>JAWWTY010000048.1:2787641-2818098 GCA_035222235.1 Margarornis squamiger | reverse complement strand
CCAGGTTGGACAGGGCTTGGAGCAACCTGGGCTGGTGGAAGGTGTCCCTGCCCATGGCAGGGGGTGGGATGAGATGATCTTTAAGTTCCCTTCCAACCTGAACCAGTCTGTGATCCTATGAAAAGCTGCTCCTGTCTCAAGCAGAGAGGCTCGTGTACTGTGATAGAGAGGAGCCAAACTAATGTGACATTCTTTTGATAAGAGTTTTTGAGAGAAGGGTGAAATACACCTTTTGGCCTTTACCTTCTTGGCTAAAAACAGCTAACTGAGGCTCATGGTGTTTGTAGAGGAAGCCTGATCTGGTACCCACTTTGGAAAACAAGTCTCTGCTTCATTCAGACTTGTAGATACGTTAAACAGTTCCAGAAAGACCTCAAAAACATGCATTTTTTAGAAGAGCTCAACACTCCAACCACCTGTCCCAGCTGTCAGCCTGACAGCAAACAACTCCACAAAGCAGCAGCAGCAGCGACTTGAGCAGCTCAGTCCTGGTTTCCTTCCAAACCCCTGCAAAGATTCGCATCCAGCTCATTTTAATTGGCCTTTGCTGGGTTTGTCCCCAGTTTCTGTTGGTTGCCCTCACTTCACCTGCATCATCTGCCTTTCCTAAAGGTGCTCAGCGCTGTCTGCCATGGCAGAGGCTGCACCCCCAGCCCGTCTCACGTGCAGCTCCGGCATCAGCTCCCTATTGTCTCACAGCCCTTCTTTCCTCCTCCCTCGGAAAGCCTTTGAGAGACACATAATACCCTCTTTAAAAGGGCTCCTCGTGGATGTATCACCTGAGCATCTCTTTCTACCAGCGAATTGCGTTACCGCGGATAGAATTGTGCCTGCGCTGGGTGGGGAGGCAAGCACCGATCGATGCCAGTTAAAAGAACACTGAGCTACGTAAATACAGAGCTCTGTTTGGTAATTATTTGCAATGCTCCACCATAAGCTGGAAAATAGCATTTATCTCGCTGAGTGTGACCCTCTCCATGGGGGTTTCAAAAGCCCCTGTGAACAGGGAGCGCAGGCAGTCTGGGAGAGGGTCGGAGAAAAGTCACTGGTTCTGATGTGGGAAGGCAGAAGAAATGGCAACTGGGGACAATTTGGCCTGATAACCCAGCCTTTAAGAAATGTGGGTGCACAACATAAATTTTAAATTGCTAAATGCCAACAAATAAATTGAGCTTATTCTCAGCCTTGGAAAGGGGCACAGAGCAAGGCAAGGTGGGATGTGATCAGAGACTGCTGTGAAACAGTACAATTTTAAATCTATTATCTAAAATACATAGCTCACTGTCTTTTAGTCTGTAATTGAGACTTCTCTTTTCCTCTGTGGATTCATTTTGTTCTCTAGTTGGCTCGTGGCAATCAGATAGATTGCTTCATCTTCCCAGGAAGACTTCCAGTTCCTCAGAACCCTCCTTTATCTTTCTTCCTTTCCTTTTTTTTTTTCCTTTTTTTTCTTTTTCTGTTTGCAATTAATGCGAGTCACAGAATATTTTATATTCAGAATCCCGTTATTTGTAGACAGTAGTCAAACATGTTTGGTTAGCAGCCAGATGCTAAGCATATGCAGCAGAGGAGTGAGATGAAAGGCTGGAGGTAAACAGAGAAGGCACATGGTGATGGAGAGACCGACCCCCCCAGCCCTCCCTGTGTTGCTGCAGCTGCTAAAATAGAAGCCAGGCAGAAAGGTAAATGAAACCCAAATTCAGAAGGAAACCAGAAGTAATTTGGAGGATAAATTTTTAATTAAAAAAGCAGTATGGGATAGCAAGGTTAGAAAGATTGCTTCTAAAAGCTTAAGGCTCTGTTTCTCTGCCCTCTATCTTTAGCTTTTTTTATTGATATGGAATGAGGAAAGAGCTTTTTCTAGGTGCATTGCAGGAAAGCACAATTCATGCCATAAGCACCTTTCTCATTTCCATCCAATATTACTGCTCTGCCCCTTGAAAGGTTGCAAAAAGGTACAAATAGAGAAGAAAGGGGCTATTTGCTTCCTAATTATATATCCCAAGCAGGGGGCACGTGGATCCAGAGCTGTAATAGCTTCTAATTGTCTTGCAAGGATAATTTAAACGACTTCAACTCTTATTTATGAGCGTGACATTTATTTCTTTGTATTACAGCCATTCTTAAATGCCTTAATGTGGGATCAATAGCACTTTGTACGAGCCAGACCTGCACAACGTGCAGCTCCCCAGAAAGGATTTGTTTTGCTGCCCAGGGCTGTTCCCCTGACCCCTCTGCCAGCCAAGAGATGCAGGATGGGGCTCTGCAAGATGGTTTTTGCTTCCTGGTTCACAGATCCTTCCCTCTGTAGCTCCTGGTGTCCAGCCAGGCATTTGTGCAGTGATGCCACCAACTCACCAAGCTCCTTTGGCCTGGATGGAGATAAATAAGAGAAAGAAAGAGAGGACGTGAATGTCACCAACATATTAGCATGGGAAAAATGTGGAGCTGGAAATCTTACTGTGTATAAACTGAAATAATCTCACTCTACACGCTCATTGCAAATTCACAATGTATATGACAGTGAATATGCCTTGAGCCCTTTCTTTCCCTTTATCTTGCTGTCCCAATAATCCAGTCTGGTAGATAAAGTCAGCCAAGAAGCATCTCTGTGGTGCTCTCCAGATTTTATCCCTGGAGAGCTGAGGGCAGGTGAAAGTGCTGCTCCCCAAATCACATCTGCCTGTGCTTTGGGAAGTTTAGGCTTTTACTTGCTTTCTGTAGCCACAAATGGACGAATTCAGTAAAATCAATTCTTTTTGTGCCATCACATGATGCAGACACAGCATCTCAGCAGAGGCCAGAGGAAAGCATAAGGAATTGTTACGGTGGGAGAACAACCTGAAATCCATTCTTGCCTAAGGTATGTGGTGCTGGAGCCTGGGAGCTGTTGGGGGTGAGAGAGATCATCACTGAAAAAACTGCTTAGGGAATTTCTGAGAGGACAGATCCCTCTGCAAGATGTCACGTGCACAAATCCACAAGGTTTGGTGCAGCACTGATGTGGTTAAGTGATATTTTCAGTCACTGACCTCTGTCAGAGCAGAGATAAAATAACTGGGGTCTACCCACCTTGAAATAAAGAAGGGATAGAGCTCCATCCATTCTCCACTTCATAAGATGCAAAATTGGGTAAATACATCACTATTCACCTTATTTTTCCAGGTCTTAGGTCCTAGAATGGTTCGGGTTGGAAAGGACCTTAAAGATCATCTCGTTCCAACTTGGTCATTTGCCTCTGATTCATGTCATGGTGAGTTATCCCTGTGCACACAAAAGGTTTTGGTCCAAATTCACACTAAGGGGACTCCATGAGCTTCAGGACGGTTGGGTCAGGAGGGAAGCCAGAGAATTTTGCAGCAGACACTCAAATCAAGGCCTCTGATTTGGTGAAAATGGGCTCTTGATACCAAACAGAACACCTGGATGGAGGTTGCAGGGCCAAGTGTGGGGGATGGAATTGCCCCTGGCAGCTCCAGCACAGGGGTCCCTTAGTGCTGCTGACACCTCCTGGTGTTCTGCACATTATCAGATGGATTCCTGGACTCCACAGAATCTCCTGAGGTGAAAGGGACCCACAGGGATCATTGAATTCTGGGTTGGACTTGACTTCAAACAGTGCTAGTCATGAAGGCAAGTACCAAGATAGGAATAAGGCAATTGTGACCTCTGTTTAAAAAGGATGAAAAAAATAAAAAAGTCATCGCATAAATCTTGTGTACCTGGGGTTGATACATAACTTTAAAAATCCACACTCTTTATAAACCCAGACACCAGTGTTATCCACCCTGGACTCCTCTCCCAGTGCTAATTCAGTTACACTGCTGGAAATTTCTCTGCATTTATGCATCTATCCTGCCTGCAGGAACAGATCTGGTTCTCCAGACACTTTGGGGCAGATAAATCAAATGAGAAAGGCAAAACCAGAGCTCGAGTTTGATTTGGCTTTAACAGCTCAAAACCAGAGCAGCATCAGCCAACGCACTGAAATCAGAGGGGCAAGTTGGAGAGCAGCAGGTCCAGAAAGTTCCCTGGAGGACATTCCACAAGGCCCCTGTTCTAACCCCTCCCCAGCACGAGCCTCCAAATCACGGCAGTGACGTCCTTTCTGGCACAGGCAGAGATATTGGAGATCTAAGGGAAGGTGGTTGGCCAACCCCAACTGTCTGCTCTTGATATTCCCCCCATCCCATGGCCTCAGAGGACAGCTGATACAGCACACGATTAGACACAACAAGCTGAGCCTCAGAGACGAACAAGCTTGTTGATAAAGGACAAGTCAGCATTATATTTTAATGATGCCAGGAATTTGCATATCAAAATCTTGTTCTCGCTTTCCGTAGCCCGTATTTGTGGAGCGGGAGGAAGGAGCTGTGAAACAAAGGGTTCCTGTGCATTGCAACATATGTTTGTGTCTCTGCTGAGCCAGTTGAGGTTCATCACAAACCTCTGTTTGCATGCACAAGCAGCTGCAGCAGGAGAATGGGTAACAGGGTGGTGTTTTAAGTCTGAGGATGCCATCCTCATACAAGGTCTCCCTTCCCCTTTCAATTGCAAGGCCCACCCCCTCTCAAGATTTAAAAATACATTATCAATTCCTGGCTGCTGAAACCCCTCAGACCCCTCTGGCTGTGGCTATTCCAGGAGAGGAGCAATCTCTGTCACTCGAGTCCTGGGGCACAAAGCAAAAGCTGCTGGAAACAAACAAACCTGCCCACAATATTTTTACAACTATCACCTTTGTTTTGGAATCCCACGTGGGATTAATTATTTGGCCATAAAAATGGCACGTACAGAAGCAAAGGAGCTCCAACGAGGGTTTGCTCTTTGTTTTATGACTACAGATGGTTTTGCAGCTCAAGGTAAGTTGTAAAGGACAGGCAGAAAGAGAAAAATTCCTCCTTTTGTGAGTTCTGCCTGCAAGAGCCTGTAGGGAGGGGATGAGTGGGTGGAGGGAAGTTACCATTAACTAATTTGCCCCAAACTACCTCTATTATATGTATTTTTTACCCTCTCAACACACAAAACTACAAAGCCTGGCTGATACAAGCTGGTGCCTCACCAGCCTGCCTTGACAATAAGCAGCCTTGACATCCTGCAAGTAATTTTAAAAATTGTTTAGAGTGAAGATTGGGGGTTTTTTAAGAATGTATTTTTAGGTTATCCATTTAAAAAGAAAACAACTGTGAATTCATTGTGTTCTGCGGGAAAGAAAGCAATCCATTTCCAAGGTTGAGTTTCTGAGAACTTCGCTTTAGCTGTGTCCTAATGGTATTTTTTTTAATAAGAAATGGACACTTCAAAGCTTGAGATAGAGGCATTGTTGGAGTGAAAGCCCAGCAGCTATTGCTACCCAAAATTAATTAATCCTATCCGTTTCAGAGGGAATAGGGATACCCATCCCGGCAGCAATTGATGAAATTTGCATTATATGCCCACTTTCTCCCTACGTAAAGGTAACCTGTGATATTTTAGACCTGTTTATTTAGAGGAACATCTAAAGGCAGACATTAAGAAACCACACACAAAGCCTGCATGTCAGCTTGGGCTGCAGGGATACAATAGCACCACCGCTGCCTAAAGAGCGAGGCAGGTTTTGGCAAGGTATAATACATCTTCTGGTAGACAAACCAACACGGATATAAGTGAGCCACAAAGCTGCAGACACACGAATCACAAACAAAAGGTGCTGTGTGGAAATCATGTCCCTTCCTAGCAAATTTACAAAGACAAATGGATGCACAAGCATTTTGGTGTTTTAGTCCAACGTCACCCTTTTCTTACTTTCTACAAAGAACCTGCTAAACTTCTTTGCCAGTGGATGCTTTAGCCTGCTGCTTGCTCCAGGCAGAGCTGGGGTGGCAGGCACCTGCACTTTAAAGCATTAATATTGCTCTCTGATACGCTGATGGAGTTGCAAATAAAAAAGGATTCTGGGGAAGACTAAGCTCTATCTGCTCGGAATTTAAACGTGGGAATCAAATGCACAGTGGGATGCACCGGCCATAAGGGCTACAGACAAATCTTTGAGGTTTTCCCTTAGACATGCTGGGAACATTTTTCCACTCAGCCTTGAGAGAGTCGGGATTGTTCCAAGTCATCCAAGTAAAGCTAAATTGTTGTTCAGCATCCAGAGCAGACCTGCCTGGTGGGGGCTGTGAAAGAAAAATGGCTTTATTAGGGGCTGTCAAGGGATAAACCTGGTCCCACGCTGAAGACACTGCTTGGTGTCTGTGACAAAGAGCCTCTGTGCAGCGAGAGGTTCAGCCCCAGCAGGGAGATAAATTGGGCAGCCAAGCCCCTCACTGCCCCTCTGGGTGCCCCTCACTGCCCCTCTGGGTGCCCCTCACTGCCCCTCTGGGTGCCCCTCACTGCCCCTCTGGGTGCCACTCACTGCCAGGGTCACTGTGCTGGCTGGGTCCTCCTCAGGATGCACAGGAGCTTCAGCTCTCAAAGGAGCTGGGGTTTTAAACTTCCATGAACTCCTACAGCTTTAATTCTGCCTTATACACCAAGCCCATCTCACTTGACTTGCTCTCATGCAATGTCTCCAGGGTGTTTCAGCACAGGGGAGAGGTGCACCCACAGAGCTGTCCTCACCCTAGGGACAGGAGAGAAAGTTGCCTTGCCCAGACCTGCTGCTTTTTGATTCCCTAAGGTCCCCTCCCAAATGGTTTCTCTGGAATTAAATGAAGGATTTCAGGGCATGGGTAAGCAATCTCCTAGAAGGACATCAACTTCTGCTGTTCTTGTAACTTATGAGGAAGGAAAAATGAAAAGAGGACAAACTTAGAGTGGAGAGAAATGCCAAAAAACCTATCAAAGCCTCAGCTTTCTTCTACTGGCCACCAAGGCTGGGTCAGGAGAGGGGAGAGCTGTAACACCATCAATTTTTCTATCTACCAGGGTGCTTGGGCCAGCCAGAGGACATCAGGGCTGTAGTCTTCTTCTCAGAGTAGAAATACCACCCTCAGCCCAGTTCTGCAAACTGAGAGGCAGGAATGTTCTGCTCAGTGCCACGTGTGTCCACCAGACAAACTGCTTGATGTGTGGCTGTCAGACCAAAACCAGGGGCAAAATCTGGTCACTGGAGGGCAACTCTGTCCTGTATCCTGTGCTCTTGGTGCTTCAGCAGGGAGAGCTCCCTGCTTTGGGCTGGTAGGAGTCCCTCAGCAAGGTACCTCAGGAGCAGAGGGGGTCCAGGGTGCTGGCACACTCCAAGTCTCTCAGCAGGGACAGACACAGACAGCCGCCTGTTATCACCATCTCTTCTCCAAAGCAGACAGACAAGACACAACTGTAGACCAGATAATCCCAATAGTCCTGTTAGGGTGGCACAGAGCCCAAAGTAACATGCCAAGCCTCTCAGTTTATTCCTACACTGTTTGTACATGTTTATCATCTTTAAATCATAGTCTCTTTCATGCTGAAAGATCCCAAACAGCTGCAACAATAAACTGAAATTCAAGACAAACAGATTGGGAGGCAGAGCAGATTCACTGGCGGTGAATCACAAATACTGAAACGAAATAAATGAATCAGTTCTAAAGAGTCTAATTAATAAAGGTTAATTTATTTATCATCCTGCCTAACCTGATATCTCTGAACTCATCTAAATTAATGCAAAATGAACAAAGCACAGAAAGGGCAGCAGTAATTGGAAAACCTCAGTAGATACATTTTCCAGGAGATTCTTTTTCTGCTACATAAAAAGCATCCCAGGTTCATTTGGTCAGGTGCACAGAAATGCTGGTTGGCAGCAGCATCATTAAAGGATGTTAATGGCTTAACTCTTCCCTTCCCTTCTCTTCCCTTTATCATGAAAGCCATCAGGGAGGGTCACCAAGAGCAGCCCTTCCCACACATAAAGCCATGCCTGCACCTCATCCAAGGCAGCCTTCACATGGCAAGACTTCCTTGCTCCCAGCAAATCCCAGCCTGGGACACCAACATGCTGAAAAATAATCATTTAATGAGCCTAAGCATAAAGTCATTCCCTCCAAGTGATGAAATTCAGCAACTGAATTGGTGATAAACTCATTGCATTTGCTGGCTCACTGGAATTGTCCTTCAACTCTGATGTCTTCCAAAACAGCCACAATATTCATCTGTAACACTCAACACTTAAAAAAAAGGATTTTCTTGGTTCACGAGGATGAAATGGAAATGCCACACTTGAGGTGGGCAGCAGGAGTGCTGGGGGCAGCTGTAGGTGCCCCATTCCTCCCACCACCCCTCGAGCTGCCCTACAAGCAGTTCATGCTCCAGAACTACCTGCCTGATGTTTCAGTAGCACAAAGAAAATCTACGTTTTGTGCTTTCTGTTCCACTGTCAAAACACTTCAATGAGCACTTGGTGAGTTCAAGGTCCCACAAAGCCAGCACCAGTTTTTGTTTGGGGGCTCACTGGCTTCTCCCCCTCTATTTTGGCTCCTTAGTGTGTAGCTTTAAGACTGATTTCTAATATAATTAAACATGGAAAAAATGCCTAGAAGGTCTACAAAGACTGTTTCATGTTGCAGATTTCCAAGTTTGTTGGGGATATCCTGATATCAACCTTTTCATGCCCCTTCACCTCCATATACCCAATTGCATCCCCAGGAGGAACTTCTGCCATCCATCAGGAGGGGACGATGTGGCCACCACTGAAAAGCTTCAATAACAACCAACAAAACACTGAGTAAAGAAATCTAATAGGGATAAAAAGGAGAATCTGAGGTCACACAGCAGTGCTATGGTCATAAACTCACTCATTTTATTATCTTTTTTTTTATTTTAGAGTCCTTCTGAATTATTGTGTCCCATGCACTGGCAGTGACTGTGTGTCATTTCTAGAGGTGTTAGTGGCTGTCTCTTGGAGAAATCCCTGTGGGAAGTGGCAGGAGAGCCTGTCAAAGTGTTCGGGTCAGATGGGCAGGTGTATCTTTCCTTGCTTCTTTCCTTGGCAATTCTGCAGATGGCAAGGAATGCTTTCCTTTCTCAGAGGATTAAAAAAAAAGAATTCAAAAGACACTTAGGACTGTATCTTTCTGGTTTGAAAGAGGTAAGTGCAGCTTTTGGAAGTGAAGACAGGTTCCCACTCTGGGAGCTGTGATGTGTCACTGGAGGAAAGAGCAGAGGAGTTCTGGGAGGTTTTAAAGGGCATGGCTTAACTGAACCGTGATTGACTTTCACACATTGATCCGTCATTATTAGTGTTTGTTTAAAAACCAAAGGTTATTTAATTTGAAGTAATTTTGCTGCTCACAGGGGCCATAAACCCTGTTTGACTCCACTAAAGTTGATCGTTCCACCAAAGCAAAGAAACTTCTGAGAAGCTTTTTTTCTAGGAATCCTCTCTTCTTGCTCTCACTCCAAACTTAACTTCTCCATACCCAAATGCCTGTGGAGACTTCCCTTAAACTCTAGAACAGCATCTGCTTGGCTTGATTTCTTCATTAACATGGATACTACTCATTAATCTCTTCCAGCTTTCCAGTGTGGAAGAGAACCCTGGTTTCAAGGTCTAGATACGGTCAGCAAGGTCCTTGAGAAGGATCTCCACAGTGAAAACACCCAACTTTTTCTAACGTGGCTCCTCGAGGTAAAACAGCTCCTTTTTTTGATGATGTTATTGCTGACATCATGAAAGAACAGACACACACAACCTGAGCACCCAAGTGGGTTAGTTAGAATTCATTTTCAGTTGCTTATTTGTTCACTATTGTAGGAGAAAAGCTCCAGATATTTCACTCGATGAACATCATTTAAACCTCTTTTTTTTTCCCCAATTATTAGTAAATAAAAAAACAGACAGTTTAAATATTGTGTATGACTCTATTATTACCAGACATGCTTAGCGCAGAATTGTGATTATTAGTCCCAGTTCTCATCTTAGCCTGAGACTGACAAAGTCAATGCCTTCCTAACTGAATCTTGCAAGAAATCCATTCAGTTTGCTTGACCCCCTGAGGTTTGAGTCTTTAGCATGTTAAGTTTTCATAACAAAAATTACAGTGATAGAAACTTCAATTTCCCTTTTATAAAAGCAGGGATTTTCATATAAGCACACGACTCCACCCGGGACTTGAAGAAAATGGTCCAGTGCTGCAGAAGAAAAGCTTTGAGCCACAGGGATTGACTAGAGGAAGAGTATGAAGCTCCTGGGACATTACTTTATAAAAATACAGCCAGGTATTGAGCATAACTAGCACTAATGTATGGGCTCCCAGTGCAGGGACTGGTTTTGTTGGATCTTTCACATTAGTCAGCACAAAAAGGTCCTGCACCTGAGGTACAACAGTCATATAAATGATATAAATAATTTGGGCACTGACCATATGGGACCAGCCCCAAAGCTACAGCAAGACAAGTTGATCCATGCAGAGAATGGAACCGTGCCAGCTGGTGCTGAGGAAATGGCCCAGGATCTGATCCTGTTGGTGGGAACCAGATGGTGGATTATGATTTTTTTTTCCCTCATTTAAAGTTCCTCAGACTGGCAAGAGGAAAAGGGAGAGAGGAGTGGTGTGTTGCAGCAGGTTGGTGGGTGGTGATGTGGAAAGGAGAGGAACCAGGAGCATTTCCCTCCATTTGGGGAGTATGACATAGAATGAAACAGCATTGCAGAGTTAGTCTTGGACACGAACATATTCCTGTTATTGGACAGAAACTTTTTCATCTTCTGTTCCACTGAATCCAGCAAAGGATCTGGCTGATTTACTCCAGCTATGGGTCAAGTCCAAGTCTCCCACACATCCCTCCTGTGTCCTCCTCACTGGAGCTCCAAGGAGAGTGCTAACTAACATGTGAGTCCATCAGCACTCCTGCACGTTGCTCCACTCTGCCCACATGGAAAGAGTGAGTAAACTACCACACCACTTTACTCCTATCCTTTTGCTTCCAAAGGAGTTTCACTGACGCTGAAATGTTGAAGAGCAGCAACTCCACAAAGTGCAATGAGGAGGTCAAGAAGATATTTAAGACCTTCCCACTATCTTCAGCTTTTGGAGAAAATTAATAAGCTACTGAGCAGGCAGGAGCACATAGCAGGGAGTTTTGGGGAGAGAAAAGCTCAGTGGTTCTCTCTGTCAGGCAGCAGCTCCCCTGGAGAGCTCGATGGCAGGAGCCAGGGCAGGTCACCCCCAGTCCCAGCAGGGGATTGTGCCTTTCCCTCTCTATGGGAGGATGTGCAGCTATATGTGTGTGCATACAGTGGCACACAGTCAGAAAATCTCTGTCAGTGCTGTGGGTTATGGATGCTCAAACACTGTATTCAGTGAAGAACAGCCCAGCCAGTCAGGATTTGCAAAGTCACCTAAATGGGTGCCATGAAGGCACAGATGTGAGAAGAGAAGGCTCTGGGGAGATCTTAGAGCATCTTCCAGTGTCTGAAGGGCTTCCAAAAGAGCTGGAGAGGGACTTTGGACAAGGTTGTGGAGTGACAGGACAAGGGGGAATGGCTTCCCACTGCCAGGGAATAGGGTTAGATTAGACATGAGGAAGAAATTACTCCCTGTGCAGGTGGTGAGGTTGCCCAGAGAAGCTGTAGCTGCCCCATCCCTGGGAGTATCCAAGGCCAGGCTGGACAGGGCTTGGAGCAACCTGGGCTGGTGGAAGGCGTCCCTGCCCATTGCAGGGGGTGGAACGAGGTGATCTTTAAGGTCCCTTCCAGTCCAAACCACCCAAGATTCTCCTCCATCTCCTGCAGGAGAGCCTGTGCACTCGTGTCATTCCTGCCCAGCCTCAAAGTGGAAAGAGCAGCCAAGGCAGGCAGAGCAGGCAGAACTCACACCAAGACACCCCACATTGTCACACAACCAGAACACGGTGACCACCATCACCCCCATCCCGACAGGACCCCAATGATCCCCCAAACCTCTGATGTTCAGTGCTGCTCTCACCACCTGCCTCAGCTGAGGCCTGCAGGGAGCAGCCCTGCTTTCCACACGAGCACCCCCAGAGCCCATTTCCAGCTGCAGAGGGATGTGCTGGGGGTGTGGAAGCACAGTGGGAGCTGCTTCTTCCAAGGCAGGCAATGGCATCAATAAATCCAGACCGAGCCTATCTGCTTTGCAGGGGGACACTGCAGAGGCAGGGATGAAACCTCTGACACTGCTTCTAATTGCAGCCCTTGCCCCACGGGAGCTGCTGTCTTTATTAATGCAATTATGATGTAGCCAAAGGCAGCAAATGCTTCTGCTGACCTTGCTTGGGGAAGGGAGGCCTTTTGTCTCCACGGGAAATTGCTTCCTCCCCTGGCAAATGGCACATAACCCAGTGTGGTGCCCTTCCTGCAGATGCACCATCTTGTCATTTGACCAGACAGGATGTAAATTGCTGTTTGATGCCACCTCCCTGGCTCTTGCAAATCAGAAATAAAATCCAATAATGCTCGAGTCAGTCTTTCGCTAAAGGAAAATCAACAGTAACGCTGGACGTTGTACTAGAAGTCACTCTTACATTGTGATTTACAAAAAATAGGAGTAAGAATCCTTAAGAAGTCCTAATTGCAGGCATTTTTTGAGCTCTGATTTAATTGTAATTTGAAGCCTCAGTTCGATTAGCCTAAAGGCATTCAATCTGGAGACCTGCTCTCAAAAAAACATGGCCATAAATTGAAATTCTGTATCATGGCAAGAAGCTTCCATTAACAATAATAGTGGGGTGTTGGGGGAACATGTCTTAATGATTCAAAAATGAGATTTCTAATCACACACTACAGACTTACAGCCAAAGCAGAATCCAAACTCAAACAGCATCCACAACTACTCTTAGTCAAAACAGCACTTCCTAAGGTTATGATATATCCTTTGTCATTACAAATTTGAAAGAGAATTAACAGCTGTGCTTGGATTTCAGAGGACCAAAAACCTCTTCTCCAGACATTAGTCCCAGCACTTTATCCCCAGCAGCTCTAGAATTGCACTGACTGCCACCAAGACCTGAGGTTCCCCACAAGCCAGTCCCTGAAAGAAGTAAAGAACATCCCACAACTGGACATCTCAATTTGTCTGCTCAGGGCAGAGAGCGAGTGGAAAAATGAGAGCTCTTGCTTTACATGACAATATACCGAGACCTGGAGGGGCTGGATGGTTTAGCCAAGGTCATTCAAGAAACTGTCAGCAAAATTATGGAATATCCTGATGTCACTGGACCCACCTTTCCTGGTGGTGGCCCCAGGACAGGCGGTGTGCCAGCCACGAGGTCTTTGGCTGGGCTTCACTGCAGAAGAAAGTACAGCCTCCACCTTCAGCATTTGTCACACCTGAAGACTTTATTGGGGTTTTGGGGCTCCCCAAAGTCAAGGTGACCTGCAAGATCATTTTTCAAAGTACCTGCAAAAAGGACAAAAAGACCTACCAGGTTGTTTTGCAAAGCAGAGGGTTGAGAATTCAGAAAAATAAATGAGTGTGTGGAGAGGCACTGAAGGCAGGTTGGGCAGGTTGCTGGCACCTACCCTGAGGACTGACACACACTGTGACAAGGCCCTGGGGAGCCCTGTGTCACCAGCTAAAGGCCCAGAGAAGCAAAGACCCTGCCCACAATGTGAGGGAATAGGACGTGGACAGACACTTTGAGTCAGATGACTCATCCTCAAGAAGCCTGAGGGCCAGAGTTTTAAAAGACATTATAATGCATTAGTCAACCTTAAAGTAAAGGCTTCTGTGGACCTCAATATCTCAAAATAATTACGCCTTAGAGACATGGCCAGGGTGGCAGAGGCCCTGTGACAGCACAGGGAAAGCAGCACGTTGCTGGCAGCCCCTGCCCACCAAACTGCTCCTGCCTGGGCCAGTGACAAACCCCCTTTAACCACCAAAGGGGGGATTTGCATGACTTTTGCCGTGCTGCTCTCAGCTCGTGATAGCTTCTCATTTTGCATGATGCCATAGTTTAGTCTCCTACTGTTCAGCATGAAAAACTGCCATAAAGCAGCAGCTGGTGCTCACAGGATCTGCTCAGCCCCTACCACCACTCAGCATGTACCAGGGCTGAATATTGATGAAACTAAAAGCTTATTACTATGAGCACAAGATGTTCCTTGCCTATACGTCCCCTTTATTCAGGGGTGGGGGGAAATGCAAAATGAGGATCCAGGTCAGGTCCAGTTTCAAAAAAAACAAACCACTTAAGCCAAGGTTTTGGGAAAGCCCTATGGGTCTTGGTTGGCCCCAGGGAGAAGTGATTCCTGCTGCAGGAGTCTAACCCAGCTGTGGAAGGACCCAAAGTTGGGGGATGTCAGGTCTTGATCCATCTCTACTTCAGAACACATTTGGATCCAATCTGATGTCACGTGCCTTGAGGATAAAGGCAAATTAACCACCTCAGAGCAGCAAGCTCTGACGCTCTTCCACGCACAGCAAATTTTGTTCTCTCCACAGAACCCCAAATAAAAATCCCTGTTTACCAAAAGCAGTTTTTCATCTTGATGCATTTCAAGTTCAAAACTGGAAATGAAAAGAAATGTTGCATGAGCTGTATCAGTTCAGAAATAGAAACACAAATGAGAAGACAACGCTATTCCAGATACAGATAAATTTTGAAGGAGTTTTACTTCTGGGAATTTAGTGAACTTAGATCTGTGCATCACTGATTCATCCTTTGGTAGTGTTCCAAATTACACAAGATCCACATTATTAACTTGTGTAGTTGATAAAACACATTGTGAATTCCCACATTCACCCCCTCAACCAAAGAAATCTGGAGAAACAGCCAAAGCAGTTTTAAATACTCTGGTGGTCTGCAAGATGCTCTGAAAGAGAAGAGAAGATCTGAAAGTCAGGGGCAGGAGAACATGCACGTTATTGCCTTCCAGCACCCACAGATAGGGCTGGCTCCTGGTGGTGAGATTGATCCCACACAGCAGCCCAGGAACCCTCTCCTGCCTTACAGTCCAGAAACAAGGAGGGAAGAGACCTCAGCAGGTCAGCCCTCTACCCTGGGGAGATCCACCTTCACACAAGCCATGTCTTCATTCCTTTTCCTACATCGCCATGTCCCCTGAGGCCAGTGATGCCAGGACTTGATTATCCTGCCTCTTGGGAAGTTGGACTCAATGGTCTAAACATCTGAACCTAAACCCATGACTTCTCCCATGAACAGTGGGCACAAGAGAGCATTTTATTGCTCACTTTTTTGTTCTAAATAGTTTTATATCCTAATCCTTCTCAGACATATTTGCAGCTGAGACCTCCTGTTTGACCTCATTTGCAAATTTAGTAAGAACAATGTCTCATTGTTGAGATAATTAATGGCAACACTGATGGACAGCAAACCCAGGATCCACCTTTGCAGAACCTCACTTTGCAAAATCTCCTCTTTTGATAAGAAACAACTTTCTACCATGGCTTTCCAACCAGTTTTGCAACTACCAAATGAAAATTTTCTTCTGATAAAGTTTCTTTACCTCGATTGTGAAAACATAATTGGAGAAAATCAAAAGGCTTTGTTAATGTCAAGTTATGAAATACTCACTGCTTTACTTTAGCCCATAAAACTGGATTATACTGTCACAGGAGAAAAATCAAAATGTTTTGAAAACCATTTGTTCTAGACAAAGGCCATGGGATGCTGCTGACCTCCTCGTTAAGTGCTAATGTTTTCATTATTTGCTCCAATATTTTGCTGGCAGAAAAATTTAAACTGCTGGTCTGTACATGGAGCTTCCTTAACCCCATTTGAAGGAGAATTTTTTTTTTTTTCATCATTTTTACCAGGAGACATTACCCACACTTTGCATTGTCTCAAAACCGGTGGCGGAGAGCTCCAGGTTTGCTCCAGTTATTTCCCTACGGTGATTTTCCACAGCACCAACACGATTTTCCACAGCACCTACAGGATTTGACAGCAACAACACACAGTTTTTTACTCTCTTTTTCTCAGTCTTGGCTGCCTGGTGGCAGCTGCACATCTCGGTTGAATCTGAAGCAATTCAACATGCCCCACTAATGAGCTGGGCATTGCTGCTGCCCATCATTCCCTCCTCCCCAAGGGCCAGGCCAACACTTCCCCGACTGCCTCTTGTGCCTAATACCCTTGTGCAGAGCATCTTCCTCGCTATCCTTCCTGGTTCCCTCCTCATTTTGTGCCTTGGCCTGTTTGTTCTGCCCTCCCAGGCTCACACACTAGGCTTTTGTGCTCCTCCTTAGTGATGTGACCCAGTTTCCCTAAGCCTGGACTGTTCTGCTTTGCATTTGTGGTGACCAAAGGCATCGTGACTTCGCACTAATAAACAAAGGCTGGGAGCTGCACAGACAAAGCACACCAGAGGGATCTGGGCCACCATCACTCCTGCCCAGGGCACCAATTTCTCTCTGCATACTGATCCCAGAGACTGCAGGGAGACAGGAGAGACGTCTCTGGGATGCAATTAGCAATTAGTTGTGCCAGTGTCTGTAGAAACTGGCTCTGACTCAGTTGTTCCAGGCAGTGTGCAGAGCAAAGCAGTCTCTTCCTGAGGTGATGAAGGTATCCCGTGTGAAGCTGATGGGAATTGGGAGCAGATCTCCAGGCTCTGGGCTGGAACAGCAAGGAGCAAAGGGCAGGGAGCTGGTGTGACCTTCTGCACTTGGCAGGAAGGACATCAGCCCACTGGAGGGGGTCCAGAGGAGGCCACTGAGATGATTTAGAGGGATGGAGCACCTCTGCTGTGAGGAAACACTGAGAGAGTTGGGATTATTCAATCTGGAGAAAAGCAGGCTTTGGGGTGACTTCATTGTGGCATTCCAGGAGCTGAAGGGATTGACAAGTTAAATAGAGACTATTTACAGGGGCTTGGAAGGACAGGGCAAGGGGAATGGATTCCCACTGCCAGAGGGCAGGGTTAGATGGGATATTGGGAAGGAATCCTTTCCTGGGAGGGTGGGCAGGCCCTGGCACAGGGTGCCCAGAGAAGCTGTGGCTGCCCCATCCCTGGAAGTGTCCAAGGGCAGGTTGGGCAAGGCTTGGAGTGACCTGGCCTAGTGGAAGGTGTCCCTGCCCATGGCAGGGGGTTGGAAGAACGTGATCTTTTAAGTCCCTTTCAACCCAAACCCTTCTGAGATCACTCATTCCCCCTACTGCTGCCTTCAGTGAGAGCAGACAAGCAACAAGGACCCAGGGAGGCTCCTCCAAACATCCCCATGGACAAAAATCCCGTGGTGTCAAGACTTGAAGGTGCAGAACAGATCTTAAAGGAAGAAATGATAATCATGAGCAATCTGGGAAGCATTTACAGGTGTTTTGTCCAGCTGTGGGAGGCTGCTGAGGGGAGGCTGAGAAGATGCTTGTCAGGATTGGCATGAGGGAAGGAAAACACTGGAGATTTTCAGTGAAGACAAGAGCTTTGCTGGCATGCTGGGGCTGTGACAGGGAAAGGGAGCAGTGGGGGTGCAGGCAGAGGAGAGGTGGTCACAGCCAATTTGCTGAAACAGGATTCCCAGAGAAGTTTAAACTGAGCACAGCAGGGCAGGACTGCATTTGCTGAGGGAAGGACAGGGCAGCAGCAGAGAGGAAATCACATTCCCAAGTTTCTGGCATGGCTGGGTTTACCTGGTGGTGGGGGGCTTTTCATCTGAATGAAAAAGTTTTGCTGAGGGCAAGAAAAGCAGATTCGTGGCATTGTTGCATTTCTCTGAAAGTCCATTAAAAGAAATAATTGAAGCTGGTTTAAGAAAAAAAAAGTCTCCAAGCCTGCAATAAGGTGGTGAAGGCCCAGACCCACTGTGGCCATGGAAGTTGTGAATCCCTTCCCTGGTAGCAGCAGAAGAAACCCAGGAGCCCTGGATGAGCTCGGGGGCACACACACAGCCTACCTGCATGGATGGATCCAAGGGGCTGAATTATAGAAATGCTGGGCAGAAAGCCTGCAAAATTTAGAAGGAGCTTCAACATCAGGACCCAGAGGGAAATCTGAGTCCAAGAAAGCAACGGGGAGCTGACCTGAATGCTAATCATGGTATTTGCAGCAGATCAAGGAGGGAAGGGCATGGGGGAGAGGCTCAGGTCTCTCTGCCACATGGAGACTGAGCTGATGGTTGTGTTTCCAGAGGACATGGGAGAGACAGGATGAGATTCTTGTATGGACAGAAGAGACAGGAGTGCAGTGACCAGGCAGAGATACTGCACAAAATCAGGAGCTGTGTACTGTTCAGAATCACAGAAGAGTTTGGGTTGGAAGGGGCCTTAAAGTTCATTTCACTCCATCCCCCTGCCATGGGCAGGGACACCTTCCACTAGCCCAGGTTTCTCCAAGCCCTGTCCAACCTGGCCACCTTTGCAGGATGTAACAGGTCAGTGTAGCCTTAGAGCAGAGGGACATTATGTGACAAAACAGTTCATTAAAGAGAGATCTGGGGGAAGATCACCCCTGAGTGACTGGGTGAGATAAACTAATATGAGAAAACATTTTTTGGTGAAAAGTACAACTGATTGTCTTTCTTACTGTTGTAAAGCAAAGCTTAAAATCACTGTTTGGACTGCAGTGAAGGGTCCTGCTGATAAACAGTAACCCCAAAGCAGGATTATTCTGGTTTTCTCATGTTACAGGAGCAGGTTACAATTTGTGTTACACTTGTTACCTGGCTGACCTATTCCTCAGAATGAAAACAAAGAGAAAAAGACAAATTCAAGTACCTGCATTAATTAATTGCACCAGTCCAGCCCAGTGAAACCACATTGCCTCCAGCAGGTGCCCATGGCTCCCTTGGGGTACAGAGACACAGACATTGCTGAGAGCCCAGAGCTCTGCTCATTGATCTGCATCCTGATGGGACAAATCCCACACCACCCCCACTGTGGGGATGTGGGAAGAACTCAGGAGCTGCCATAAAGGGTTTAAGGACCCAGGACTGCTGGCAGGGCTCAGCCAGTGCACTGGAAGTCAGGAGATCTCTGTATTCATGGACATCTCCGTGCCCCCTTGGGCTCCCAGATGTTTGGGTAGCAAACACACAGCACTGGGAATTGCTGCCTAAGTTTTTATTCAGCCTCTCTCAATCCAGTATTAACTGTTACTGAAGCACTTGGAGGAAAAATCTCTCTTTGGCTCCAGAGACTCCAGATCAAACCCCAGCAATAGTTTAATTTCAGGACAGAGAGGCTCTGAAATTAAAATATAAATACACCAGTTGACATGCAATTCCTGGGTCTTTTTGTATGTTCTATAATATCTTTTTTCAGTTGGAATAACCCAGGTGTTTGCTTGAAAAGAAGGCAGGAATCCTGTGGCAAATGTTTGTCCATTCAGTCCCTTTCTTTCAGTTTCTTTGTAAAATGCCAAATCTTCCAAGAACACTTTCCATGGCGCTGATCAAAGGTATCATTATTAATGGACAGGGCACGTTCAAACAAACATTTTCTCCCAACAAGACTCTCAAACCAGGAGCTGAGCATCAAAAATGCCCCCCAAAACTCCCTGCTGTGTTGGAAGCGTTGTAACTGGAGGGGAAAGGCACCAAAAGGGCTGTGGGACAGCGTTTGGTTGTAACAACCTCTCTTGTCTAATAATCATTAAACTCTTCAGATACTGTATATATCAGCAATATGTGCTGGGCTTTATTTGCATATAGATGTGCTTCCTTTTGCCCATAGAGATTTCAAGCACAGCATTAATTTCTGAGTGAAAGGGGCTCAGTACCAGGTGTCATTTGTGTATTGTTTTATGGGATTTGGTGACTCCTTTCCCTCTGACTGGGTTTTCCTATGGAAGGCACTCTCCCAGCTGCAGCTGATGTTGCTCACACCCCTTTTCTCTCCCTGAAGAGACCTTTGAAAAGGCACTCTGAGAAATCCTCAGTGTCTCAATAAGCCACCAATTAATTTTCTGTTATACCCAGTGCCCCAAAGCCTCACCGAGCGCCCTGCAGTCACATCTCAGTGGCACTGTCCCCTATCCCACAGCACCATCTCGTGGGAGACTGCAGGTTGAAAAATCCCACCAGCAAAACCACCAGCCCGGATTAAATCCACTCCCAAGAATCCCACTGCTCTTCCCACAGCTCCAAATGCCTGCAGAAAGCTGCCATGGCACAGCAGCATCGGCACTGCAGCCTCCTGAGGGCAACCAAAACATCCAGGGGTGACAGGGAGCATCCCCATGGCACAGTCCCACTAGGAATTTGTCTTTCCAGGAAGAAGCAAAACTTCCTGCACCACATTGCAAAAGTCCCATCCTTTAATGTGCTGGGAAACATCAAGGTCCAGGGCAGGAGAAGAAATGTCTTTTCTCCCAGGTAAAAAGTGACAGGATGAGAGGACACGACCTCAAGCTGAGGCAGGGGAGGTTTAGATTGGATATCAGGAAAAATTTCTTCACTGAAAGGGGGGTCAGGCATTGGAACAGGCTGCCCAGGGCAGTAGTGGAATCACCATCCCTGGAAATGTCCAGGAAAATGTGTAGGAGGTGCCCAGGGACATGGTTTAGTGGTGGCTTTGGCAGTGCTGGGTTAGTGGTTGGACTCAGAGGGCTTTTCCAGCCTAAATTGATTCTCTGATTCTATGAACTCTTTAGCCCATCTGTGAAGGGCTCTACTGAAGTCCCATCCTTCAGAGATGACCTTAAGTGCTGCCTGCTGAGCTCTCAGAACACAATCAGAGGGAGGAAGAGCCCATGTAAGCCCCTCTCATGTGCTCATGTCCAACACTTGGCAAAGCCTCCACCTCCTCAGCTGCAATGACCTTCCTCAAGATCAATCAGACATGCCTCAAAAGTCTCCCCAGACAAAGCCATAAAGAGATTTAATAAAACCTCTCTTTGAGCAGTCTGGGAGATCTTACAGTAGACCCAAAATCATGTCAAGTGCATATGAGAACTCTGGATCAGAGAAAGTTTTCATCATCTCAGAATGACGATTATATTTGTGGTTCCAGCCTTTTGGAGACCATGACTGGAGTGGACCAGCTATTGCTGGGGTGGTTTCATCTGTATGTAGAAGGCTTCCCACAACAGCACTGCTGTGTGCCAAGGAGAAGGGGGGCCAGACTCGGTGGGTGCAGTCAGTGCTCCTGCCCAGAAGCTGTGCCAGGCTCAGACGTGGAGCCTCTCCTTCCTCCTGAGGTTTCCCAGACAGCACGTCGGAGGGTGGAATTACTACGTTAAAAAAAAAAAAATTAAATCAAATTTGACTTATTTTCTACACAAATTAGGAAAAAAGCATGACTTCTGTCTCAGCAGCCTGCCTGCAGCTGTAGATTTCCCGGGATGCAGGGAAAACCAGAGGAAACAGCATCCCCAAGCTTGGGTGCTGCGGGACACCAGCTGGATCCCAGACACACCCGGTGCCTTCCACCTTCCAGAAAAGCATCATCTCAGCTCGCACTGCTTTTCCTGAGGGGCATCCACACTGACCTCCCACGAAAACATCTGCTGCTGCCTTTTAAGAAAATGATCCCTCCTCCTAGAAACTCTCACCGTTCTTAGCCAGCGCTGCAGCGAGAGAACAGTGGGAGCGGCGAACAGCTCTTATCTGCTCCAAACATTTAACAGAAAGCACATCAAATTAGCAGCTAATGCCTCGTACCTACACATCCCACAGCGCAGCGCCCCCGGCCACACGCTGGGAACCCTCTTTGGGCACACAAAGGCAGAAAAGCCCAGATATTTTGCTCCATCTCCCACGCCCACACCCGACAGCAGAGTTGAGCCTCCAGCTTTGGAACCGTAGGAGCTCAGTTCTTCCGATTCCTTCAGACACCAGCCCTGGGGGGTTATTAATGTGCTCGATTTATACCAGCACATTGGAAATGTGGTGTGTCAGGCATCCATTAGGCTTCCAGGTATCCTGCTGAGCTAACAGCCAGGATGATTTATTTTTCCAAAGAGAGCCAGAGGGATGTTGGTGATGGGGAGAGCAATGTGCAGGCTGGTCCCACAGCCAGTGCCAGGCACAGGGAGCACAGCAAAGCCCCCTGTCTGTCCTTCCAGACCCCTCTGAGGAGGGAGCCAGGGGATTTTGCAGTGGTTTTATCCACCCTCACCTTCTTCACCAGATGTTCTTTGCTCTCAAGCACTGCGAGTCCAGCCATGCAGATCTCAGCAGGGCAGAATCCAGGGTTCACCCTGCAGCTTTCTCCATCCCCTCAGTGAAGCAGCCCATGCAGTGAAGTTCTATAATTTCATGTCCTGGAGCCTGTTTTGCACAGACTTTTGTCTCAGCCATGAGCATTTTGTGCTCTCCCACAGCCAGGAAAGGCTGACCTGCCTGCACAGAGAGTCAGCTGCAAGCTGAAAGCTCCCAAAACCTCCCAAGACTCCTCTCCCATGGGCTGTCCCCAACACCTATTAACCCATTTATCAGTCCATCAGCTCCCCAGCACTTCCACCCCTCAAATTCAGTGTAATCAAGACTGGCTTATGCTTTGTTTCTTAGGAAAAGTGGCTAAGAGGTGAGGATGGAAAGGATTTCTGTTGGCATCCAGATCTTTGGGAATTCAAACCCAACATGGAAAACCTTCCATCACATTTCAAAGTCTGCTGTGGTCGGGTGGGAGACTGAAGTTCCTACCTAGACTGCAGGACTTGCTTGGAGCTTTACAGCAGAGGCAAGACCAGAGACCAGACCCTCTATTCCAGGCACACACACTTCCACCAATTAAACTGCAATGGGTTTTCCATTAATGAGCAGTAATTAGGGCTTCTGTTCAGAGCCAAGCAATTCCAGTTCCATCTGAAGGAGGTTGCTGTGCCCTTGTGCACTGGCCAAGTCATTACAGGGGCTTTATTTGGCATCCTCAGTGGAGGCTGCACGGCAGGACCTTACCTCAGGCTATGCCCTGTCACCACCATCAGCGTGGCTCTTCCCACACTGCTCAGAAGAGGTGCCAGGTGGACAGGATGGAAGAACAGATCTGAGACAGACAATCCAGGGTTTGGGCTACAGGAGAACTGGGAATCTACCTTATATTAACCACTTGTTTCTTACTCAATATGATTGTGTTTCGCAGCACCCACTGCTCAAAAGTAGGTTTGATTTTACTGATACTACATTCTCTGAAGGCTCTACAATGTCTAAAACTTTTAAAAAACCCTTTTTGTTCAAGATCTTAAACAACCCCACTCAGTATCTCCTAGGAAAACAGCAGAGGTGGATAAGGACTGCAGAAAAATTCCCTAACTGCACCACCTTCCAGCAGCTGCAAGAGGGAAGCAGTTCCAGAGAGTGCCATAGGTAAAAACTGAGAGGGGGCCCTGGGTCTGCACTTAAATGAAGCTCCAGGACCAAGTGGAGGATGGGACTGGGGTGCCAGGTGAGGTTCATGGGGGGTTCAGACTTACTAGTGCCCTCAGGGCACCCTGGTGCTTGGGTGGATTGAGCCCACACCATGTGCTCCTCTTAGTTCAGCTGATGGAGAAGGTGAAGGTGTCAACAGAGATTAAATATGGTTTTATTTTTCTTTTATGTTCACTTGTTGTCCCTATCCAACTACTAAATGTTGATACTGTTTGTTTTTAAAGCAACCAAGTGTAGTTTTCGCCTTTCTGAGGAGATCTTCCCTAGGCAAAGAATTAATGGTTTCTGTACCTCTCTTCCTTCTCACTGCTCAAGGCCCGCCCTGGGCTTCTGACTACAGAGTGAATGCAAATGTAGCTGGGCTTGCACTGGGGTCAGAGCTTTACCCTCTGGAAACTGTTATGGCTTCAGAATGCTGCTAGAGCTTCAGGCTTTGCTGGGTTTTTTCTTTCCTTTATGATGGATATATATATTTTTCAAAGTCTTGGTATGCATACTGAAGACTTCTTAAAAGCAAATTTGTGGTGGGCACATCAATGTAACTGTCCAGCTCTGAAAACTTTGACATTGCTGGAAGTTATAGTTTCTCAGGGGTCAGGTTAAGGAAAGGGAAGAACTTGTTTAGGTTTTTCTTGATGTGTTCTTAAGCCTTTGGTTGAGTTGCTGCTTAGCTTGGATCCCTGGTTGAACGTCCTCAGTCGTCTTTGGTAGCTGTAGGAAGATTGACACCTGTGCTCTCAGTTCAGCCTTTGGGCTGCCCTGGCTGGGTTTTACATTTGTAATGGTAAAATATTCCACTGGGTATCCAGAAAAGAAAAAAAAAAATAAATAAAATGAATTTGTATCCTTTAACTCTGAGCTCAGTCTTTGCAGTGCCACAGCTTCCCTAGCACATCCCCAGCAGAGAGGGGAGCAGAAGGAAGGCTTTTTGTCCTCTCATGTGTTGCTGGTGGCAGCCAAAATGGGCTGGATGGTGGTGCTCTGGGCAGGGCTGTAGCACAGCTGTGGTTCCTGTTCCCCGGGGAAAGGCACAAAAACACTCAAAGTATCAAGCACAGGGATATAAAACTCAAAAACTGGACGAATTCTGAAGCAACTTTGTATCACTCATACTTTGCAAGGCAAACATAAGAACGTTTACGTGTGAAATGAGGATAAGCATGCTGATAGAGTACTCCTGTCTCTGCAGAGTGCTGAAAGGTGTTTTCACTTCCTTTTTTCCCCCTTTTTTCCCCCTTTTTTCCACGTTTTCCTTGCATTCCCGGAGCGGCGCGGAGGGTGCTGCGCTATCCCAGATGGCCACCAGGTGGCGGTGCAGCCCCGCGGCTCCAGAAATGGGGCCGAAACCGCCGATTTGGAGTTTTACTGCAGAACTTTGCTGTTAAGGACCTTGGGTTGCTTTGGGCTTTTGGGGGTGCGGGGCCAGGAGAGCACTCGTGGGTGGGAGAGCCCTGGTGATGCCCTTGTGCCTGTCCCAAACAGAGCAGCCTATGAGGCTGAGCTGGGAGAGAGGCAGCCTTGGCATCTCAGAGGGCCACTTTGATGCCCTAAATGCCCGTGGCCATTCCTGGACCAAGGTAGCCTTCTCCATCCTGGGAAAGCCAGGCTGCCTGCCGGGGTCCTGGCAGTGCAGTGGCACTTCCCTAGTGCCCATGGGGTATTTGTGTATGCCCACGGGTGGGAAGTGTTGAGTGCTGTGTTGGGTATCTGGAGCAAATTTCTGCTCAGGAACACCCCCATGATGCCACACTGCAGGGTCACTGGTGTTGGGGACAGCCAGGCTGGGGGCTCCTGCACTGGGCTCAGGACCTGAGCTTGATCTCCTGCACTGCTGCCCTTGCAGAGCCCGAGGACTCAGTGTGGGAAGGGAGAGCAGGGCAAGGAGAGTGCAGTGGCCTTGAACTCCAAAATCAAGAGCTGCTCCCTCCCCTTCCTCCTCAAAGCAAGTTCCAGGAGCACTGAGCAGCAGCAAACAGCCCAGAGCCCTCCCTGGACCATGCCTTGAGGGGAGGGCAGCAGAGGCTGGAGGGGTTCTGTGCAGCTTTGGGATCTCCACTGAGGACAGGGTGTGGAACCACGGGCAGCACCCGTGATGACAGGAGAGAATGAGCTGCTAAATGCCAAGTACTGGGAAGTGGGATTGGCTCAGGGAGAGGCTCCTGGGCAGGTTCAGCCGGTGCTGGCCCATTGGGTGCCACAGCTGCAGCAGCCCTGACACCAGCTGGCACAGATGTGGGGGCAGCTCAGGGCCAGGCAAGGGGAGCCAGGGCTGTGTCCTGTTTTCTTCCTTGCTACAGGTCAGTGAGAGATGCTTGTGCTGTGCCATGGAAACTGAGTGCTGCTTTGATGCCAGGGTGCCTTCAGCTGCTCTGACATCCTCAATCCCTGCGACTATTGCTGGACCCAGGCCCTCCATCTGCAAATCCCTGTAGCCATTTCAGTGGGCAATGCCATCGTGCTCTGTTGCATGGCGCTGTGTTGGCACTGCTGTCTGCTCACAGGTTGCTGCTCAGCCCAGAGGTGCTGGGGTGCTTGGCTCTTCCTCCTCCCTTTTGTGGGATCCAAGCTGATAGTGGATGGAGAGAGCCAGGGTTTGGGATGGAGCTCAGGGGTTCTGTGGAGGCTCAGACTGGTGGAGGTGGGATTGTCTGGAGCTTCTGGGCCCAACTCCAGAGTCCTCACCTGACAGGGGACAACAGAACCTCAACCTGGGTACCTTCCCAGGGGCAGGTCAGCCCCTTTCTCCTGCCTGGCCAGAGGTTTTTGCTGCCATCTCTCAGTCAACAGCAAATTTGGGAGAAATCAGTATCATTTTTTGCTAGGAAGGTGTAAAATCAAGGCAGCCCTGTTGCTATGGTTGCCACAGACCGTCCTTGATGCAACATCATGTCAAGTAGCTCTGCAAGCAGATGTGCGACAGCTGGAAAGCAAAGCAATCCCTGCAGATGTGAACATGGCATAGCAGGCCACACATGGTCCCCTCTGCTGCCACAGTCTCCCCTGGGATGCTGCCTGTGACTTTGGCTGTGTGTCCCTATCCAGGACCCTCCCTGGCAGCAGAAATTCAATCAATGGAAGCAGCACTGGGGAGGGGGAACATGGCTCTGACAGTAAGCAATGCATGTAGGTGTTTAAAAATAACACAGTTGGAATATTTGTCATTCAAATAGAGTGTGTGCCTGTATGTAAAGTGCTTGGTAGCAGATGCAAATGCTGTTTGACAAGGGAGATGCTGAATACTGGCAGAGCACCACAACCATTTCTAAATCTTTATTCCCTAAGAAATTGTAGAATCATCAATTTAAGGACGTTTTCAGCTTTGCTCAACATATCTTGGGCCACTTTCCCTGGGTCCTGCTGCACCTTTGGAGACCAAGGGCTCAGGCTCTGTCTCCTGCCACTCTCCATGGCTCGCTGCTCTTTACTACAAGGTTTTTAGCATCTTAACCTAAAATGCACCTGACAGCCTCATCAGAGGGCTGGACAGAAGCCACCACTGCCACTGAGAGCCAGGGAAGGAGCAGAGAGTGTGCAGAGCCCAGGGCCTGATCCACAAAGGTGTTCAGGTGAAAAGACCTGCTGCAGATTCCTGGTGCTCACCTGGGCTCTGCCTTTTGCACTTGGGACACACACTTATTTCTGGATCTTTCCCCCTGAACCCCTGGAGTTCTTCTGCCCTTGTCCACACCAAGAGTGGTGCCATTGACTTCAGGGCAATCCCTGAGCTGGTGGCTCTGGGATCTGCAGGGTTGGCGTCCATGGGCCAGGAGCCAGCACCTTCCAAGGAATCTTTACAGGGCAGTGGCGTGATGTTCTCTCCAGCCACCTCTCCTTTGTCCCTTTTCTGGGCCCCAGTGCCCCCCAGGATGGCCCAAGCCCAATCTCCAGAGGCCCAGGAGCTGGTGAACAGACCTTTCCCTCCGTGCTGCTCAGGGATGTGCCGGATCCTGGCTCAGGCTGGCTGCCAGCCAGACCTCCCGAGGGCCCAGGGGGCTGGTTAAGCTCATTGCTTTTCTTTCAGAGGCTTCAGAAAGCCGCCTGCCCGCATTTAATTCAAATTTATTGAATAATTCTCCTGGGAACAACTAGTTCAAGACCAACCACTACCACAGACCATCAATGAGATCAGTTGGCACGGCCCCGGCCCTGGAGTGCTCCGTCCCCTCCAGCACATCTCCATGGTGGTGCCAAGGGGATGGGGAGTGCAGGACCAGGCGCCTGGCCCAGGGCAGCCTTGGCTCAGCTCTAAGCCAGGCTGCCTGCATTGCCTCCGGCCCCAGGGGATGTTTTGAGGTCCCTTAATCCCTCCCACTTCTCCCCCGAACCTGTTCCTGCCTTTGAGCCGTGGTCCCCTGGGCAGCAGTCCCAGAGCAGGGCTGGCTCAGCCCTCACCTGCCTCCCAAGCCTGTTGCCAGCTCGCTGTGCTGCACACGTGGGGAGATGCCACGTGCCTGTTGGGATGCACAGGTACTGCTGGAGGCAGCCCCTGCTGTGGTGGGATTCGTGTCTGCCACTGGATGCAACAATCTGTGGCCACGTGGACAGGAGTGGGGACAAGCCAGAGCCAGGCTGGGAGTGCAAAAATGAGTCCCCACCTGCAATAAGTGGGCAGTGAGTGATGAGGTCATCCAGATCCCGGGAGACGGGCATCCCGGAGGGAGGCCATTCTCTGGGAAAGCTATTTCATGTTGCTCACCCTGAGCAGTTTTGGGGGTATGTCATGTGCCACATCCTTGTGACATCCCAGGGGCTGTCCCAGAGAACAAGGCTGGGAACAGGCTGCCTTCATCGCTCCTCCCCTGCAGCTGTGTGGCTCCAGGAGGGCAGCCCAAGGTGTGCCTTGTGTTATGCAATTAGCCACTGCTCAGAGGAAAACTAATGATCTTCATTAATGAGCGCAGCACTTGTCGGTCAGGGCCTGACGTCCTGCTCGGGGGCATGTGCAGTCATGCAGCAGGGCTGAGTCACAGCTCTGGAAATGATGCTGTGGGGAGAGCAGCCTTCGGTAGCTCTGGGCACGGGTTGCTCTGCGGCACGTACAGAAAGGCAGGTCCCTGCAACCTTCCATCCAACCCTCATGCCCTGGGCTGTGGGACAGGAACCTCGATGCTCAACCTGCTTTCCCACGAGGTGTGGGGTCAGGCAGTGTGTCAGAACCTGGAAAATGGCACCTGTGGCTGTGATTCATCCTGGAAGGGGCAGGAGTACTCAGGGACCTCCCTCCAGTGCAGTAGCTGTATTGTAGCATGGGGATGGGACATTGAGCCCCTCTCCCCTTGCTGGGGTCCCTTATTCCATCCACATGCCCCTTGTCATGGTCCCTGGCTGCTGACAGGCTGGAGCCACCACAGAGCCACACGGGCTGCTTAACGAGCTGTGGCCAGGGGCACCCACCTGATCTGTGGGCCCTTGCCCAGGCCACGAGCAGGAGGGAGTGATATCTGCAACGAGAGCCTGGATTAGTGGTACAATCCTGACTTTTCTGTGCTGGATGCATAGCTGGTTTAGGGCAGAATGGGGGTGCAATCCCACCCTGTGTCCCAGGGGCTGCCTGGTGCTTGGGGAGGCTCCCAGGGAGGTCAGCAGGCTGTGTGCTGAGCAGATAGGGGGGTTGAGCAAAGCCCTAATAAATCCCACATGTGTTTATTTGAGGCAGAATCTGATCGAGACACGCAGTGGCATCTGCCCCTCGGCCAGGCTCGGGTTTGCCCCTGGAGGAAAGAAGCCACTGCCTGGGGGTTGTGCTGCCCAGTGTTAAACCCCAAATCTGAGCAGCCAGGGGGCTCGGGGGTCTGTGTGATACAGCAGAGCATTACATCCCATGGCAAGGCCACGGCCGGCCGTGCTGCCGCGCGGGAAAGCACAGAGGAGCATTTTACAAACACAGCTGAGGAGCATTTTTCAAACTCAGCCCTCGGATGCTCGCGGTGGATTTGGGGCCGGCTGGTAACGTATGAGAGAGCGGCGGGTGGGTGGGAGCAGACTTGAAGAGGCACTCGCTGCTTCTGCTGCTGCTGCTGCCGCCTTCCCCCTGGAGAGGCACTGTGAGCGCTCCGACTGCTCACAAGGCAGCCGGGGCTGGCCCTGGGCAGAGTGGCAGGGGGCCCAGGGGACCCCCACCCATGGGACCTCACCAAGAGAGACCCCAGGGGACCCCCACCCCCACCCATGGAGTACACAGGGGACTTCCATCTCCGAGGATGCCCTGCACTTACAGTGTTGCCCCCGGGGACCCTCACCCACAGGGCACCCTGGGGACCCTCAGCTCTGAGACTGCCCCGGAGGACCTGCAATGACACGGACACCCAGGGGACTTGCACTGCTGAGGACACTCTGGGGACCTCCTTCCCCAGACCTGTCCTGGGGGACCCTCACTCTCAGGGGCATCCCACCTCCCGAAATGTCCCGGGGTGACTCCCCCCCGCAGGGGCACCTCAGCGACCTGCTGTGCAGAGGACACGCGAGGGGACCCTTGTCCCCAAGGATGCTCCATGGACCCACAGGGGCGTGCTGGGGGCACCTGCCATGACACGGCTCTCCTAAGGACATGCATTGGTGAAGACGTCCGGGGGCAACCCCTCACCCGGGGAATGCCTAGTCCATTGGGGATGCCCTTAGCCATCTCGGATGCCCCCATCCATCGGGGATACCCTATCCATCGAGGATACCCTATCCATCGAGGATGCCCCCATCCATCGGAAATGCTCCCATCCATGGGAAATAACCCCATCCATCGGGGAATGCCCCCATCCATGGGGAATGCCCCCATCCATCGGGGATGCCCCCCATCCATCATATACACCCCACTCCACCGCGTACACCCCAAGCCCCAGGAATGCCCCCATCCCTCCGGGATGCCGGGGCTCCAGGCTGGCGGCGGCAGGGTGGGATGCTGCGAGCGCGGCTCCGGGCGGGCGGAGGGGTCGCTGTTGCCGCCAGCACGGCCACCACCACCCCCCAACTCTCCCCCCCTTCTCCACTCCCTCCGCCGCCTTTTGTTCGCCGCCCGCGCTCGTCCCCGCCCGGCGGCGGCGGGCGGAGCCGGGGCCGGGGCCGCAGCCGCAGCCGGGGCCGAGCCCAGCGCATCGCAGCGGGCGATGGAGGCAGCGCCGGGTCCGCCCGCTCCGCCCGACCCGCCGCCGCCGCCGGAGAGGAAGAAGAAGGCGCAGCGGGCGCCGTCCCCCGCCCGGCCCAAGGAGGTGTCGGGGTGGTCGCTGGCCAAGGGCCGGCGCGGCGGCGGCGGGGGGCACCCGGGCGCGGCCCCGCGG
>JAWWTY010000048.1:2762508-2787332 GCA_035222235.1 Margarornis squamiger | reverse complement strand
GGGCTGAGCGGCAGCAGCGATGGCGAGTCCCCGGGCAGCGCCCCGCCGCCGCCGCCCTCGGCCGGGGAGGCGTCGCCGCTGCCCGACGAGCCCTCGGCCGCCTCCGTGGCCAGCAGCCGCCTGCAGCTCAGCACATCGCTCGCCTTCTCGGACCTCACCGAGGAGATGCTGGACGCCGGCACCGACGGGCTGCTCCGCGAGCTGGAGGACCTGCGCTCCGAGAACGACTATCTCAAGGTGGGCGCGGCGGGGCATCCCTGGGCACGGCGGGGCATCTCTGGGCACGGCTGGTGTCCCTGGGCACGGCGGGGCATCCGTGGGCATGGCTGGTGTCTCTGGACACGGCTGGCACCCCTGGGCACGACTGGTGTCCCTGGGCACGGCAGAGCATCCCTGGGCACAGTTGGTGTCCCTAGGCAGTAGTGTGGCAAAGCGTGGCATCCCAGGGTGTGGGTCAGCCAGGGTCAGCATCCCTGCCCGTAGCGTGGCTCAACGTCCTGGAGCTCTGCAGGGCATCTGAGGGCATGGCTCAGCACGGCACAGCATCCCTGGGCAATAGCATGGCATGGCACAGCATTCCTGGGCAATAGCATGGCATGGCACAGCATTCCTGGGCAATAGCATGGCACAGCATCCCTGGGAATGGCCTGGCATGGCACTGCATGGCATCCCAAAGTGTAGCTCAGTGTGGTGCGACATCCTTAGGTACAGCACAATGCATTTCACCCTCGGGCATGGCTGGGCACAGGGCACAGCTCGACTCAGCCCAGGGCGGCCTGGCTCAGCCTGGCATGACATCACCCAGCACAGCCTGGCCTGACTCAGTTGGGCAGCCCAGCACGGCATGGCTGGGTGCAGGGCTTGGCATGGCTCAGCCCAGCATGGTATCACTGAATATGGCACAGCCAGGGATGACCTGGCATGCTGTGCCTTGACTTGGCACAGTATGGCATATCTGGATGTAGGGCCTGGCTTGCCTAAGCCTGGCCTGGCCCCACTGGATATAGGGCAGACCTGTATGGCTGTGGCACAGCATGGCCCAGCTGGGCATGGTCCAACGTGATGTGGCATGGCTGGGCACTGCTTGGCTCAGCATAGCATGGCATGGCTTGGCGCAGAGCAGGCACTGGCACAACATGAGCCAGCTTAGCCTGGCATTACCCAGCTGGGCATGGCTTGCCCTGGCACAGCACAGATGGGTGTAGCATGGCCAAACCTAGTATGGCCCCAGCTCAGCCTGGAGAAGCTCAGCACAGCCTGAGCTGGCAGAGCTTAGCAAGGCACAGCTCAGCATGGCACAGGTTGGCTCAGCCTGATTTGGCATCCTGGGACACAATATGGCATAACCTGACCCCATGCAGCTGGGCACGGTCTGGCCTGGCATGGGGTAGGATGCTCCCTGCTGCTCTCCCTGCCCGCTGATGCTGCCAGACCCTGGGGAGATTTTCCAGCTCTTTTCTTCCCACTGGTTCCTGTGCTCCCTGGGGCCTTTTTCCAGGCATGCAGAGTGCCTGGCTGGTTCATGGGTATGTGGTGAAGCCAGGGCAGACATGTTGTGAGGGGACAGGGGCACAGAGCCATTCTACCTCTGGTCACACATTGTCCTGATGCACCTTGGCACGATGCCTGCTGCAGGGTGGGCACTGGCACCCACCAGGTGCCACATCCTGGAGGGCTGCAGGCGTTTTGCACCCTCTGCTTTCCTTCAGGGTGGAGCTGTGGACAAGATGCTCGTGCAGTCACCTGCTGCGGGGGTCAGGGATGGGTACCAGGTCTCCCTGGCTGCTTCTCAGATGCCACAGGTTGGAAGTCAGGCTAGCTCTCATCTGCTGGTGCCCAAATTTGTAAATGAGTCAGGATTGCAGCTCTGAGGTGGGAGCTGGGCACTGGTGACATGCTCGAAGATGCTCAATCAGGCCTTTTGTCCTGTTAGCAAAGCCCCAGTTCACAGCTGGTGTCCCAACTCCTGCCAGAATTAGCAGCAACAGCTTAAGGGCTTTGATTTACTGGGAGCTGGAAAAATACAGATGAGGCCCCTCTGGTTTCCAAGAACACGCGTGCGAGCGCTGCCATTCCTGTGGACAGAGCGATGGCTTCCTCCATTTCCACAGGATCTCCTTCCTGGCAGGCTGCAGGCTTGTGGGCTGTGAGTGTTTTACCTGCCATGAGGAGTGGCAGCTCAAACCGCCTGGCCAAGAGCAGTGGGAAAGTGGAGAGCTGCTGGAGGCGTGCACCAGGAACGACCGTGGGGATGCTGGTGGCATCCTCCCTTCTCTGCCAGCGTGTGTGTCTCCTCCCTGACATGTGCATCCTGCTTATATCCATGTTTCCTTGTTGCAGCTTGCTTCTCCTGACACTCGAGCAGGAGACGGCTGGGGTGGTACCCTGGCTCCAGCTGGGCAGAAGCCCAGAGCATACTCCCCTTGTGCTCCAAAAAATGTTGGAAGATTTGCCTAGTTTCTCCAGCAAGGAGCAGAAAACTGGGCTGGGCTGCAGCAGAGTGTTGGCTCGTGCTGTCTGTGCTAAAAATTCAGGGATTTGAGGACTTAGGGCAAAAATAAAGCCCTAACCCAAGCGATTGGCATTGCCTGCCTTGCCATGCAGCTCCCTTCCCCTCGGGTACGGATGAATCAGACTTATCCAAGGTGACTTATTTCATGCAAATAGCTGCAAAGGAATATTTTTTTTAACGTATTCATCAAACCTAGTGCGTATTTAAAGCGAGATGAGGATTTTTGGGGGTGGGAGGCTTTTGGTGACGTCTTGGCACGAGCCAGACGTGTGTGGTGCTACTACACCCGTGTGCTGCATGCTGGGTTTGGGAGCTTCCCAGCAGAGCACATTGCAGCGCTCCAGCAGTGCCAGCTCACGTCCCATCTTTCCTCGGCTGCCATAATAAAACATACATGTTTAAACACACTTCGCCCGTTTCCCTTTGCAACCCAGCTTTGTGCAAGGCTCTCTGCCTTCCTCCTCCCGCTCTGGGAGTACCAGGCAGGCTGGTGTCTCCTGTTGGCCGTGCTCTCAGGCTGCTGCACCTGCTGTGACCCTCCCTAAATGGGTTATTCCAAGCATTGCCCCAAAAAGGGGCTGTTTCTCACAGGCAGGTTGGCAGCCTGGTGAGGGAGGAGGTGTCTTGGGTGTCCTTGCCCCGTCTTGCTGTCGCTGAGCCGTGCGATGGAGAGCAGCTCCCAGCCCTGCTCAGCGGGCTGGAAAATGTGAGATGTGATATGGCAGCAGCTGCAGAGGGACAGGCAGACAAAGAGTGGGCACGGGAGAGGGTTTGGAGTGAGGGGAGGGGATGCCTGCAAACCCCTTCCTCTCCTCTCTGCGGGAGGGGGTTTAGGCAGGAGCCATATAACCCTGGGAGCACAGTTCTGTCTGCTTGTCCCCCTCCTGCTCCCTGCCCTGAGTCATCCCACATCCCCCGGGGTTTGCATGCATTTCCCAGCTCTGTGGAAAAACACGTGGGTGCCTTGTTTTCCCCCACGGCAGGCAGGGACCAGCACATGCCACCCGTGAGGGCTCACCTAGAGCGTCCCGAAGGGGCACTGGGGGCCATGCCTGGGCAGCCTGGTTGGCACCGGGTCCCTGCTCTGTTGCTGCTCAGATTCTGCCCAGCCACAGGGGCAGGGACCATTCCTAGGGATCCCGGTAACCACCTGTGTATTACTCCACAACAGCCACCCTGGAAGGGGCTTTGCAACCTCCTGCCTTTTTGGACGGTGCACGACAGGGGTTGGGCTGCAGAGAGCCCCCAGCTGCTTGCTTGTGAATTTATGGGGGCAGGTGTAAAGCTGAGAAATGTTGATTTTCCCCTCACTCCCAGTGCCAAGCGGGAGCTGGTGTGTCAGCCAGGGGCAGGAATCAGTGCACAGGCTGCTGCACTGAGCACCACCCAGCATGACATGGAGGGAAGGATGGCCAGTGTTTGCTGTCAGAGATGGGCTAGACCGCTGTTAATCCACCTAAAGAAACCCTGTGTGTGATATGGGTGTGCCTTGGCCATCCTTCCACCCACTGCAGGGCTGAGCTGCGTTTGCTGGGGTCTCCTGGCTGTCAAGGGGACATGCCTGAGCACCCTGGGCAGTTTCCTTTAAAAATCCCTTCTGATTTTATTTTCTCCCCAGCAAATTATAGCATAATTCCCTCTCCTGGCTGGCGGGTGCTCAGAGTTAATTGAAAGCCGCTGCTTTTGTCCTGTAATGTGGGAGGAAGCGGCGCTTGTTGCTCCTGCACGGTAATCCCTGTCTTTGCACGAGGGAGCCTGCTGCCAGCAGGGCCCGGAGATTTGCACAAAGGCATCGCTGCAAAACATCCAGGCAGCCTCCAGCCTTTCTCCTCCTCTGCAGCCCGGGCTGAGGTTTGGGGGCGCAGGGCTGTGCCCCCACAAAGGGCTGCCTGTCCCCCATGGGCAGGCGGCTGCTGCTTGGCTGTGCCCCAGAGCCTGGGGCTGCCAAAGTGAGGGTGTGTGTGCTGGCAGCGGCTCCACAGCCAGCCATGGCGGCATTTGCATGATCCTGTTTGGTATCCCTTGCTGCTTTCTGCTTCCCAGAGATAGCGGGTCCTGCTGAGGAGCTGCCGGCATTGCACAGCCTCCCCTGCTCTGCTCGGAGCTTGCTGCATTCTTGCACTCACTGAAGACAGCGTGGAACTCCCCTCGGGCAGGAGATCCGAGGGTTTAACTCTTCTGCAACCTTTGATGGGTCTGGTGTGCGTTTTGAGGTGTTCTCTGCTGGTCCCTCTCCTGCCCTGGCATGGCTCTAAAGCTCAGCCCTTTCCAGGTCTTGCCCTTCCTGGAAGAGCTGTTGTCCTGCAAGTGGATGTGTGGACACAGCTGTTGCCTTCTCCTGCTCTGAAAATGCATGGTTCCTTTTTCCTGAACTGGAACCAGGCAGTTTGCATCCCACCTTTCCGCTTCTTAGTTTCCTTAATAATCTCCCCAGGGAGAGACAGTGTCTCTGAGGTTTGTGTGGAGGAGGTTGAAGGTAGGTTGTCTCTTGGGCTCCTCCATCGAGGGTAACCTGGCTCCTGCAAACACAAAATGGGCTGTTTGCTTCTGCACGTGATCCCTTGGGCATTCAAATGAGTCTCCCTGGACTGCAGATTCATCTTTTCCAAGACAGGTGATTTCTAGTGTAAAAACACCGTGAAATCTTTGCTGCTGTGGAGATAGGATGAGCAGGATGCAGCAGTGGGTAATCCTGGAGGATGGAGGGGGTGAGCATCCCACGAGTGTTTGGGAGGCTGTGACTGCACACAGGGGTGGGCACCCTGTTGTTTACAAGACCAGTGGCCAAGCAAGGCAGCCCTCACAGGCAGTTCTGTTGGAGAGAGTCATTTATCTCATCCTCAGTGTTGCCCACCTCGTCTCCATTTCACACTTCATTTAGCATTGCTTACCGTGCTCCACGCTTGCAATGCCACCTCCTGAATTTGTGATGCTTCTGTGGGGTTCCTCCCTGCTCCTGGCTCTGCTCTCACCTTAATCCAAATGGTTTTTTTGCTGAGTTGTGCATCAGCTCCAGAAAATATGCACGGCAAAGGGTGAGACTCAGTGGCTGTCACAGACCCTCGAAGGCGTAAGGAGCCCCCTGTGCACCCCATGTGCTGCCTCCAGACCCCACAGGACTGCTCTTCTGCCGTGGCCTGGCCATGAAGGGGGTCAGCTCTGCCCTCCTAAGCTCTCTTCCATTTAGCTGGTGGTTTTCCACTCTCCAACGTTAATCCCCTTACTGTGGCTTAGTGGCATGGCTTGCCTCCGTGGGGCAAGCTGGGGCTGCCGGGCTGCGGCCACTCCGAGGTTTTATTGGCGTTACAGGATGCGGGTGGATTCCTGCAGCTGGAGCAAAGGGAGGCACTGCTTTCCCCAGCCCTCCCTGCTGCAAAGCCCCCCAGCCCCGCTCCACAGGGAAGCCCCCTGTGAAGGAGCAGCTCGGGGCCGTGGCTCCAGGCAGTGGGTCACGCTGGACACGGTCACCCCCTGAAACAGCGGTTGCTACAACCCGAGGCATAAACAAGCTGGAGCTCTTAGCAGGGCAAGCCCAGGCTTCCTTCCAAGCAAATGCAAGGTTTGGTTGGGTTTTTTCCAAGGTCCCTGCTCCCTGCCCTGCTCAGCTGCTGCCTGGGGAAGCCGCACAGCAAACGGGAGCCGGATCGGTCAGTGCTGGAGTGGGATTGCACTTGTATTCAAGCCACGATTCGCCCCACTTTGGCAGTGAAAGGCTGTTTGCCACCACCCGTTGCAATGTGCCTGCTCACCTGCAATGCATACAGCTTTCTTTCCTGTGAAAGCTCCCAAGGAATAGATGCCCTAAACCAGCTCCCTGGGCTGGTTTGGCTTATGGGTTTTTGCTGGTGTCCCCAGGGCTGTGGCACTGCCGTGGGGGATGATGGTGCTGGTGGTGGGTTCCCAGGGTGTTTGTCACCCCAGGGTGCATCACAGCCATTGCAGGGCTGTCTGCCAGCACATGTGGTTTCTTCCTGGGGGGGGTTTCACACCTGAGGTGTCTCGGGAGGTTTCCAAAGGGTGTCTGCAGTGATACCCCTTCATAGGAGCAGCCCCTTCACTGGCTGTCCCTCGAACAGCCTGGCCAGGTGTCCCTGGGACCTCCCACAGCCCATCTCGGAGCCTCAGGGCTGTTTCTGCTCTGCTGTTGTTCTCATGACCCCCCAAACGAGAAGCAGAGCAGCAGAGGGTGGCTGGACACTGGTGGCCGTGGTGCCACTGGGCTCCGCCAGCCCAGCCCAGGAGATAATCCGGGATTGTCTAATTGACGTTCCTTCTTTGTCATGAAGCATTTAAAGCCAACAGTGAGCGACTGTGACTTGTGCCTGCAGCTGCCAGCCCCCTCCCCGGGCTCAGCTTTGCCTTTTGGGGAGTTCTTGCAGCTGGGGCTTTGTCTGGGCCGGGCGAACGCAGCAGCCGCTGTGCCAGCCCCTGGCAGAGCCGGCACAGAGCTGCAGTCTCAGGCTCTGGGACACTGTCACAGGCAGTGTGGGGAGCAGAGGGGTCCTGTCCCCCTCTGCCCGGGGTGAATCAGGGCTGAGCATCCCCACTGCCTGTGCTGGATCCTCTTGTCCCTTCCCTGGCCGTGCCATGGTGCAGGGCGGTGGTGTGAGCCCTTCACTTGTCAAGGGGCAGCTGCATTTGGCAGTCCTGGGTGGTGTTTAGTGGCAGGGTTTCTGGCAGGAAAGCAGATGCTTGATCCTTTTCCAGGAGTGTGGCAGGTCCACCGGGTCTTATTGAGGAGGAGAACAGCCAGTGTGATGGCTGGAGCGTTTGCTTGGAGGATTTGGGTTGAAATTCACCATGTTCAGGATGATGTGAAAGAGGTGTGGGCAATGCAGCCTGTGTGGATCTGTGGGGACCGGAGGGGACAGTCCTTGAGCATTTCCAGTGGACACAGGCCTGTGCTGGATGGGGAGGTGGCACTGGAGACTCCACAGCAGTTGTGTGACCCAGCCCTGGAGGAGGCTTTGGGTTGGTGCTGGTGCCAGCAGGATGTCATCCCTGGCTCTGCTGTGACAGTGATGCAAAGGCTTCATGCCAGGGGCTGTGCTGGTCTGGGGGAGATTTGTCCCTGGGAGAGCTGATGGGACTGGGATGGGGTGGAAGCGGGTACCCAGCCCAATGGCTGCTGCTTGGTGACAAAACAAGGGGCAACCTCTGGTTCCCTGCGCTGGTGGCATCTCATTCATGTCCCTGCGTTGCCTCCCCTGTCCTCGCCTGCCATCTCCTCCTTCCCTCCCCTGCCTCCCTGACACATCTTCTCCAAAGATAACCTAATTTTTCTCCCTGTGGCTGCTGCCTGTGCTGCTCCTGCAGCTCCTCTCCCTCCCCCACCTTCCTCTTTCTTTCACCACAAATACTCTCAGGCGCCCGTGTTGACTGTTCCCCTCGACGGGTGTCTGGCTCATCTGTGGGTGATGGTGCCCAGCTGGCTCTGAGCCCTTTCCTGCAAGGATTGGGCTTCACCCAAGGGGTTGAAAGTCCGTGAAAACAGCTCATGGGATGGAGGAGGGCAGGGGAGCCAGGGTGGGGAGGTGTCCCATGGGTCTGCCCCCTTTAACACGCATCTCCCCCCAGGATGAGATCGAGGAGCTGCGTGCCGAGATGCTGGAGATGAGGGATGTCTACATGGAGGAGGATGTGTACCAGCTGCAGGAGCTCCGGCAGCAGCTGGACCAGGCCAGCAAGACCTGCCGCATCCTGCAGTACCGGCTGCGCAAGGCTGAGCGCCGCAGCCTGCGCGTGGCACAGACCGGCCAGGTGGACGGAGAGCTCATCCACAGCCTCGAGCAGGACGTCAAGGTGAGCCTGGAACAGGACATCTCAGGGCCCCCAAAGTGTGTTTTGATGAGTTGGGGGTGTTGGGGTACAGGGAGCTCCAGTGGGGTTGTGCTGTTTGTGGGGCCGTTCATGGGGACGTCCCGATTCCCCGCTATTGGTGGTGATGTGAGAAGTGGGGAGCAGTTCTTTGAGCTCATGGGTGGTCTGAGGAGATCCTGAGGGTGGAGAGGGCCAGCATCTGCCCAGGGATGGGTGTCTTGCAGTGCTATGTATGAGATTCATCCTGTACAGGCTGGAGCCCAGCCCAGCCATGCCATGTGCATGAGTGGGGATATGATGGGGACACCATTGAGGCCATGAGTGTGCAGGGAGGAATGTGGGGACCAGGACCCTGTGGACGTGGGAGCTGCTCCTCTTGGCCATCGGGAAAACCTTGCAGAGTCTCAGGAACCACAGCACGCTGGGCTGGGGCAGGGACGAGGGGATTTCTGCAGGGTGACGTTGCTGTGCCCTTGAGGAGCTGCCTGGAGCCCACGAGTGTTTGCTGAGGGCTCTTGCCTACACAGCTGCTGCCAAGAGGGGGGTGCAGTGGCAGTCAGAGACAGCTCCGGGTGGATGGGCAGCAGCTCGAGAACTAACTTTGTTTTTTGAGCAGAAAACAACCAGTGCTGGAGCCAAGACATGCCACAAGTGGGGGGCTGTGAACCCGCCTTGCACTGCCCATCCCTGCTGGGGCCCTGATCCCCTCCCCAAACGGCCCATCAGCCCCCAGCTTGGGCTGCTGCTGCTGCCAAAAACTCCTCCTCCAGCATCTCTCTTTCTGGGAAAGAAAGCACAGCCCATCCTTGGGGGAACAGGAGGCTGACCCCACGGCCTGAGCTCCCCCAGCCCTACAGAGGGGCTTGCTGCTGCCTCCACAGCACTGGTATCCTGGGCTGTACAGGGGAACAGGGGCACTGGGGGCAATTTCTTCCTTCCTACAGATGCAGGAGTGAATGTTTAGTGCTATTAATCTCCCTTTATGCCAGGGGCTGCTCCCTTGCAGGGATCTGGAGAGAGGGGAGGCTCTGGGGTGGTTGTAGGCACCCTTTGCTTCGGGGCAGCTGCTGGTTTTTCTGTAATGTGATGCAGCAGCTCGCCTTTCTCCTGACCAGCACAGCTGCTGCCCACAGTGAGAGGCTGCCTCTTCTGGTGCTGCCCACTGGCTTTTCCAACCTTCTGGAGGCTTTTCCAGCCTCACAGTGTGAGAAAAAGGGAGAAAAAGGCAACAAGCATCCCACAGCATTGGATTAGAGGTGGAGAAGGCAGGTTAGGCAGGGAATGGAGGCACAGGGCAGCTTTGCAGTTGGTGAAGGGGGAACAGCAGTCACAGCACTTGATCAAGGGGACACACACAGGGGTCAGGGTGTCACCCACCATGGTGTCTGCTCCAAAAGGTCTCAGTAACAGCCCAAGGATCTTTGCATGAGGACTGTGGTTGCCCAGGAGCTGTAGTCCCAACCTCCTGCATATTGTGCCCAGTCTGGTGAGAGCCCTGTTGTGTCCGCAGGTGGCCAAGGACGTCTCTGTGCGGCTCCACAATGAGCTGGAGGTGGTGGAGAAGAAGAGGATCAGGCTGGAGGAGGAGAACGAGGACCTGCGCCAGCGGCTCATTGAGACCGAGCTGGCCAAGCAGGTGGTGCAGAATGAGATGGACAAGCTTCGAGAGGTGAGGGGGACACAGGAGGGGGCACTGGGAGGCGTCCCCAAGGCTCTGCTTGTGGCAGGTGTCCTGGCCTTTGAATCATGGGATCCCCCAACTCTGCTTGAGTCACTGAAACCCAAACCGTGCTGCAGATGCTTGTGTAACCTGAGCAGTTGCTGCCCTCGGCAGGCTTCATCCCACCCTGCGGGCACGGGCTGGCTCTACCCCATTTTGGGGGGGTACAGGACTTCCCTCTGTGCTAGAGACACTTTATATGTCCTCAGCCCGGCCACCTGGGTCATGCCCAGCTCCCACTGGGCAAAGCCCTGCGTGCTGTGTGGGGTCTGTGTGTCCCTGGCACAGTGCCTGGTGCTGTATCCTGACCACATGCTGCTGGTGCAAACTGGGCTGAGCCGTGGGGCTGCGTGGCAGTGATGTCCCCGTGGTGTCCCAGCAGTGTCCTGTGGTGTCCTGGAGGTGCTGCTGCAGAGCTGAGTGGGTGCACAATCCCCTCTGTGCCCTGGGCAGCCACACAGGTCCCCATGTGCACAGGTCCAGGGCACTCCATGCTGTAATTGGGACCAGGATGTTCTCCTTGGCCATAGGAAAGGCATGCTGGTGACGGCATGGACTTGTGATCCACTGCAGCACTTGTAACCCACTTCCCTACTGCCCGGGCTGCCTTTGGTCCCCGGGGAGCCTCGGGAAGCATCGCTGGCTGAGCCATCAGGGCTGTGTGGGGGAGGAGATGCTCGAAGGGAAGGCTCTCACTTCCCTCACCGTGCTTCCTGCACACGCCTTGGGATCTCTGCGGGCAGCTCCTGGGAAGCTGCAGAGCCGGGTCCTGATCACAGCCATCCCCTCTCAGCCACCCTGCCGCTGGTGGCACGGAGCAGTGTCCCCCGCAGTGTCCCCCAGGCGGGCTGTCCTGTCCCTCGGCTGCTCAGGCTCTGCTAAACAGCCATGAAATGGGTTTCCCTGCAGCCGGGAGCGCGGGCTGAATAACAAATGGCAGCAGTGCGAGCTGCGCTGGAGCTGCTGGAGCGCTCGGGAAACAGGCAGGGAAAATGGTCGCGGGGTCGGTGTGTGGGAGCTCCGAGAGGCAGCTGCTGCCTTGCCCTGGCCGAGGAGCTGGGACGGGATCGTGGGACAGGATACGGCCCCTCTCTGCAGCTGCCTGAGCCCGGAGGGGATGCTGCCGCCTGGCACCAGCTCCCAGATGGTCCCCAGGCTCGGCATGGTGTGTCCCCAGGCTAGCAAGGGCGTTGGGGTTACTCACTGATTGCAGAGCGCTAATTAGGCAAGCATTAGACAAAGTGAGCTAACAGCCCTCCTCCACCTCCTCCGTGCTGCTGGAGGGCGCAGAGCCTGGCAGAGCTTGTTAGCAGCCAAGCCAAGAGGCTGCGCAGGGCTGCGCTCACCCCTCAGGGCTGATTATTTCTCCCTTTCAAGAGCTTTCTCCCATAATTGGATAATTGTCCGGGGATCATCCCCAAAAGCACAGGAATTTCATTTTCCCCTCTGCTCTACCCCTCAATGGGGAGCAGGAAAAAAGCAGGACCGATCCGGGCACCCCATGCCAAACCTGCCACATCGAGACCCTCAGGCACGGCCACCCCAAGGGATGGTTCCAAGGTGGAGCATCACATCTGACCTAGGGTGCTGTGCCTGGGGCTGCTTGGGGTTGTTTGAGCCTGGTGATGCCCTTTGCCAGCCTCAGTCCCCAGTGCAGTGTGGGTGAGGGATGTCGACGTGGCACAGCCAGCCCCTGGGAGAGGCTCTGCAGCTCCAGCAGCCCCAGTGATGGTCGTGGCCTTAATAGGAAAGCCTGGAGCCCGGCACCTTGGCACAGGCAGCAGCTTACATTTCACAGCTGCTTTCTTTGGCTGTTGGGCCTCAGCACCAGCTTGGAAATAAGTCCAGGGCAGCTGCATGGATTGGCCAGTGTTCATGGGGGGCTGTGTGGATGTTCTTCAAGGTTTTCCCCCAGCTCTCCTCCCCAGGGTGCTCTGGGAACCTGCTTTTTGCCCCCACTTTTGGTCTCCCTTATTGCTCTGTCCGTCTTCACCATCTCCCAGCTGTCCTCACTAGCCTGGTCATTGTCCCTTGTGTCCCCAGAGACCCTGAGAGCAGAGTCAGCATTGTCCTGCTGAGGAGCCCTCCCCATAGCTGAGTGACCAGGACATGTCCCTTGCCTGGGGAAGAGGCAATGGGGAATGTCATCATCTGCTGCTCCCACACTGGAATGCCCTGAGAGCTGTCCCTTGGCCTGGGGGTTGGATTCCCTGCTCCATCCAGCCCTGACAGGGACTGTGACTCAGCCTCTCCACTCTCCATGGCTCATTTCCTGCTCACTCCTGCTCTTTCACTGCTCACTTGCCTGGAGGGGGAATTTCTGGCCAAACCTCATGATGTGATGCTTGCCAGCCCAGCTCCCTCAAAGCAAAGGGCCTCCCTCAGCCCGGTGGGGCTCGGGTGTTTTCCTGGGCTTCACAGGCAGCTGGAAAAGTTGACGTCAATGGACATCTGTCTGTCTGCACTGGGGGGCTGTGCCATGGCTGTGGGTAACAGCTCTCTCTTCTGTCTGCAGAATTCCCTGAAGAAGCGGGGATCTCGCTCCCTCGGGAAGACCGAGAAGAAACCGTCAGTGCAGGTATTGGGATCCCCACGCATCCCAGGACACGCCACAGTGACCCACCAACACCCAGGTCATGGTGCCAGCAGGACATTACGCCCAGCCCAGGAGTAAATCTGGTCTTGGCAGCGCCATCCCCTCCTTGCAGGGCTTTGCAGAGCTTTTCTGCCTCTCAAAGCCCCTGCATAAGGGAGGGATTGATGTGCTGGGCCATCCTCTTTGTCCTCAGCCGCTCCCTTGTCTCATTTATCAATGGAGCAGCAGTGGCCAGGCAGTGGCTTTAACCCTTTCCCTGGATAAGGAGCTGAAGGACTTTGGCTTTTGTGTTGCAAAGCTGCTTCTGCTCTTGGGTTGTGGCTGTTGCAGCCTGGGTCCCTCCTGCCTCTCAGCAGCTGTGCTTGAGGGTGGCCCAGGAACCTCGTGGGGTCTGGGAGAGCAGAGGGTCCCCACGGGGGATAAGTGGAAGCCACAGGCTGTCCCTGCCCCTCGCAGGCTGCCGGGGCAGAGAAGGGGATGGGGGATTTGCTGGTGGCAGCAGGATTTCAGCTGTCACTTGCTGTTGGGCTGAGCTGCTGTGACTCGCTAATGCTGTTACCAGGGCTCGGAGAGGCAGAGCTGCTGTTGCTGGGTTAGAAAGGCAAGAGGAAAAATCCTCTTTCAAAGGCAAAAAGACCTGAAAGGTTTATTTTGGGGAGCAGATCTACTCCCCCAAAGCTGGAGCAGGGAGGGAGACCTTGTAAAGCTACTCCTGACATGCTGGTGAGGGCATGTCATGGTGAGGACCCTGAGCACCCCAAGGGTTTGGGTGATCTATGTCCTTTCTGGCACAGCCCACTCTGTGCAGCCACAGGACAGGGATCCCCAGGCCCTGAAAGACTTGCAGTCTGTTATTTATCATTTCCCTTTACCTCCCTCCTTGTGAGCCCTTTCTGGCCAGCTGATGGCCCCAGCCCCCTTCCCCCATTTCTCCAGAGAGCAGACTGTGGCTTTGCACCTACAGCTGGCTCAGCCCTGAGCTGAGGGGGCCCCTCCATCACCTTTTTCTCGAGGCTGAAGCCCCTCCTCTGTCTCCTCCTGGGACAGGAAACAACCACCAGCCCTTGGCTGCAGTAAAACCCCCCATTCTGCTTCCCACGCCCCTGCAGAGCCCAGACCCCTCAGCCTGGGGATGGAGGGCTGGATGTGGCCCCAGCTCTGGGGTGGGACCGATGCTCCAGGAAGGAGCCAACCCTGGGTTTCCCTGGGTGCAAATGCCCTGGGATGTGGCTCCTCCACTCACTCCCTCCACCGTGGCTGGTGGCCCTGTGGGCACAGATGCTTGTGACTCATCTGTGGCTTCCTGGGCCCCTTTCCTGCCCAACCGAGCTGGGTGAGCTCAACAAAAATAGAGCTGGGGGGGACAGACTTAACACCAAGGTCTGACCAGAGCCCAGGGGCACTCGAGGTGGTCTTGGGGACTTTTGTGTCCCTTTGGCAATGCCAAGGGCTGGAGAGACACGCCATGCTGCTGCTTTTTTTTTCCCCCCCTGGAAAAACAGGAACTGAGGTCATGTCTGCCGTGGCAGGGAGAGCTGCCCGCTCCAGCCCTCCCCTAATCTCCACAGCTAATTAAGGGGGCACAGTTTAATGCGCCTTAATGAGGCCATGTCTCTGTGCATGAGCGTGGAATTGCAGTAGGGTGGTTCCTGTGGTCACGGCAAGACATTTGGGGAATAAAATGGCACCTCAAATGCATGGGATCCCCCCCTTCCCATCACCCCTTGTCTTGTTATGAGCAGTCCAGGAAGTTTGCAGAGTAAATACCTGCTGTGGGGTTTGGGGATGTGAGGGTGGGCATGGCTGAGGGGTCTGGAGCATCCAAAGAGGGGGGCAGCATGTTTTCTGCCAGTCAAGAATAGGGGAAAGGGGATGAGTTCAGCCAGGCAGGGGGCTGCCAGGGCCACCAGCCACCCTGCCAAAGGGCTCAGCCACCTCCAGCACCCACCCAGCTGCAGCGGGGGCAGCAGGGTGAGGGTCAAAGCCAGGCAGATCCCCTCCTGGAAGTCACCACGCCAGAGCTCAGAGCACTCAAGTGACCCCACGGCACGGGAAACTGCGAGCTGGACGTCAGGAAATCCTGGTCCTCCATCCAAAAAGCTTCCCAGAGCAGAGAAACGGTCTGTCTGGGCAAATAGCCAAGATCCTAACTGCTAAATGAAAAAAAAAAAAACAGAAACAACAAAACACATGGAGGAATGGTCCTGAGAAGCAAAGGGCTTGGGAAGGGACTAGAGAGCTGATGCTGAGGCTTTGCCTGGGTTTTGTGTCCCCTGGCGAGGTGGTGGCAGCGAGGCCAAGGGCTGGACTTCGGGAGGCTTCCAGCTGAAACTGCTGCTTCTCTGCTCTGTGATGGAGTGTTTGGGGCTGAGTGGGAGGAGCAGAGTCCCATTGAGGGTGCAGTGCAGTGGCAGCAGTGGCAGTTTTTTCAGCACTTGCCAGTTTTTGGGAGGAAACCTTGCTGACTTTTATTTTTCCCAGTGGAGTGTTGACAGCTTTCCCTCCCCCTCTGCCCTGCAGTGAATCGGGCTGGGTTTGGTCCACACATCCCTAGTGGTGGCTCAGTGTCCTTCTTGCAGCCAGAGCCATGGGTCTCCTTGCCCAGGCATCTCCTGGTTGTCCCTGAAAGCCTCCAGGATAGATCTCAAAGCATTTCCCCCTTCCATGAGTGGCTGCAGCTTCCCTGGGATGACTGGAGTGGGGTAGTGGCATATCCCCAGGGCTCTTTTAGAGCCCCTGTAGCCCCTGGGAGCACCTTTCTAACACCCACACCCTCTCTGTCCCCAGGAGGACAGCGCAGACCTGAAGTGCCAGCTGCATTTTGCCAAGGAGGAGTCAGCCCTGATGTGCAAGAAGCTGACCAAGCTGGCCAAGGAGAACGACGGCATGAAGGAGGAGCTGCTGAAGTACCGATCCCTGTATGGGGACCTCGACAGCTCCCTGTCCGTGGAGGAGCTGGCTGACTCCCCCCATTCCCGCGAGGCCGAGCTGAAGGTCCACCTCAAGCTGGTGGAGGAGGAAGCCAACATCCTCAGCCGGAGGATAGTGGAGCTGGAGGTGGAGAACCGCGGGCTGCGGGCCGAGATGGACGACATGAAGGGCCAGGGGGACAGGGAGCTGCCGGGGCAGGACGCGCGGTTCCTGGTGGGTGTCTCCAGCTGCGGGGACGCGGGGGACACGGTGGCCGAGCTGCGCCGGCATCTGCAGTTCGTGGAGGAGGAGGCTGAGCTGCTGAGGCGCTCGCTGCTGGAGCTGGAGGACCAGAACAAGCTCCTCCTCAACGAGCTGACCAAGTACAAGTCGGACCACGAGCTGGACGTGACGCTGTCGGAGGACAGCTGCTCGGTGGTCAGCGAGCCCTCGCAGGAGGAGCTGGCCACGGCCAAGGTGCAGATCAGCGAGCTCAGCGGCAAGGTGAAGAAGCTGCAGTATGAGAACCGCGTGCTGCTCTCCAACCTCCAGCGCTGCGACCTGGCCTCCTGCCAGACCACCCGGCCCATGCTGGAGACCGACGCCGAGGCCGGCGACTCGGCACAGTGTGTCCCCACCGCCGGCTGGAGGGACGGCGTGGGTGGCACCGAGGCCGACGGGCAGGACAGGGTGCCCGGCGGTGGGAAGGTGCTCGATGGCCCTGCCAAGCTGCTCAAGCCCAAGGACCTGGAGACCTTGCTGGGCATCCGGGACCAGGCGACGCTCGTCAGCAAAGCGATCGATGTCTTGATTTCGGATGCCAACGGCTTCACCTCCGGGCTGAAGGCTTGCCTGGACAACGAGTGTGCGGGGGTGCTGCTGGGCGAGGCGGTGGGCAGTGGTGGTGAGAGCCCCAGCGATGCCAAGCTGATGAATGTGCTCCTCATGCGGCTGGGAGTGCTCCAGCAGGACCTGGGCTGCCTTGTGAGGAAGGTGGACCACCTCACCGGTGGCCTCAAGGAGCACACGGACTCCTTCCCCTTCTCCAGCCCCAGCAGCCACGACGTCACCAAAGAGGGGCTGCAGAAGGAGCATGCCTCCGACTTCCAGGTACGGCTTCTTCCCACATCCCTCACAGCAGCCGCTGCTTTATTTGCTGCCCCATTTCCTCCTGCTTTAATGGAGCAAACCCTGATCCCCAGTGTAACCTCCCTCCTGCCTCTCCAGAGCAAAATCCAGACTAACACCTCACTGCATGCCAGTGGCACCGGCGACAAGGTAGGACTCTGCTCCAACAGAGTGTGCCCAGGGCAGGAGGCAGTGGGCATCCTGGCACATCCCAGCACAGGCTGCTTGTGCTGAGGCTGCCCTGCCCGTGGCCAGGGGCTCTCAGGTGCAATCCCACCTTAGCAGGGACTGATATTTTGGCTGTTCAACCCAACATCCCCGGCTTGGAAGTTCACTCTTGTTGGGTATGAGTTGGGTGGGAGGAGAGCAGCCTGCAGCCCCTGAAAGCAGCCCAAATTGTGGGGACCGTGCTTGCAGGAAGCCTCACCCTCCAGGGGTGCCCAGGCAGGATAATTTGGAGAGCAAAGACTCCAGGGCAAATCTGCGTCCAGCAAGGAGCACCTTTGGAGCAGCAGAGAGGAGCTCATGCCATGCTGTCCCCCTCCTCTCGGGAGTCCCAGCTAATGTTGGGGACCAGGGATGTCAGTGGTGGTTGGGGCTGCGGGCACAACCCCTTTTCTGGAGCACACTCGCTTGTTCAGAGTCCTATTTCTCTGCATGTGGTCCCACCAGTCCCGGGTCCCAGTCTCCTCCAGTCACTGCATGGCACCGTAACTGGTGTTTGCACATTTTTTCCCTCTTTCTCTCTTTTTTCCCCTTTCCCCAAACAATCCAGGCCACGTGTCTCCTCATCCTGTGTTTCCTTTTGGTTTCCACATTGTCTCCTGCCATGGTGATGAAGCTCCTTCTCCTCCTCATCCTTTTTGTTGTCTTGTAGTTCTTTACTGTTTCGGAGACCCATTGTTTTGTTTTCTGGCTTTTTTTTCTTCCCGCTCTTTTGGTTTGTTCTCATTAACTTGCCCACGCATGCAGCAGCCTGATTTTAGGGACGCCGACCCTTACCGCATCCCCCACGCCAAGGACACCGACCCCGCACATCCCCGGAGCTACAAAACCTGCCGGCCTGAGGAGAACGACTCCTACGCCACCGAGGTATGACACGGGCAGGGAGCCACGTCCCCTCAGCTGGCAGGGTTGGGGACAGGGCTGTGGGACAGGGAGGACCCTCTTGAAAGCTGGGGACAAAGGAAGCTGCAGAGTCCCGCTGGGGAGGGACACGGGGAGGTACAGCCAGACACAGCCCAGGATCCCCATGCCCTCTCTGGGCTGTTGCAGATGAAGGAGCTGCAGCTGGTGCTGTCAGAGGCCAATGAGAGCCTGCGGGGGCTGCAGGAGCAGCTCTCCCAGGAGAGGCAGCTGAGGAAGGACGAGGTGGACAACTTCTCACAGAAGATCTGCCAGGTGAGTAGGCAGCAGACCCTGCCCCTGGGAGACAGGTGTCCCCACACCCATGGGTGTGTCACCTCCAGCCCCAGCCCACTTGGGGACCTGGGTGTCACCTGGGAGCACACACAGTATGTCCCCTCATCGAGGGACACAGGCTGAGCTCACTCCTCCTTGTACATGGGTGTGCAGCCATGCAGAGCTTCCCCCGTGATGCTGCCTTGATGACCCTGATGTCTCCAGCACACTGCCAGGGCATTGCAGCTCCCCAGGAGTGTTAAATATGGGGCTGACAGCAGGCTCAGCCCAGACCCTGGGCCGGGGGCACCACATCACTGCCACCAGCCCCTGTCCTGGAGCCCACATGTCTCTCCACAGCTGAAGGAGGACCACCAGAAAGCGCTGCTGCGACGGGAGTTTGAGCTGCAGAGCCTGAACCTGCAGAGGCGGCTGGAGCAGAAGTTCTGGAGCCAGGAGAAGAATCTGCTGGTGCAGGAGTCACAGCAGTTCAGGCAGAGCTTCCTCCTGCTCTTCATGAAGCTCAAGTGGTTCCTCAAGCGCTGGCGCCAGGGCAAGATGGTGCACAGCGAGGGCGAGGACTTTTTGGAGGTACAGTGGGCTGAGGGGCTCCCACCTCGGCTGCCTTGGAGGGGGGAACACGCTATTGGGCATGCAGGGCTGTCTGTGTGCCTACACATCCCACCCAGGGCTGTTTGGGTGTCCCCCATTCCTGGCCATGGGCTCTGGGTCCTCTCCTCACCCCAGCCATGGTGTCTCCCACAGGTGAACAGCATGAAGGAGCTGTACCTGCTGCTGGAGGAGGAGGAGCTCGCCCCGCAGCAACAGGCAGACAACAAGATGTGTGCTGGGGACACCTGGACCCCCAACACAGTGAGTGGGGTCCCCACGAGCCCAGGGGATGGATCAGGGCAAGATCAGCCCCTGCTGTGGATGTGTGGCGTGGGGTGGTGGTTCCTCTCGGGGTGCATGCTCCCTGCAGACACATCACCCCCAGGGGTGGTCCCTTGCCTTGGGAGCAGCCTGCAGGGCTGGCATGCAAAGAGGGCAGCTCCCACAAAGTGCCACCCTGTTGGGTCTGTGCTCACCCCTGCTCCCTCGGCAGCCCAACGAGTGCATCAAGACGCTGGCGGACATGAAGGTGACCCTGAAGGAGCTGTGCACGGAGCTGCGGGAGGAGCGGCGCGGGGCCAGCGAGCTGCAGCAGCAGTTCACCAAGGCCAAGGCTGCCTGGGAGATGGAGCGCGCCGAGCTCAAGTGCCACATTGCCCAGGTGGGGGCCCTGGGCACCCCACGGGCTGGCAGAGCCCCCCCTGGCCTGGTTGGGGGCTGGGGGGCTGCCTGTGCCCTGTGCCAAGCGCTGGCTGTTGGGCAGGGCTGGGAGCAGGGTGGCACTGTGGGAATCTTAATTAGCAGCCACTCAGGCAGGCGAGTTTCTATAGCAACGGGGCTGGCATGGAAATCTGACTGTGGAGCAGCAGAGGATGCTCTTTATTCCTCCGCTGGGTTTGTTCGGGGAGGGTGGGATGGGACAGAGGCTCAGCATCCCTCCCCAGGACAGGCATCTGAGAGTAGCATCAGAGCTCTGCTCTGCCGAGTTACAGTGCAGGTGGGGGCTCTGCATCCCTGTGGGTGCTGCAAAAGGGATGCATGGCTGTGGTGGAGGCAGGAGGTGGAGGGAGGGCAGGCTCCTGCCTGCAGAATCAGTCCTGTTGGTCCTCCAACCCTGCCCTCCCAGTGATAAGGGGTTTCCACTCCCTCACAGTGTGCTGCCAGCAGCTCATGGCTGTACATCAGGTCTGCTCCCTAGAGCAGGTGCCAGCACTTTCCAGGCAGGATTTCCCCAGGCATAGCTTAGCAGTGGTCCCCAGTTCCCCACAACCCCTCAAAAGAGAGCAGAGGCAGCACCCCAGTGGCAGCAGCATCCTTGGGGTCTGCTCTGCCAGCCCTGCAGGTGATGCTGCCCCTCTCCAGGAGCCAGGTCCTACACGGAGGAGTGTGGGCAGAGCACAGCCGGGCAGGCAGGACATTCACCCTGTGTCCCACTGGGTGACCATCTGCCAGGCCAGCTGGCACAACGAGGCTGCAGGCCAGGGCTGGCCAGGGCTCGCCTGCACCCATAGCACACAGCCTTGGGGACACATTTATTGCCCAGCCTGGCAGCACGGGACGGGCACTGGGGAGCGGGAGGCACGCAGCCTTGCCCCTCTGCTGGAGATGTGGATCCCCCACAGCCACCAATGTCTCCCTGCAGCTGGAGTCAAAGGCAGGCAAAGGGATCGCAGAGCGTGCGCTGCCAGACTGGAAGGTGGCACTGAAGAGGGAGCGTGAGGAGCACCAGCATCTCCTGGCCGAGTCCTACAGCGCTGTCATGGACCTCACCAAGCAGCTGCAGATCAGTGAGAAGAACTGGAACCAGGAGAAGGTGGAGCTGTTGGCTCGGTTCAAGGAGGAGCAGCAGCAGGCAGAGCAGCAAGCAAAGGACCTGCAGAACAAACTCAATCAGGTATGGTGTCCCCCATCCTGAACATGTCCTCCAGCCTCTGCCACTTGCCCAGAAGGGCACATATTGCAGCTGTTGAGTGACTGATGTATTCTCCAGTTGCAGAAAGGATCCAACCCATGGGCATTGAAGCACTCTGAAATGGAGAAGCACGGCAGCAACTGGAAGGAGGTGGGTGGGAGAAGGTGGAGGGCTCTCAGGGTGCTCATTGGGTCAGGTCTGTCCTAAGGGTTAGATGGGAGGTTGTGTTAACCCCAATGAATACCCCCTTAAACAGCAAATGAAGCTGCAGGTGGGAGGACCAGGAACTGAGGAGAATGAGAGGGTGGAGGGCATAGCTGAACACCAAGGGCTTCCGTGGGGTTACAAAAAGCTGATTTAAAATAGATGTGGATGCAATAAGCCCCATGCAACCCTGGGAATGGGATGCTGGGCCTGGGAGTGTGTGGGAAACTCCTGGGACCGTGTGGGAGGCTGGTGGTGTGGAAGGAAGCAGGATGCAGCCCCTGCTCCAGCCCATCCCTGTGCTTTTGACCTGTGCTGGCTGACTCCAGAGCTTTCTCCTGTGCTCTCTAGGCTCTCAATGAGAAAATCACAGACAAGGAGACAATCTCTGAAGCAGAGGCCAAGGGAACCAACCTCAAAAGGTGAGTGTGCTGGTGCCTGCGTGGTCCCCAGGGCACAGAGGAGACCCCTGGGCTTGACATCTCTGACATGGTCCAAGGTAGTCCTGGAGGCCAGGGGCTCCCAATGAGAAGTAGGACTGGGTGTCCAGGAAGGTCCCATTGGGGTGGGAGCAGGGTGCCTCCAGCTGTCCCCCAACCCACTGCCCTTTCCCCTTTTGATCCCCATCCTCTCCCCACAGGACCAAGTCTGTTTCCTCCATGTCAGAGTTCGAAAGCTTGCTCGACTGTTCTCCCTACCTCCCTGGAAAGACTGTGCCAGGGCTGGGTGACCATGCTCGGGGCAAAAAGTCATCCTCAGCCACCCAGCTGCTGCCCAACGGGATCCGGGACAGTGCCAGCGTTCCTCCCTCAAACTGTACATATGTGAATATTGAACAGCCTGCCCCTGACAGCCTGGCCAAGGAGAAGCTGGGCATCTCTTCCTGGGACTACTCGCGGGCAAGCAGCCTCTCCGGGCACGACCCAGCCCACAAACAAATACAGAGGAGCTACACGGCACCCGACAAGACGGGGATCCGCATCTACTACAGCCCGCCCGTGGTGCGGCGGCTGGAGGCACCTCTGGTGCACAACAAGGAGGGGAAGATCATGATCGAGCCCGGGTTCTTGTTCACCATGGCCAAGCCAAAGGAGCCGGAGGAGTCGGCCAGCGCCGAGGGCACCTACAGCCAGTGGCTGTGCAACTTCTCCAAGCAGCAGCGGGAGCTGCTGGACGGCGGCACGGTGGAGGGCGCGGTGCCGCCGGTGCCACGCTTCCCACCCTCGCTGCACGACCTGGAGATCTCGGGCAACATGAGCGACGACATGAAGGAGATCACCAACTGCGTGCGGCAGGCCATCCGCTCCAGCTCGCTGGAGAGGAAGGTGAAAAGCACCTCCAGCCAGACGGTGGGGCTGGCCCACGTGGGGACGCAGACCATCCAGACGGTGAGCGTCGGCCTCCAGACCGACCTCCCACGTGCCGCCGGCGTGCACGGCAAGAGCTGGTCCCCTCGCAGCTCCTCCCTCGTGTCCGTGCGCAGCAAGCAGATCTCCTCCTCGCTGGACAAGGTCCACTCCAGGATCGAGCGGCCGTGCTGCTCCCCAAAGTACGGCTCTCCGAAGCTCCAGAGGAGGTCTTCCTCCAAGCTGGACGCCTCCAAGGACAGGAGCCTGTGGAACTTGCACCAGAGCAAGCAGAACGGCTCAGCCTGGGCCCGCTCCACCACCACCCGTGACAGCCCCGTCCTCAGCAACATCAACGATGGCCTGTCCAGCCTGTTCAGCGTGGTGGAGCACGGAGGCAGCACCGAGTCCATCTGGAAGCCGGGCTGCCCCGAGAGCAGCCGGGCCAAGCCCGAAGCACCCAAGTATGGCCTCGTGCAGGAGTTCTTCAGGAACGTCTGCGGGCGGGCACAGAGCCCCACGGCCCCCCCGGAGAAGAAGGATGCCACCGGGGAGGAGGGCAGCAAGCGAGCCGAGCACCCCGGCCCTGCCACCCACCACTCAGCCGAAAACATCTCCCGCGTCTTGAACAAGAAGGTGCTCAAGCAGAGCAGCTGCGAGGACCCCAAGCCCTCGTGCCCCGGGCAGGGCAGTAAGGACACAGCCCTGCGGGACCCCGACCTCATCTCGGCCTTAGCCAGCGAGGTAACGAGGCTCGGTGCCCCCTGGGCTGTCCCGCCGTGGCGGGCGTGGGGCTGCCTGACCCCGCTAACCCCGCTGTGCCCTGTCTATCTTTGCAGGACACAGCGTGCGACTGCAGCTCCCAGTCCCTCACCTCCTGCTTCGCCCGGCCGTCCCGCTCCGCCGTCCGCCATTCCCCCTCCAAGTGCAAACTGCACGCCACGGACCCCCCGAGGGCGGAGGAGAAGCCGGGGGTCTCGAGTGAGTGAGGACGGGGGGCCGGGGGCCGCAGCGTGCCTGCTATCCAGAGTCGTGCCGGAAGAGCGCCCGCGCTGACGCCCGCGGGGCCCCTCTCGGAGGCGGCGTGGGCACATCTGTCTCCTAACCGTCCCCTCGGCCCCGGGGACGCTTACGAAGCAGATGTGGGGCCGGAGGCTGCCGGGAGCCCCCGGGGTGCGTGGGGACATCCCGCCAGGGGGGTCGCTTCCCCTCCCGCTGCCCACACCGGGGGGGCTCCTCACCAGCGCCCACCGCCCCGGGAGTGTCGGCTGAGACCCCGCCACGCCGAGGGCGTGCTGAGCCCTGAGAAGGGGAGAGCAGCCAGGCCAGGGGAGGCTGCTGGTGTGGACAGGGAGGGCTGGGGGGGAGCGTGGCCGCGTGGAAGCAGTGGCTGGAGGTGCCGTGCTGCAGTGGCCCCACGGACAGAGGGTGCTGGACGGAGGGTGCTGGATGGACAGAGGGTGCTGGATGGACAGAGGGTGCTGGCTGCGGTGCTGCCCGCCCTGCCCGGGCTCCAGCTCGTCCCACCAGCCCCGATTGCGGCGTGGTTGCATCAGCCGTGGGGCCACACGTGCTCCCCGGGCAGGAAGGAGGAGGGAGGCTCCCTGCAGTCACCCGCGCTGGGCTGGCTGGGGGCCCTCCTGGCCCTTCTGCTCTGCGGGGGCTGCTGAGGCTCTTCACTGCTGGGAAGGGTCCGGGTGGTTCCCCCAGGCTCCTCCAGGCTGCAGAGATGGGGTCGCTGGGTGCACAGCGTGGGAAGAGGCAGCTTGTGCCTCTGTGTGTGTGTGTGTGTGTGTGTGTGTGTGTACACACATCCCCTGCACCCATGTGTGTGTGTGTGTGTGTGTGTACACACATCCCCTGCACCCGAGGGGCCATGGCCACAGTGCCCCTGCCTTGCACCCACCTCCCTGCTTGGGGTCACCTGTAGTTATTTCTCCTCCAAGTGCTGAATATACATATTTCTCTTTTTTTTTTTTTTTTCTCTCTCTTTTTTTGTTCTGTTTTGTGTTTTGTTGGTTTGTGTTTTTTTTCCCCCTCCACTTCTGGCACTGCCCAACTCCGGACAGCCTGCAATGTAAAACCAAGTGCATTTTAAAAATACCGAAATGAGCTACATTGGAGAGGCACCAATTGGATTAAGAGATTGTGGGTTGGGAGGCTGCAGCGTGGCCCGTGGTCTGCGCCGCACATCCCTCTGTCACCACCAGGAAAAGCCTTACCCAAGGAGGGAGGGGGCAGCAGCCACAGCCCCCACGGCAGTGCAGAGCTCCTGGGGCTGGGGGCTGTGACCCAGCCCCACGCAGAGCTGTGTTGTTGCCTCTGTGCAGCTCCACGAGAGAACAGAGATTTCTGAGGCAGCAGCCTGACCTATTTTCGAGCTGCCTGCCAGGGGCCAGGCAGGGATTCACCCAGATGGAGCTGCCTGCAGGTGCCTGTGGATCCTGGGGCTCTGTGCATTGCTCTAGGGCTGTGTATCTTGTTCTGGGGGCTCTACAGGCTGCTCCAAGGGCTCTGTGCATTGCTCTGGGGCTGTGTACACTGCTCCAGGGACACTGTACACTAGTCCAAGGGCTGTGTTGCTCTGGGGATGTGTGCACTGCTCCAAGGGCTCCATGCACTGCTCCAAGGGGCTGTGTACTGGGCTCCATGGGCTCTGTACA
>JAWWTY010000048.1:2720168-2762408 GCA_035222235.1 Margarornis squamiger | reverse complement strand
CTGCTCCAAGGGCTCTGCATTGCTCTGGAGCTCTGTACACTGTTCCAGGAACTCCATGCACTGCTCCAAGGGCTCTGCATTGCTCTGGAGCTCTGTACACTGTTCCAGGAACTCCATGCACTGCTCCAAGGGCTCTGTGTGCTGCTCTGGGGCTGTATGCTCTGCTCCAAGGGCTTTGTACGCTGCCCCAGGACCTCTGTACACTGCTCCAGGTGCTCTGCACGCCACTCCAAGGGCTCTGTGTGTTGCTCTGGGGCTGTTTACGCTGCTCCCAGGGCCTCTGCACATCGTCATCCTGCAGTTCCACTTACAGACTGCTCGTGCTGCCGAGGCTGCTGCCCTCTCCCGTCCAGCCTCTTGCTGCCCACGGCTGCAGCGGGGCTGCATCACTGCCACGTCGCAGCCTCCGTCAGCATCTCCGCGACGGCCACTCACTGCCTGTGTCTGCAGACACAACCAGCATCAGCCAGGGCCCAGCAGGCCCAGCACCGAAGGCCTTTTGCTCCTCCTGGCCCCACAGGGACCCTCGTCACGCGGGTGGGGGACACGCAGGGCAGGTGCTGCCCACCCTCACCAGCAGCCGGGGCCGGGCGCTGTCCCTGCCAGGCAGAGGTCGTGTCCCTGCACCCCGGCGGGCACAGCACTGCCATGGGCAATCTCCTGCTGTACATAGATCCTTTCGGGGCGGTTTTTAGCATTTTCATTGGTAATCGGGGTTTTGGTTTTGTTTGGTTTTTTTTGGTTTTGGTTTTGTTTTTAAAAGACTCTACTTTTGGAATGTGGTTTCTCATTTTTACAACTGCCTTTTAATTATTTGTAATATTGGTCAGTTCTGTCTTACTCTGTAAATAGCGGTGCTGGGCATTTCCCAGGGGGGCTGAGCTGAGGCCGGGAAAGGGATTTGTAGGGGAAATTTGCTTGAGGTGTGGAGGTGGCTGATTCTACCCCAGCCCCTGCACGGACTCTGCCCCTGTGCTCCCCACATGGCAGTGCCCGACCTGTGGTGAAGCCCAAGGTGTTTTGGGCACAGCCACGCTTGCCCCTGCCCTGTCCTCCTGCTTCCTCTCGCCAGCTCATGCCAAGGTCGCATGAAGGGCACCTTCTGCCCCGATGACAGGCTCCCTGCCCACCCTGTCCTGCACCCTGTGTCATGCCTGCTTGTCATGTGATGAATAAAGGCCCTGCAATGCCTCACCCACACCCTTGGTCCTGCCTTCCTGTGCTGTGGAGGGAGGGACTGTGCTGCCTGTCCTGCCTGGGGCAGTGCTGCTGCAGAGGGAGCTGTGGGGTGATGCATCTTGTCCCTCTGTCCCCACCACCCTGCCTGCTGCTCAGCCCACACGCAGCGTGCCATCCTCTCCTCACCTGCCTGTCTCTCCCTGACGCCATCCCCATGTGCTGACCCCGACTCTGCCACACCACCAGGGCTTCTTGTCATCACCTGTGGGTCCTCTGTGGCCTCACTGCCAGCGCTGCCGCCCCACCCCAGGCTCCTCTCAGCTTTGCATTGTTTGTGTGATGCTGGTGTTTCTCATGCCTCCCCTGTCCCATCCCAGCCTGCCCAGCAGCTCACCCCAGCCCACACACAGACCCCACAGCCCCTTTCCCATCACTGCCTGGGGCTTCTTGCCCTTGTGCCCCTTGATTGGACTTGATGATCTCAGAGGTCTTTTCCAACCTTCATGATTCTGTGATTCTCCAATCACCTGCAGGTCCCAGCCTCCTCCAAGGCTCACTCCATTAAACTGTCCCTCCCTGAGGTACTCCAGTGCCCACTGTGACTCACCCCTCCTTTTTTTGCTCCTCCATCATCCTTCATGTTACATCCCTTTCAACCCTTCCCTTTCATCCCTCTTGTTCCATCCCTCCTTTAATCTGCTCCTTCATCACACACCTAACCCACCTAACCTAACCCAGCCCTCCTTCCTGTGCTCCTCCATCACCCACCATCCCATTCCTCCTTCTCATGCTCCATCATCCACCATATCCCATCCCTTCTCCTGTGTACCTCCTTCTCTTCTGTCCCACCCCTCCTTCTATTGCTTCTCCATTGTCCACCTATCCCTCCTGCCTGTTCTGTCACCCACCTATCCCTCCCTGCCATCCTCCTCCATTACCCACCAGGTCCTGTCTTTCCTTTCCATGTTCCTCCATCAGCCACCATGTCCTGTTCCTCCTTCCTGTCCTCCTGCATCCTCCATCATATCCCATCCTTTCTTGTGCTCCACTGTCACTCATGACCTGTTCTCCCTCACCCCCTCCATGTCCCATCCCTCCTTCCACCTTCTGCAGTGTGCTGTCATAAGCTGTGTCCCATCCCTCGCTGCCGTGCTATGCTCCTCCATTACCCATGTTCCCTCCTACTCTCCTGCTCCTGCATCCTACACCCTACACTACATCTTCTCCCTCCTTATTCTCCTCCATTGCCCACCACCTCCCATCTCTCCTTCCTGTGCTCCTCCATTGCCCTCCACATCCACCTTCCAGTCTTCCTGTCACATTTGCATCCCATCTCTCTCACCTGCTCCTCCATCCACCAAATCCCATTCCCTGTTATCCTCATTAACCCCCACCATCTCCTCATGTCTTCTCTTCCTTCTTCACCTCCACCCTGTCCAATCCATCCTCATCCTGCTTTACCTCCAGCTTTTCCTTTCATATTCATGTCAAGATCTCACCATCTCTTCTTCAGCCCCATCATCACTGTCCTCCTCTACATCTTGCCATCGTCTTATCCCTGCTTGACCTCCATTAGCTCCCACCTTCAGCCCAGTATGTTTCAACCTCCCCCACTCCTCATTTTCTCCACATCTTACTTCATCCTCTTCTATCTCTTCTTGTCTTCTCACTCACCCTCCACCATTTCCCCATCCCTTCAACTGCCAATGCCACCCAAATTTGCCTTCTCCTCCACCTTTCCTGTGCTTCTCCATTTCCAACCATCTCTTACTTTGTCCTACTCCATTGCCCTTCAATTTTTATCTTCTTCTATCCCCTAAATGTCCCTCCTGTCATCCTCGTCCATCTCCCACTGTCTGCTCATCCTTCTCTTCATCTCCTCTCCCCCCTTTTCCTCCACCACCTGCCATCTAATCTCTCCTTCTTTTCCTCTTTCATTTTGCCCACTTTCTTCATCCTCCACCTCCCACTGTCCCTCATCCTTCTCCGTGCCCCACACCACCCACTATTTCATGTTCCTCATCCTTCATTCCCTACCATCTGTCCAGTCTCCTCACCCTCCCCAACCTCCCTTTTCCTCTTCATTGTCCTTTCCACCATATCCCATACCTTCTCCCTCAACCTCCGTCTCATACTTTTTCTACTTCCACCTCAGTCTCTCCATCCTTCCTGTGACCTTCCACTTCCCATCATTCCCCATCCTTTTTCCTGTTGTTTCACCTCTTGTCCTGTCCCTCTCTTACCCAGTCTCTGGCTATCTCACCATTCCTTGCCTCCCACAGTCTGCCTGTTTCTCCCCATGCTCCTCCACCTCTCTCTGTCTTCCCATCCCTCCTTATCCTCCAAGTGTCCTGCCTACCTCACAAATTTCCCCTCCACCTGTCCCTGGCCTTCAACCATCCTTCCTTACCTCACAGCTCCCTCTCTAACAGTGCTGTCATTCTCCTTCACCTCCCAACTCCATCCTGACCTCCAGTCTCCCATTTGTCCTCTCCTCCATCCTCCCTGCACTCTTTTACTCCCACCACATCTGGCTACAGCTGCAATTTTCTGCTTCTCTTCCTTCCTCTGCCTTGTATCCCATTCCTTACCAACCCTGGAAAGGCACCACCAGCTCAGCCACCCCTGATGCAAGCAGGAAGGGCCCTTCCTGACATCAGGAAACACTTCTCCCTAGGGCTAGTGAAGCTGGAACTGGTCACTGGGGAAAGGGGAGGATCTCTGCCCTTGGAAGGTTTCAGTAACTCAGCTAGATAAAGTCACCACTGTCCTGATTTAGCATTAGCAATAACTATTTTGAAACATGGAGCTCGACTAGATTCCCCTGGGATCCCTTCATGCACGCACATCTTTGGGAGACTTCTCCAAGCAGTGGAGGATTTCCAAGAGGGGCAAGACATGGCTTTGAATGCATCGCTTGGGATGCTGAAGGACATGAGGAGCTATCCCTGCCACTTGCAGTGGCTCCATGGTGCTCAAGCAGAACCACCACACACTGCTCAAGCAGGACCATCCCACTTCGCTTGAGCAGGACCACTCACTGCTGCTCCAGCAGGACCACCCCACCAGGACCACCCCACCAGGACCATTCCATGCTGCTCAAGCAGGACCACCCTAATGCTGCTCCAGCAGAACCATCCCATGCTCATTGAGTAGGACCATCCCACACTGCTTGAGCAGCAACACCCAGGACCTATCCAGGCTGCTTGAGCAGGATCATCCAATGTAGCTGGAGCAGAACCTTCCCATGTTGCCCAAGCAGGACCACCCCATGTTGCTTGACCAGGACCACTCCAGGCTGTTCATGCAGAACTATCCCAAGGCTGCTTGAGTACCATGGACCCAAAGTGGCTTCCTGAAACACTGCCAGCTCCCCAGCCAGTGAGATACCCCTGAGATGTTCCCTCAGACCCTAAAGCCAGGGATCTTGGCATCATCTTTAGTTTCCTTCCCTGGCCATGCAGAGCCACAGCCATGCCCTTCCAACAGCCTTATGGCTGCACTAAGGCACACGGCTGCTGGCACTGCTGCCAAGGGGAGGTCTCCTCTGCATTCCAAGGGAGCCTCACACCCTGAGGGACCTGCACGCAGGGCCTTTCAGAGCATCCCATGTCACTCACGCACAAGGGCCAGCCAGCCTGGCTTCTCTGCAGACTTTGCCTTGCAATGTTGGAGGCCCCCAGCCATCCCATAGAGGGGACCCTGCCCGTTCCCGGGTGATGTGTCTGAGGGACTGTCCCACAGGCAGGGACAGGGCAGCCAGTGTCTTGATGGGGTGGGGGTGACATTCCTGCCCAAATGCCTTCTTGGCTGGTAAATCTGGGGGAGGGTGGAGGGAATTTGCTACCTGTGTTAGGAACTAGCTGAATTTACGTGTCTCCCCAAGCTGGATTTCTTACTCCAAATGTTCAAACTGTTGTATATTGTACGGGGATTTTTACATTGAATTATTGTAGAAAACAAAAATTTAAACCGAGTCTGTTAAAAAACAAACATTAAAAATCTCTATGAAAAAAATAAATACCAGCTCGTCTCCAAGTCCTCTTCTTACAATTGTGTCAGAGCAGGGATGTTTCCTGCGTGAGACCACACCACCCTCTGGTGTCAGCACCGACCTCAGCTCCCTGCTGGCCCTGCTCCAGCCGTGTCCCTTCGCTCCCAGCAATGCCTGGCTGGCAGCACATCCTTGCACCACCCCAAATCCTGCTCCCTCAAAGCAGGTGCCATCCCGGTCCCAGCACACAGACACTCCCCCATGGTGTGGGACTGGACATGGCCAAGCCAGAAGGAAGCAAAGCAAGAGCAGAGCAGAGCCACTTTGCTGGGTGCTGTCCCCAACCCTGGCAGTGCCACCAAGCACGTGTGCCATCCTGCTGCCTCCCAAGCTGCTGGAATGTGGGATGTGCCCCTGTGTCCACATGCCCTCATCTGTGCCAGGGCTTCAGGTCTGAGTGAGGTGGCAGGAGTGGGGCTGAGCAGCAGCTTCAGGCATCCCTGTGCAGGGAGGTGATGGCTTTCTTGCTGCAGGGTACTGGTGCAGCTCAGCTCCTGGCAGCTCCAGGCTCCAGGCAGGGCAGAAGCAGATGGTGCCAGGGGACAGTGTGGGGACACGTGTGCCCAGCGCCCATGACTGGGCTGAGACCCACCATGGCCAGCCCATGTGCTGCACCATGAGACCTGGTTGCAGTGAATTCACGTCTGGATCCTGCATCCCTGGCACTTTGCAACTGGCATTGCTGGCACCTCAGACCCTGCATTGGTGTCACCTCAGACTCTACATCACTGGCACTGTGCCCTGCATTGTCAGCATTGCAGACCCCCCATCACTGGCACTGCAGACCCCTGCATTGCTGACACTGGGGACTCATCATCTGAGGGCACAGCCACTGCCACCTGCCACCCACGGGCCTGTGCCACCTCAGCAGGACATGGCTGCTCTGTGGGCCACAGTCATTGAGCCCCCCAGAGCCCCAGGTATCCCTTACTGCTCAATAAACCAGGGACAAAAGAAGGCAGATATATTTATGGGTGTGCAAGGACAAGCTCTGATACCTGGAGACCGGGAGAGAGCTCACATGGGGGAGCTGGTTATTAAACCCAACCTCCTCTATGAGCTGCTGCTGAAGACACTGCCTCTCCTGAGCCCAGTTTCCCTTCCTCCATCAAATCTCTTACCGACCTGGCCCCCTGTTCCAGAATGAAAATAGCAGCAGCTGGCAGAGCCCAAGTAAACAAATGAGCCACTGTGAGAGCAGAGAGCATCTTTATAAGTTAATTGGCCCCATCTAAGAGACAGACAGACATTTTCATGGAGCTCAGGCAAACAGCACTAGCATGTCTCCTGGGTTTGATTTATAAGCCTGATTGCATTACTAGCTCATCTCCATATAAAATGATTATGAATATATTGTCTGTGCTCTGCAGAGGGCTAAATTACCAGGCTCTGATATTCATCAGCTACTCTTTGAATCTTAAACAGCCTGAAATTCAGAGGTCCTTCTACAGCAGAGGTAGAAAGGAAACAGCTCAGGCTTGATCCTTGTGTTCAGCACAACCTGGGCTGTTTTAACACCCCAATTAACACCCCAATACTCCCAGTGCTGGGGCAGGAGGCTGGAGGGAAGGAGGGAGGCAGCTTGAGCCAAAGGGCTGCAGAGCCAGCATGTGCCGAACCCAGAGCCAAGCCTATGGTATTGAGCAGTTACATTTGCAAACAAAGGAGCTGATAACTCCCAGCAGGACTGAAGGGCTGTTATCACGGTGCTGATTAAAATTTCCTCTGCAGCCAGCCGATGAGGAGGAGTGTCATCAGTGGGGAGACAGTGCTGATTCATTCAGCACAAGTGAAGGGCTGCCCAGCCTGGCCATGTGCTGAAAATTAGACCAGAAAACCCCAGCAGGAAGATCCACAGCCTGATCACACCCTCCTACTCCATTTTCTGTGCCTCCCACTCCATTTCACCCCTGCTCTGGAGGTCCCAGGAGATTTTGCTCGTGTCACTTGTGATTCCTTCCAGATCCTTTGCTCTTTTGTTCTTCCCTTCAATTCTCTGCCTTTGCCTATGGTTAAAAAAAACTTTCCCCACTGCAGGATATTCTGATAAAGCCTCCCACTGCCTCTGGCACGTCCATGCAAGGCATAAGCTTGTTTGTGCTGTGACATGTTCAGCAAGGGTAAGGTCCATGCTAAAAAGAGCCTTCTCTGATTATCATCACCAAGCTTCTGAAACTGCCTAGTCGAGCCCTGGTCCAGGCTGTCCTGTCCAGGAGATGGTCTGGGATGAGTGGAGAGGTTTAGTGGGAGAGCAGGTGACTTGCTGTCCTTCTCCTCCATGCAAGGACAGGAGCCTCAGCCATCACACTGACCTGGGTGTTGCTCACACTGTGCTTCCCTAGGTTGCTTCCTTCCTGCTGTGCTGCATCCTGCACACACGGGTTTTGGCAAAGAAGAAAAGACAATCAGCTGCAGAATGAGCAGAGGACCAGAAGAGCCCCTTCCACAGGTTTCGCTCAGAGCTGGTCCCAAAAGCAGCTGACAGTGACAGCACCCCAGGGTGCTCTACACAGAGCCCAACCCAGGCAAACTGGGATGTGCTCCCATAGGAGGGCAATCCCACAGCACAGCAGGATCCCTGGGGTGGCAGAGATGCTGAGGAGTGTGGAGAGACTCTTTGAGGTGCTTTGGCACCATGTCCTCAGTGGGGCATGGAGGCTATAAAGACTTGTAATTCATGTGTATTTTAGAGTGGAAGGGAGTTTGGATCAAGTGAGCAGGGTGAGGGGGAGTGGATGGAGGGAGATCTGCTTGTTTCAAGCCACCCCCTGTCTGATATGCTCAGTGATTTGCATGAACAGGGATGTGATTCGCACACATTTACTGCAATAAAACCAGTCATAAGGTAATGTAAGCCCAGGTAACTCAGCTGCTCTCCTGGAGCAGTGCTTTGCCCAAACTAACACAAGTTTCCCATGCAAGGCTGCCTCCTGCTCACCCCACCAGGATCAGAAGGTCGGAGATGCACAGACCATTTCACACTTTCCAGTTTCTTTACCCCACCCCCAGCATCTCCAGGACTGAGGTCTTTCACGTCAGAGAAGGTGCAGTGAGGAGTTCCACCACAGCCACTCAGTTGCTGCACTGAAAGGCTGTTTCCAGAGTATCCAAGCAAAACTCCACATATCCTGGCCAATATCTTTTCTTTGACCTTACTATACATTAACAAGTACTCTTTATATACTTTTATTCCTTTACAGGAAGAGGAAGTAATGGGCCCAAAATGTAGTTGATTTTCCTGGACTGCCTGGTGACTCAGAAAAGCTGGGAGTCAAGCTCAGAGCAAACCCTGCAGCATACAGACCCACCACACACCAGCTGCCAGAGCAGGAGCCCATCTGGATGCACGATACTCTGGGGTGGAGGGAGCTGGACCAGCCAAGCATGGACATGCAGCAGGAGCCCTTTCCCTAGAGTCCATAAAATCACTGAGGGAAGCCTGGATGTGCATCAAAGGCCAGGCTGGATGGGGCTTGGAGCTACCTGCTCTAGCGGAAGGTGTCCCTGCCCATGGCAGGGTGTTGGAACAAGATGGTCTTTAAGATCCCTTCCAACCCAAACTACTCCATGGTTCTATGATTCTCTGATATTTCAGCTGTGAAACACTGAAATGAAAGGGTGTTTGTGCCAGGGGGGATCTGACTGATGGTAACAAGTCTCATTTCACAGCCCTGTACAGAGGAGAGAGCTTGGGAAAACACCTCTGGGAGGCTATTTGGAATTTTCTGCTTTGCAGGTGCTTTCTGAGAGGAGATGCACCCTCTGCCCATCAGGCAGCTTCGTGGGCCCCAGCTGTGGGCAGCTGCAGCACAACCACAAAATTCTCTGGCTGTGGCAGCCAAACTGGCCCATGCTGGATGAAGGGCAGCTGTTGGGCTGGTGGGACATGGTGCTGTCCTGACCCCATGGCTTGGAATGTCCTGCACACAGAGGCAACAGTTGCTGGAGAGAAATCATGCTGTCACCGAGCCTGGTGGAGAATTTCAGCTGGACAAATCACTGAAGGCAAAGGGCCAATGAGAAGGGAAGCAGAGGGTGCCTCCCAGGTCTGCAAACCACCTCTTCACTGGCTCTGGGACACCTGTCCCATGATGAACGACAAAGCCCTTTCCCAGCACTGGGGTGAACTGCCCAGAACGCAGAGGGACAGAGGGTTTGTTAGGGAGCTGCTGAGCCCTGCTGCCAAAAGCAAAATCCCTGAGACAGAAGCTGCTAAAACTAAAGGCTGGCAACTTGTAACAGAAAATTTTCAGCTTGACGTGTTTTCTGAAGCACTTTAGTGTTGGGTTAGTGTTTAAAAGTGTTGGGTTTGTCCTGCTTCTCAGGAGAGGATCAGTGTGATTTCCAGTTGGTTTGTTAAATGATGTGCCAACTGTACCCTGAAACTCATGGGGCTGTGCCCAGACCATCAATCCAAAGGCAGTGCTGGAGCAGTGCAATTCCCATAGCTCCTGGAAAGCTTCAAAAATACCCATGTCAGAGAGCCCAGGCTGTGTAGCCAAATTAGCTTTTTCTTAGGAAAACCTCTTTTTTGTAACAGGGAACTCGGAGGTAACAATAGTGCTGGCTGGTGGAGGGAAATACCTTGCAGGGTTTGGTTGTGTCTATACTATGTCCATGGAGCAAGCCTGAGCTCAGAGACTGGTGATCCCAGGCTGAAACTCCAACAAGGAGTGTGCTAAAATTGGGCATCTGGATAGATGTGGACTTGTGTTGGAGACTTCACCTTCATCCATGTGGTTTACTAGTAGAGATTGAGTCCTTGCTCCTTAAGAAAAAGCTATTCCTTCATGTGGATTGTTTTGGGTTTTTTTTGTTACTAACAATGAAATCGATAATGTGAGGCCACACTGCAGCTTTCCAGAACAGGGATTTTACACCACAGGGCTGAGGAAGCTTTGTTACGTGTGCTACAGTGTGGCATAAGGGTGGCTGTGGCCTGTTTGGGGTGTAAAGCCTGCTGAAGTCACATTGGAGGGGTATAGAGAGTATCTCTGAGTGATACTGTCCATAGGGTACAGCCCATGGAGGGAGATATCACCTGAACAACTCCTGAGTTTCAACTTGGAGGAAACCAGCTGCATCCTCCTAAAAGGATCTCTGTCCTCAAGCAGTGTGGGCAGGCAGCAGACTGACACCAGAGCAGGGAGCTTCAGGATGGACCTGCCCTTCAAAACTAGGGAGCATCCTTAATGGAAAATACACACCAGCAGCACTGCTGCTTTTGTCTGTAGAACTGTTTCTGACCTCTTTGCTGATGAGAATGTTGCTCAGAGTGGCAGACAGTGCTGACCAGTCCACAGGTTTGCAATTCCTCCCATGCATAGCAAGGCAACACTCCCAGGGACTGCTCTAAACCATGGAATACACCAAGGATCCCGGCACAGCCTGTACCTGCTTGATGACACCAGACCACTGCTCTCCAGCCCGAGGGATACCATGCCAAGTTCAAGTTTATGGACTTCTATCTTTTGAGTGCTCTTTGGCCCCAGGCTCAACCACCACAAAACTCCCTGGCTCCAAGGCAAGCGGCATCCTGGGCTTGCCAGTGTTTTGCTCCAAGAGGTGACATTCTCCAGTGCAGAAGAGGAATTTGAGGTTTTGGCAGCCTGCCTAGGAAATACCATCCTGGCAGGCAGTGCCATCAGGGCAATCTGGCTCAGTGCAGGGAATGTTAAGGATCGGGATGACAGTGGGTCTGCTGTGGGAGGTACAACCACAGGTGACTCCTGCCTCTAAGGCCAGACTCATGGAATCACGTTGGTCCCTGGGAGACCCCAGGTCCAGCCTCCTGCTCCAGTGGGTCTGGTTGATCAGGGACTTGTCTGGTTGAATTTTGTCTGTGTCTAAGGACTGAGACCCTGCCACCACTTTGAGCCCCTGTTTCAGCATTGGACGGCCTTCTTGGTTAAAAATTTGTTTAATTTCTTACTAACTGCACAAGATCTGTATGATTTTAGCAGGTGGATGGTGCTCAGTGAACTGCCTTGGCTTACTGTCTCACGGAGCTCAGTGGTGGCAAATGGGAGGGTTGTGAATCCAAAGGGAGGTTGTTTTCCAGAGGGGGACCAAGCAGAGAGCGTGGCCGTGGCCTCTGGCTCATGTTGGGGCTGGTGGAGGAGGACCTCATTGATGGAGCCCTGGGTTGATCCCCTGGGCCTGGTAAAGTGGCACTGAGGGGACACAGCTCCTGGGGGATGCAGCTGATGAGGGCGATGTGGCTGCTCTGTTAATGGGGACACACTGCTGGCATGGGGGGACACAGCTGATGGTGGAGGGCCATGGGCTGACAGGGGACACCACTGACATGGGGAGACACCTCTAATGGGGGGGACATGGCTGATAGGGGACACCACTTATTCAGGGACACCACTGATGGGGGGCCATGGCTGGCAGGAGGAGGCAGCAGTGACAGGGGGGACAGGCTTGACAGGGGGAGGACATCACTACTGAGGGAGATGGGTGTGACATGGCTGGTAGGGGGACACACTGACAAAGGGGACACTGCTGAGAAGGGGTCACCACTGATGGGAGGGATCACAGGGGGTCAGCACTGGTGGGGAACAGCCAGCTGACATGGGGACAGCACTGCTGGGGACTCATGGGTGTGGGGTGACACAGCTGATGGGGGGACAGCACTGACAGAAAGGGACATGGCTGATGGGGGGACACCACTGACATAGGGGACAGCACAGAGAGGGGGATCACAGCTGACAGGAGGACAGCACTGACACAGGGGACAGCACTGACACAGGGGGACAGCACTGACACAGGGGACAGCAGTGGCAGGGGGGACATGGCTGATGGGGGGGGACAGCATTTGGGGGGCTCAGGGCTGCGGGGTGACCCGGCTAACATGGGGACAGCACTGACAAAGGGGACAACACTAACAGGGGGGTCACGGCTGAGGGTGACACTGCTGACAGGGGCAGCACTGACAAGGGGGGCAGCACTGTGGGAGGAAGGGCTGGGCTGGCTGACAGGGGGACAGCACTGTGGCGGGGTCACGGCTGAGGGTGACACCGCTGACAGGGGACAGCACTGTGGCGGTCCCACAGCACCGTCAGTCCCCACAGCCCTGTCAGTCCCCACAGCACCGTCCGTCCTCACAGGCCTGTCCACCCCACAGCACTGCCGGCCCCACAGCACTGTGTCCATCCCACAGCACCGTCAGTCCCCCCAGCACTGTGTCCATCCCACAGCACTGTCAGTCCCCCCAGCACTGTGTCAGGCCCACAGCCCTGTCCGTGCCCCGGCCCCCCGGCCCCCTCCCCTCGGCCTGCCGTGAGGGCGGGCCCGTCTCTCCGGGGCGGCGCCGCTGCCGCTCCCGCTCCCCCCGCGGGCCGGGCCGGGCCGTGCCCGCCGTGCCCGCCCCCGGCGCGGCCGAGCCCAGCCCAGCCCAGCCGAGCGGATCGGATCGGAGCGGGTCGGAGCGGGCTGAGCGGCCCTTCCCGCCGGTCCCGCCATGGTGCTGCCCGCGGAGCAGGCCCGGCTGTTCCCCCCGCGGCCCGAGCTGCTGCCCGCGGCCCACGTCCCCTCGCTGCCCCACTACCAGCGCCTCTACCAGCGCTCCGTGGAGCAGCCGCACGGTGAGCGGGGCCGGGGCGGCTCCCCGGGCCCTCCGGGGCTGTCTGCGGGGCTGGGCCTGTGCTGGGGCCGCGGGGAGCCCCCCGTGTGCGGGGGTGGTCAGGGGGTGCCCCTCGTGCCCCCCAAACTGCTCTCTGCCTCGTCCCTCCCTCTTTGCCTCATCCCTGTTTCCCCCTTCCCCGTTTGATCCCTGTTTTCCCTCTTCCCCGTTTCATCCCTGTTTCCCTCTTCCCCATTTCATCCCTGCTTCCCCTGTCCCATTTCATCCCCATTTCCCTCTTCCCCGTTTCATCCCTGCTTCCCCCGTTTCATCCCCATTTCTCTCTTCCCCTTTTCACCCCCTTTTCCCTCTTCCTGTTTCATCCCTGTTTCCCTCTTCCCCGTTTCATCCCCGTTACCCTCTTTCCCATTTCATCCCTGTTTCCCCCTTCCCCGTTTCATCCCTGTTTCCCTCTTCCCCGTCTCTCCCTCACGGGCTCCCTCCTCCCTTGCCTTTGCAGAATTTTGGGGTGACATCGCTAAAGAGTTCTACTGGAAGACTCAGCACACGGGACCCTTCCTGAAGTACAACTTCGACGTGACCAAGGGGAAGATCTTCGTGGAGTGGATGAAAGGAGCGACCACCAACATCTGCTACAACCTCCTGGACAGAAATGTCAATGAGAAGAAGCTTGGGGACAAAGTTGCTTTTTACTGGTAAGTTTCTGTTTTTGTTGTGGTGTAGAAAGTTTGTAAATATGTAGTTAAACTGTACAAACACTGTCAGTTTCCAGTGAGGTGAGTGAGGGGCTGAGAACCCGAGACGTTTTAACCTTTAGGTGGGTACAGCAGGTGTTTGCTTCCAGTGTCCTTGGGAAGAGCTGTGCCATGGAGCTTCTCTGCCCTTCCCGGGATGCACTGAAGTGCCCAGCATAGCAGTGGGGAGCACCTGACTTCCAGCTCTGCCTTTGCAGCTGTACCTGCTGAGAGCTAAGAGCAGTTAGATGGGAGCGAGGCAGGTGCTATGATTCCCTGGAGGATGTGGTAGATGTGGATAGAGACCTGGGATGAGGAACAGCTAATATCTCACAGCTAAAAGCTAATAAACCCTGTATCTCCTGTGTTTATGTTTTGTGGGTCTGGCAAGCTTCCACTCCTGTGGCAGAAAGGTTCTCCAAATACCTGAGCTTATGTATGGATTCCTTGCACTTGGGCATGTTAACACTGGTGCTTTCAGAAAGACTGGCTTCCCTACCTTTGGGAAGAAAAGTTACTTCCAGCCCTATCTGAAGTATGTGTGTATTTTTTACCAGAGTAGTTTACTAGTATTAAAATCCATGTGAAACTTAATTTTCATACTGATGCAAAGTAGGTTTCGCTGGTGATGTCTGAGCTCCAGAATTAATGTTCCCTGCTGAACTAGCTCAGCTGGCACCACAGCTGTGTCCCCAAACAGAGCCATGCCTGGCTCTCCTGTGCATGTTGCTGTTTCCCTTGAACTATTATTTATGTTGCATGGATATGACTGTACAGGGCAGTGCAGAAGCACAATTAAATGTACCCCATGTTAGGGATGCAATAACTCATTGGGCTATGGTGAGTCCCTTCAGCAGAGGAGCTGGAGAAATCTTACTGTCATTGCAATAAAAATACCAGATGCTCTAAGTGATTTGTGCAGCTGAAGGTGCCCCCCTGGTGTAAAGGTGACAGGAGCTACTCTGCTGCAGAAGGGAACGTGGTTATACCCGTGTAGCTCTGGCTGTAAAATTGGGGTCATAGTAGAGTTTCTGTCCATATCACTATCCACTGCTTCAGTAGAGGAATTACACACACTGCCTAGCAAATAATCACATTGATAAGGCACAGGTGCAATGCTGGAAAGTGGTTACTTCCCTGCTAGTTAAATACATTGTCAAACTCGCTCCCACTCAAGATGACTGCAGCTTCTGTTTGAAAACTCCTTTGTAAACTCATTCAGGTAAAGGTGTGCCAGCAAACAAAGCCACTTGGCAGCCAGTGCTGGCCCTGTGCTGGGCTTTGTGGAGGGACTGGGTACATCCTTCTTGCACGTAAATCTTTGGGTGACAGCAAGGCAGCAGCCTACAGCTTTAATTTGGGCTTGGGGAAGATTTTTTCTTACTTATTCTGCAGTCTGTGTGGGGGTATTTATGATGCTGAGTAAAACTTGGAGTAGATATGAAACGGTGGGTGACTGTCAGTTGTGGTGTTCACAGTGCTGAAAAATAAGGTCTGTCTTCCTCCTGAGCAGACAGTTTTTCCTGACTGTTTTGGAATAAACTCTTCTGGTGTGGTTCTGTCACAAGTGACTTGGCACTGCTGTGTGGAGCTGGGAATGTTGTGTCAGGTGGGAATGCAGGTAGGAGGGATGGAAGAGGCACGCTGGACATGATGTGTGTGGTACTGACCTGCAAACCTGTGGCACTGAGGACTTGAGGAAGTGTCGCTGAGGGCTGTGACTCGTAAAATTACTCCTCTCTGGGCACGTGCTTTTCTTCAAAACAAAACAATAATTAATTGCTGTCATCTTGGCCTCTCATATTTTATGTTTAACACTCTGGAACGAGCCTGGCTCCCAAAAACACTTGAGACTTGTCTTGCTGTATGAAAGGTCAAAAAAGAAATTAAAGCCGCTGAAAGCCAAAGAGGTTTTTTTATTTTTAAATACCTGAGCCACTTGCTTGCTTCTAAGGAAGCCTGGAGTCTGCCAGATGGGAAAGATGTGAGTGACTGCTCAGCTCCGAGGGCTCTGGAAAGATACAGGACCACGGTCTTTGCTTTCAGAGAGGAGGAATTAGGGAAAAGGTGAATAATGTTTGGAGGCATTGCTGAGTGTCTCTGAGAAGCAATGTGTCCTGACAGAACTCAGTTGCTGACTGGCTGTCCTCAGTCTTGCATGGGTTGGAAAGAGCCAGCAGTTCATCTGAATTTGTTACAGCCAAGCTGCTCTGAAGGTTCCTGCACCACCAGCAGTCCAGGACTGGCCAAATTGGCTCCACTCAGTGTGTCTAATCCCAAGCCACATGGAATTGCATTTTCAGCACAAAGGGCAGTACAAGGGATTGCTTCATGCTGCAGAACTTGTACATAGGTGATGTTTGCTGTCATAGTGGTGTCCTCATGGTGCTTTTAGGACTGTGTAGTTCAAAATGACCATCCTGAGTTGGTAGGAAACACTTGGCTTTTCCCTGTGGCCTATTTCACTGTGATATGTCACACTGCTTAGGAACGTTACAAGTATTTCTGTTTCTGCTGCTTTTGATTCCTCTTTCTCTGTTTGGTATTGCTGATGTGGCCTAAAAAAGGAAGAGAAGCGCCAGGAAATGCTTCTGATAAAGTGCTGCTCTCCGAAGTGAAATCTCTTTCATAATTATGTGGTAAGGCTGAGGTCAGTAGCAGTGGTTACTGTGCAGATGGGTACTTAGGGTGATTTTTATGGGCCTTGCTGGTGAGATGCACTGGATAAACTCCTGGGACACTGAGGGGACTTCCAGCAGTGCTGAGGACTTTATGATGGGTGGTTAACTAGGGCAGGAGCACAGTAGACTTCAGCGTGCTGTAGACCTGCCTATGTCACTTGGACAGCCCTTAGTTCTGTGCTGAAGTGTCTGTTAGTGATCTCATCTAAACTTCAGCCTGGGCAGCTGTGGAGGTAAAAATATAACCAGGTGGGAGTTCTTTTGAACAGCACCTATTGCAAAACTCTGTGTAATTAGACCCCAGGGTGTGAAGGCACTTGGGTGAAGCCTGTTCTGTGTATGGCCTGTGTCTCAAACCAGTCACTCCAGCTGCAGGTGGTGCTTGGTGGGACTGGGGCCAGGGCCAGGAGATAGAGCTTTGCAATTTAGAGTCCCTGGAGCCAAGGTGTGGGGCCTTAGCAGTGCTGCTGGCTTCTGCCATCTCTGGGAGAGTGTATTAATTTTCTACTTCTTAGACTTACATATGATATAACACACCTAGAGAGGAGCAATAAAGATACTAAAGGCTGCCAGAGCTCACTGGAGTTTGTTTAAACAAGAGAATAACTACCTATGGTTCCCATTCTGGGCCTAGAACAAGCTGGATATGCAAATATAAAATGAGAAGGTGCGGTTTGTTTGGTTTGGGTTTATTTTGTTTATTTTAAAATGTAATAAATGTTTAAATAAAGGATGTAGGGGCTTGTAGTTCTGAGGTTTCTTCCAGCGAAACTTTCTGTAAGAAAAATCCACACAACTATAGAGCATTTAAAAAAAAAGAAAGGAAAAAAGAACCAACCAAATCAACCCACACATCTGTCATATGCCCAGGTGCTGTTTACATCCAGCCTTTCAAAGTGCTTCATTGGAGCCACCTTCTACATGATGCACTTGGCTCTGCTGCTCCCACTGGCTTTGGGACTTTGGAGTGTCCCATGTCAAACTGACTCTTCATTTCTTTGGTAACTTCCTGGGTGGCTTGTGGTGCAGCCTCTTTCAGTGCTGTTCTGGTGATGAAAGCACGCCCCTAAATCACACAGTTTGTTTAAAGAATTCACCACTGGGAAGGTTTTTACTGATCCACACTTGCAGGTGTGTGCCTGGTTTAGTTCATGTTCACAGCACTACCCAGGCTCAGCACAGCTCCTTTCCTGGGGATTTCCATCAGAAAAGTGGTGGCCCCCTCAGCAATACATGTCCCTGTTGTGTGTGCTGAGTGATAGATTGGTAGGTTTGGCAGATATTAATTCTTTTGGAAGCGTTTTTGGACAGGACAGTGCTCTGCTGCTGGAAGTCAGGCAGATTAAGTGCACCTAAAGTAGGTAATAAATTACATGGCATGTATTTTATTAACCTGTAAATCTTGTACTTCTTCAAGGGTAGTGTCAGCTGTACTTTCCACCACAGAAAGTGTAGCTCTCCTCTGGTGGGCTTTGTGAAATGTGCCAGCCTGGGAGGGGGTTAAAAAACTGGCAGCATGTGCCTGAATGCTTCAGGCAGCATTTCTCATCCCTCCAAATGAGAACATCTCTGCGTCGTGGGGCCCTGTCTGACAGAGCTGTGTGGGTAGTGCAAGAGTGGCAGTGGTGGGAGCATCAACAGAAACGTGGTATTAAAACAAGGAGTAAAGAGAGTAGTGTAGTAGCTCACATGTGCTTTCCTGACTTGTTTGGAATTCTTCCTCTCCCAGTTCTGGGGCAGTCACCAAGCAGTGTGGTTAGTGCTGTGGCAGTAGTGCAAGCACCTGCTGTGTTTGGACACTCATATATGAGTGCAAACTGTGACAGGAGGGACTCATAGCTTGTCCTCAGCTCCCTGGCATTTCTCCATAGGTGGATGGAGTCTCCAACCTCAGCCCTGGGCTGTTTAGAGCAAGGCCATGCTGGGCTGAAAATTAACCAGTTTCATGTAACCGCTCTGATTGCCCTACTGTGGGTTTGGTTGCAGATGAGATATGAGGCAGCGTGGTGATGTCTGCTTAAAGCTTTGGAGGTTCTTGGTTTGGCCTGAGGGGCTGGAAAACACAGGGATCATGGTCCAAAATTTGTTTCCAAGGGCTGTGTGTGTGTGTACACTGAGACCTGGCATCCACCAGTTTTCTCCTGTCATATCTCAAGGTTCTTCATTCCCAAGTGCTTCTGTGAATGGCTTGTGCACAACTGCTGCATCCTCCACTCTCTTCATGACTAGAGAAATCTCTGAGATAGTTCCCAAGTGAGGGGTTGTTCCAAAGGGATGAACTAAATATGTGATAGCAGGAAAGTACCCCCTTCATGCAAGTACTGTCCTGTGGGATTCCTGTGTGTGGGGTGTGCTTTCCTGGATGCTGTGAGTCAGGGATTGAGCACCATGGCACTCAGACAGTTGACATGCATGGAGTTACTGGAAATTGTTTTCCCATTCCGTGGGCTGACTGGGAAGCAGAACTTGACTCATCCCTGTCAGGTACACTTGGTGGTTTGCAGGGAGTTGCTGGGAAGGATGATTGGTTTGATGTTTTAAGGATCTCAAGCCCCTTTGCTGCTCTGCAGAGCCTTTTCCATCAGAGAATGCATGGCAGGAGCAGCGAGCTGGCAAGTTCTCTCAGCCTCATGCTGTTGTGCTGTACCGTGCAATGAAGGAAAGGGACAGGTATGAAAGGTTGGTGACCACTTGATTACACACTGCCTGTGGTTTCCCATGGCTTTGCCCATTCAGAAGCACCCCTGGACTTGTGCCTCCACGGGAGGGTGTTCTGCATTACTGAAGATTTTCTTTGGAAGGAGCTTTTACTGAGCTCAGATAATCCATAATACTGCTCCTGTAGACAGAATAGGATCTTTCTTTTAAGTCAAATGTGCTAAGAAAGAAGGCACTCAGGCAGCACTTGTGTGGTTGCTCCTTGCCAGAGCAGTGAGGAGAGGGGTTGTTTAGGCCCTCCTGCTTGGGAGAGCAGCTCAGCTGCCTTGAATCAGGGGAGCAGCTTTCCTTTGGGTTTTGTTGGATCTGTTTGTTCCCAGCCTTTTGCTCAGAAACCTTTGGTAGTTGCTCCTGGCAGGGATACTGTATCCCTCTGTATAAATACAAGGAAATATCCAGGAAGTATTTGACTAGATAAACAAGTGGGACGTCCGTAAGTGCCCAGGATTAGATGGCATGTGCCCCAGAGGAGAGCAGGAATTTGAATGTGGAATTGCAGAGCTGCTGGCCAGGCTATGCTGGTGGTGTTTGCAAAGGGCTGCCCTGCCAAGGGCTGGGAGGTTGCCAGCTCCTCTTTGCTGTGAGAGGGCAATGAAGGGGGTCCTGGGAACCAGTGAATCTGACTTGCATCCCTAGTGGCACAGGGTCGGTGTGTGCACGGAGCAGTGCAGGCTGCTGGGAGAGGTGCTGGAGCTGCTGGCCGTGCTGGAGTGCAAGGCGGGCGGCACTGAGCACATGGATACGGCTGTTTTCCTTCAGGAGGTTTCCCACAAAAGCTTGTTCAAGAAAGTAACTTCACTGTGAATGCTGCTTTTATGGGGCTGGTTTAGCCTTGCCCTTTGGTTCCTCACTTTTAGTGGTCACTCTTCAGGACCAGCAGCAGGTCCCCCAAGGACAGTGTTGAAATGGAACTGCTGATGGTGGCTGGGCTCACAAGCCCTCCACAAACAGCATTTCCTGCTGCTGGTCCTGGAGACAAAACATCAGGTGCTGGTTCTGCCCCAACATGGCATTTTGTTTTAGACTTAAGAGGCTCTTGGCTGAGCTGCTGTGAAGACCCCAGTGCTGTGGCGTAAATGACATATGTGGCAGCTTTTTCGTTCTTATTTAGTACCTTTTCCTTGTGCTGTTCATTGCTCTGACAGAGGGTCTGGCACTGTTGATTCAGCACAAGGGATTTAATAATTTTTCACAAATTTCTGCCTTACACCTCTACCCAAAATTGTTGTTTTATAGCCTGTCCAAAGCTGCCTTTCTGCATGGTTCTGGGTATGTGGTTGCACAGTAACTACCTGGAGCAGTAACGAGGGGTGTGTGAGCACAGACAACAGCACCTGGATTTTCTCATGTCTGTGAAACTTTTATCTTGATATGTTGGCAGGTATTACAGATAACTTGATATGATTTAAGAATACTTGGTTACTGTTGGGAGGGGCACCACGGTTGTGCAATGATGGCATATTGCAAATACTGGCAGCAGAGTTGAAACTTGGGTCGGATTAATGGAGTTCATGGACAGAGAGGATGGTGAACTCCTGTACAGATTCAGGACATGGAAGATCAGAGCCTTCAGTTTGCTCACTGGACTAGAAAACCTGATTATTTTAGCTCTGTGAATGGCTTGTGTGTTGTTCCCTGGCACCCTGGTGTGAATGGAGCAGCAGTGGACAAGGACTCAGGCTCCATGTGGATGAGGCTTGCTCCAAGTAGGGGATGAACTGATCAGGCTTTGCCAAAAGAGGTGTGAGTGGGTGCCTCTTCCAAGCATGGCATTTTCCAGTGGGTAGTTGTGTTCCTGTGTCTGGTGGGCTCGCTGTGTCCAGAGCTGTTGGGCTGTAGTATCAATTGCCAGTGGTTTCGTAAGATCTCTTGCCTCCCCCCAGGCAGAGAGCTTGGGCCTTTTGGAACAGGTTTTCAGTTCTGTCTTTGCATTTCTGCACATCACTTGTTGTAAGTGTCGAAATGTGGTGTGATAGGAAATTGTGAGCCTTGGCAGTGGTCCATGAATTCAAAGCTCATCATTTTCTTAGACGTCACTTCCCTTCTTTAGGGGAATCCCTGAAGGAAATTAAAGGCTTTCCTGGTTGTTTTTTCACACCCATTTACCTGATGGTGCCCAGAGAAGCTGTGGCTGCCCCATCCCTGGAAGTGTTCAAGGCCAGTTTGAATGGGGCTTGGAGCAGCCCAGTCTAGTGAGTGTCCCTGCCCATGGAACCAGATGGTCTTTAAGATCCCTTCCAAGCCAGACCATTAATTCTGTGATAGTGAAGCATATTTTCCATTTCTGCTGCCACTGACCATCCTCTAAGAGGTGTTCCTGAGATGACAATTCAGCAGGCGACATCTGGTGACATCATCTGTAGAGGTTTATGAGCCATGAAGTTGAAATGCCCACTAAAAAGTCTGATTAAAAGTTTAATTTCCTATCATTACCTTGATAGATATCATTTGAGCCTCCACTGAAATCAGCTTGCCTGGCTTTCTGTGTTTCTGGAAGGTCTTCAAAATTTGGCAGGATGCTCCATCAGAGATGCAGTTATTTCCCAAAATGGGGCGTTTCCCAGCTGCAGGCGACTTGTTGATTATTTTACTTGCAGAAGCTTCATCCAGGATCTGTTCCATGGCCCAAGTGTAAATTGTTTAAACAAGAAATCAGCTGTGTTGTGCTGGAAATAAGCTCTCCTCCCGTTGGAATGGTAAAAATAGTCCATGCTCCTCTGAAAAACTTACTGATGGTAAACATCTGAAATGTTTCCTCTCATGCCAGACTCTCACATTCTTCTGCAGCGTTCTGTGGGTTTGGTTTGCAGGGTTACAAGTGCTGGCTGAGGGCAGCCCAGCTCAGTGATGCACTGCATGAGCCTTGCACATGACCTCTGTCGCAATGTTATGTAGTCATTCTGTTTTAAAAAAAAAAGTAATTAAAGTTTGCTTAAAAAAACCCTTTCCTCTAAATAAAATAGGCAAAAAGTCGGTGTTTTTCTTTATTGGCTGTTCTCTTGTGTTATAAAATACGTCAGAAAGTAAGAACATGATTAGAGTTAAAGCATATCCTCTGGAGTGGATGGTTACTCAAGGAAAAATGTGAAGGCACAGAGGAACAGAATTCCTTGCTGACTGCTGTCAATCCTATATTCCCTAAAACTGTTACCCTGGAGCGTTCTGGCTTTCAGCTGTGACTGACTTGACTTGCCCATGTTGGCTGATGAACCTGTACCAGTGTGAGGAGGGAGCTGTTGATTTCTTTAGAGGTATCTGAGCATCCCACTGCCTAAAGAAAGGGGCTTAAAGTAGATTTTAGGGTGCAGCCTGGCATGAGTAGGAAAATTGAAGGGTTTTCTGGCAGGTCAGTAAATAAAGAGTGATTTTGGAGCAGTGTCCACCTCCAGCTGGGCTCGGTGCTGTAGGATTGCTCAGGGTATGGCAAAGTGGACAGTGCGTGGGCTGCACAAGATAAATATTATTTTTTTAGATGCTTCTGGTATTTGTTCAGGTTCTGAAAGGCTGCAAATACAGACAGTAGCTGAGAATGTAGTGAGAAGGAAGGACTGAAAGATGGACATGGTTTTCCTATGGGACACTAGCAACCATGAGGGTGTTGGGTGTTTGCTTTGTAGGCTGCATTTCCATATGGCTATTTTTAAAGGTGGTTAGAAGATGGATTCCTTGATCAAAGAGCAGATGGTGGCCCAGTGTCCCTGTAGAAATAAGTTCTATTTTAGCTGTTTGGTAAAATACAGGCACAGTAATGCCTATGTTGAGTTGGAGAGGATGGGCCTGGGGCTGGACACAGCACATCGTGCTCTGCAGAGCACAGGGCTCCTGCTTTGACATGACTGCTTAGGTTTCTTTACAGCAATAGGAACACATTCATCCTAGGTACATGATCAACTTGAAGTTGAAATGATTTAGAGCAGAGTCTTGTTAGGCCCTACCTATGTGTGTGAGGGGCACTGGAGGGGAAAATTATCGGGTGGTTTTAATGCAGTTCTCAGAGTTAACTGTGTGGTTTTAGGAGGTGATGCAGTTAAATGGGCAAAATTTTTCTTTTCCCTGGGATTTCTGTTTCCAAGTTTACTCAACAGTGTTCTCCTAGTGCTGCCAAATATTTCTGAACACACTGGGAAAACTTTTTCACCAGCTCCTCCCAAGCTGCGCTCCATCCTTACGCAACGTCTTCTTTCGTGATCCTTGTCATGATGCAATGGGATTCCAGCATGGCTGTGGGGGTGGCACAGGCTGAGCTTTCTGGTGAACCTGCTGCTCAAAAAGCCTCTCAGCCTTCCCAGAACTCCTTTGGGAATTTGCTGCCATGCATTACTGTGATGGGAGATGGGTGAAGTTAAGCACGGGCTGGGCTGGGCTGCCTGCCCCGTTATTATGAAATGTTCTCATGAAGGTTTTTTGCAAACCTGTTTCAACCCCCAGAGCTCCCTCCTGGAGTCAGGGTTGCAGTCCTATCTGGGCAGTCTGTTTAGGAGCATTTCCACACTGAACAATCCCTGCAAATACTGGCATTTTTTTTCTGATTAAGTGGTGTCTTTTTCTGATTATCTTGCTGTCTCCCCAAACTCCACATTTCAATGTAATCTGTTTTCTCAAGGACAAATTTTAAAGGTGTCTCCACACAAGTGCCGTTTCTGTGTCAAATGGGAGGGAGAAATCATATCTTTATCAGTTTTGACTGCTGTTGTTCCCAAAAGACCAAACTGTCTGCAGACAGACCCTTTTCAGGCCGCAGGTTTTGGGGGTGCCCTGAGCACGGGCAGGGCCAGGCGGTGGCAGGAGGTGTGTGAGCAGCTGGTGGGGCAGGCGCTGAGTGCTGAGCCCGCACCAGGCAGGCGTTGGCAGGGCCTGGGGCTCTCGCTGCCCACGCGGCACACCCGTGAGCCCATTCCACACATGGCAGGAGCTTGGCTCAGCCCAGCTCTGCCTGGCATTTTGGCTATTCTAATTCTGGACATGGAATGGCTCGGGGTGCCAGGAGCCCGTCTGGCCGCCCCCAGTGACCTTGCACGTGAGGAGCTGTCACCGTAGCAGGAAAATTCTTTCCTTGTACCCTGCTCTGGGGACAGGCTACTGCTGGAGCAGGAGCTGGAGATCACGCTGCCTCCATCCCATGCCTCTCATGCAGCACTTGGTCCCATGCTTGGGAGGGATTTTGGCCTTGAGCATGTTTTAGTTTAGGTGGCAACAGAGATGTTCTAGGGTGAGCCTTCTCACTGTCCCCATCTTTGCTCTCCTGGAGTCTCCCTGTGGCTTCTCACTGTGCAAATTCTTCCAGTGATGTTGCATCATGTAGTAAAGGCTTCTTTCCCTCTTTCAACACCTTTTTCAAACTGGGAATCCTTGTTTTCTTAAGGGGGCTTTCCAGTAGGTAAAATGTGGAGTCTTTTTCCTGCATTAAGCAAAATTTCTCTGTGGGCTGCCACTGCCTCTCTGCCTGTTGGGGAGTGAAACCTGGTGGCTTTGGGGTGATTTGCTGTTCTTTGAAACTTACCTTCCAGGTGTCTCACACCCCAGCTGTGCTTGGTGACCTTGGGTTAATGCTTTTATTTAATCGTAGAATCATGGAATGGTGTGGTTTGGTGGGACCTGCCATGGGCAAGCACCATTCACTACACCAGGTTGCTCAAAGTCTTATCCAACCTGGCCTTGAGCACTTCCAGGAAGTGACAACCTGTGCCAGGGCCTCACCACTCTCACAGGGAAGAATTTCTTCCTAATACCAATTTAAACCTACTGTCTTTCAGGTTGAAACCATTCCTTCTTGGCCTGTCACTTCATGCCCTTGAGAAAAGAGAATGCTGTGCTTAGAGGAGTTTAGAGAAGCTTAAATGATCTGCAGCCCCTTTGGTCCTCAGTGGGAGCATTTCCAGGGGTCAGAAAGGCTTTGGCTTTGTCCCTAGTTTGCTTTGGTCTGTGATTCTTTTGTTTCTGACTGCAGACCTGCAGATGGTCTGGCAGATCTTGAAAATTTCTAACACTTCACTTGCTTGCCTTCATTTCATCCTCTTCTCCTGTACACCAGCCTCTCTTAGTGGTGTTATAACCCTTGTAAACCACAATTATCATCAGCAATTACCTTGAAAACTGTCATTCCTACTGTTACAACCTGTGCTTCCTGCTGCTCCATGCAAATGCATCATGGCACAGGGAAGCCGTAGCCATCCGTTACTGAAACAGGTTATGCAAATCATTTTTCTTTGGAATTCTGATGCAAGAGGAAACCCAAACAGCATTGCTGATTCAGTATCAGGCCAGCTTTGCTTGATCCATTTGGATGCTCTGGGAACTGTGTGTCCCCTTGGCCCCTGAGCTGTAGCAGGTTAAATTCCTGCCCCTCGCTACTGCTTGTCATCCTCCAGCTGAGGTGGGCTCAGCTTGCTTGGTTATGTGATGAGTAGTTGAAGCAGACCAGTGCTTTGGAAAGTCCTGTAGTCAGCCCTGATGCTTGGCAGAGCATGGTAACTCTTAACCTGCTTTGGTGCAGATATCCAGGAGGACATCTGGGCACAGCTTCCCTCTCCCACACTGCTGCTCCTCACCTCTGACTGCTCCACGGAGTCAGTGCTTGAGCTAATGGGGCTCTAAAGAAATGCTTGCCTGTTCCTACAGGCCTTTTCCCCTACTACACTGTGTGTGTAAAGCACTAAATCATTTGCTAACCTGCATGGTCGCTCTCACGGGGAAGCTTTGCCTTGATTTACTGCCTGGGCACCAGGTGAAACAGCTCTGGGGCTCTGCATCTCCAAGGTCAAACTCCCAGCTGAGCAGGCAGTCTGTGAGCCCCCCCTGTAAGCAGGCTTGTGCCATGGAGGTGACAAGTGTTCAGGTTTCCCACCTGATGTTCTCCTCCCCTGCCTGGGGTGATTTCTCCATGGGGATGGTCTTTGCTCAGATGCTGTCAGGGCCACTGGAGGCCTGTGCAGAGGGGTTTTTTGCATCACGGGACCTGTTCTGAAGTGGGGAGCCCCTTATTTTAGCTGCTGGCAGAAGGGAGTGGTATGATAAGAGCAATGCAGAGCCTGTGCTGCCTTTCCTACATTGACAGGAATCTATTTTGTGCAGAGCTGGGCCCTGCTGTCCTGCACACAGTGGTGGTGGTGGTCCCTGATGCCCTTGGGCTGTCTGGTCCTGGCATTGGATAGCTGCAAGCAGCTAGGAAACTATCCCATTGGTGTGACACCTGACTTTTTCAACAAATCAGGATTTCCAGGAGAGGGCCTGCCTTGGAAGGTCCCCAGTGGTGCACTGTGTGTTCAGTTTGAAGGACTTGCATGTAATTAGTTGGTGGGTGATTCAGACCATAGTATCATAAAATAGTTTGGGTAGGAAGGGACCTTAGAGATCATCCAGTTCCACCCCCTGCCATGGGCAGGGACACCTCCTACTAGCCCAGGCTGCTCCAAGCCCCATCCAACCTGGCCTTGGACACTCCTAGGGGTTGGGCAGCCACAGCTTCTCTGGACAACCTGTGCCAGGGCCTCACCACCCTCACAGGGAAGAATTTCTTCCATATATATTCCATATGGCCAAAAATTGCCTTTCTCCAGCTGAGCATGCACCGAACATGTAGCATGTAAAACACAGGCTTCTCAAGTGCTAAAAAACTCAGATGCATTTCTGCTGTGACCCAGATGATACTGTAAAATTTTGAACTACAGTTGTCAAATGTAGGACTCAGTTGAAGGAAGATAAGAAAAGCATTGAATTCTAACTACGTTTCACCATGAATTTCATCTAATAATGTATCTGGGAAGTTTGGGGAGCTGAGAATTGGTTTTTCCTTTCAGAAGAAGCCTTGCTGTTAGAGCAGAGATCTCACACGAGTGATCACAGCAGTGCTGCTGCCAACGACTTTCACCACCAGTTCTTAAAAAAGGGATATATTTGGAGGCTGTTGGATTCTGTGGGGTTAGAACTGCACGCTCTGGGTGTGAAGATGAGCTCTGCAGTAATGTTTTCAGAAGAGTGTGGGGGTTTTATTATATTTTTATTTCTTTTTCAATTTAATTTGGAGAAGCAAATCCTTTTGAGAAACTCGGGACTGACAGCTCTTGCTTATGTCCAATGGGTGCTGTAGGGAAGATGCTGCTGGCAGAACACTGATGCCAGGAATTTACAGGCTTGGTTTTGGTAGCGTGTGAGTGGGCATTGCTTTAAATGCCATGTCTAAAATACATCATTCTCTGGGCTTTTGAGCCAGAGCAGAGGACAGCACAGTCTGAGTGCTGCTGTAGCCCAGTAAGTATAGCTGTGGGCACTCCAGACTATTTTCAGACATGGGGAGACTTAAAGCAATTGCCTGCTCTTGAGAGACTGCTCGAGGCCTTGACTGTGGATGCAGTGAAAGGAGGTGTTTTGTCCTGTAAAAACAAGGACATGACTTGTTTCCCATTAAGCATGAGATCCTCTTAAAATCTGAAGCCTGGGGTTCCCCCCGCTGGTGTTAGTGGAGCCCTTTTGCAGTCACGCAAATGAATGGAGAGGACTTTGAAAGCCCCCTGAAAATCCTTGCAGAAGTTTTAACTTTTCTCTGACTTTGCTCTGCGCTTCTCCTGCAGTGCTCTATGTGTGCTGGCTTGGAGGACAAGCCTGGGTTTGTTCCCTGTCCTGAATTTCCCTCCCAAAACCTGGTGAAGGACTTGAGGTACTTGAGTTGCACTTCTCACGTGCTGGTGTGAGTGGTGCCTCAGGGCAGGTCCATGTCCCTCGTGGGTGCCGTGTGTCAAAGACAGCACAGCTCTGCCCAGAAGGGTCTGCAGGGCTGCTCACCTCAGAACCCACACTTTGGGTGACCTGGCTGCCATCTCCCCTTGGCTGCTCAGCCCCCAGATAGCACACAGGGCTGTGGGCTGCCTCCCTGCCTTACATGGGAAGCCGTCTAGGTGGGACAGCCTGTGCTGGTCTTTCCTTCTAGTATCTTTGTCTCTTAGTAAAGGCTGTGATGAGATCCTCTGCCGCTGAGCACAGGCAAAGGGTCCTCCCTCCTCCCTGCCCTGTTCTCTTGGGCTGGGGTCTGTGCCCCATGCAGAGATCTTCAGGTGAGGGATCAGTGGACTGGGACACTCCAGCTTGTATTTGGAAGCATCATATTGTTTTTAAGAGCCATTCCAGAGGAAGGTTTGTGGCTCAGGGCAGAGCTGCACACACAGTGACACTGCACACCTGGACCCAAGCAGGTTTGCACAGCACCAGCCTTGATGTTGCTGGACCTGCAGTGTAGCTGCATGAAGGAAAGCCTGGATGGTGAGGGAAGGCACTCAGCATGCAGCCAGACACAGCAGAGGCAGATGCTCTTCCTTTGAGCCAGATCACTCGCAGCTGCTCAGCCCAGCACTGAAATCAGCTCTTGGATCTTTGACTTCAAGTAAAAAAATCAAAAGGGAAACTCTCTGATTCCTGGTTTCTCTTTCCTAGCTGAGAGTTCTGCTGTAGGGGACCTTGTCTAATGGTTTCACATCTCATTTAGCTCAAAGTATTCCTCATGGCTGTGATAGGGAAAGGAGAGGGAACTGCTGGATGCCAGGGCTGAGCCGCCTGCCCTGGGAACTGGTTTGCATTACCATGCTTTGCTTTTTCTTTGTGCTCTTGTATCTCTCCTCTTTGCACCTAGAAGGGGTCAAACTTGCATAAAAGATCAGGCAGGGAATCACCCTTCCAGGAGCCAGGGCTGGGAAGATTCCCTGTCTGGTGTCCATGCAGGTATCCATGGACCTAATTGCTCCAGAGTGCTGTGGAAGCCAGGAGTGCAACTGGGTGTCAAGAGGTATAAGGGTGTAAACATCAGATCCATGAGTAGCTCTTGAATGGGATGATCCAAGTGTAGCCACCAGTTCTGAAGCCCCTGTTCTACACAGGGCAGGAGGGGCAGAGCTTGTGTCAATGAGACTCTCCCAGCTCATTTGTTATTTCCATTTGGTCACTACTGTGCTGAGACAGAATTACATGAGAAATGAAGGTGTTACTTTATGCATTTCTGTATCCCAGAAACCTTCCTGCTCTTTGTGTTGCTGGGGGAAGTGGTTACTTTTCACTAGAATTCAGTGCATATTTTTGGTATGCTCTTGACTTGGTGGAGTGGTGAGGTTGCTGTGTCGGAGTTGGATGGAGCCTGTCTGCAGTCCTAAGGGAGCACATGGCATGGAGGTGCTTCCTGGCTTGTCCCCAGCACCAGTGTTGCTTTTCATTTGGCTGCACATACCCAAGGGGACACTTTTCCAGGGAGACTGTCAGCTGAGAGTGATGTGATACCCCTATTCTTGCATTAGGTCATTAGTGGTCATTGGTGTTTCTGGTCTGCCTGCCTTGGGAAGACCTGTGAAAGTGTCTGACTCCTTCCTGGGTTTGGGAGGCCACTGCTTCTCTGAGTGTGAAGTCATATCAGATTCTTTATTCATCTCCTGATCCACTGGGAGTGCCACCTCCTTTACATGGCTGAAGCATTGTGTCACATAAAGATTAGCAGGTTTTCATTTTGGTACCAAACCATTTCCCTGGAGATATGACATTCCAGTCCCATCTCCAGGTGCAGCCCTTGGCTCTTCTTCCCATCAGTGTTTCTAATGGCCACGTCCCACTGAACCATCACCCCAGAGTTGGTTCATGGAAGACCACAGGGAGAATAAGGCAGAGCAGGCACTGAACGAACATACATGAGTGTATTTATATATGACCTTGGAAAATAAGACAGCCCTTGGCATCCCATCCCAGTCCATCAGATGGCAGGTATTTGGGGACTGGGTGTTGTTGCTGAAACATTGGCCCATGTTTCACGCAGACATATCCACACAGAGCAGCAAGGGAGCCATGCCACAAATCCCAGAGTGCTCTTGAGCTCTTAGCTGTGGTTCTGTTGGACCCTTGTTGCCTCCCTGAAAGTGCCATGCATTTCCACCTCGCACATTCAGTTACTTTCATTAGTGATCTGCACAGGAATGGGGACTATGGACTAAATTTTCCTGCCAATGGAGAACTTTAGTCCAAAATCAAATTTCTGGGATTTGGTTACTCTGTGCTCAGAAGGGCAGGCGAGGACATGCATGTTGTCCAAAGCAGTTTTCAGTGTCACTCTTACCTTGTCATGCTTGTACAATAACAAATACTATCTTGTTTTTCCAGGGAAGGGAATGAACCTGGGGATTCTACGAAAATCACCTACCGTGAGCTCCTGCACAAAGTCTGTCAGTTTGCCAACGTCCTCCGCAGCCAAGGTACATGGCTGAGGCAATAGGAGCAGTGGGTACTGGGAAGGCATTTGGCCAGGGATTTGGAGATTGGGTTCACTTTCTGTGTGGTTGCCAGTCTGTTGAGTAATTCTCATCAATTTGCTCTGCAAGGCACAGATTCTTCTCTGGCTCTCAGTGAAAATGGATCAGTGGTGGCCATGTCAGCTACAAGGAAGAAATTCGTGCTCAAAACTTCCTGCTCTGGGGTTTTCCAACAAGCAGTGGGCACTGGTTACTTTCCTGCTTCCTTCAAGGAGGCAGATGAGGAACGTGGAGTGTTCATTGCCATCATCTCTCAAGAGCCATAGAGCTTGAAAGGCAAAACCTGAGGCTGGTTCAGCTCTAACTCCACACGAAGCTGTATTGTGTGCCTATAAATGTGGAATTAAAATCATTGATTTCTTTCTATATCCTGTCCTTTTGACATGTGGCATGTTCATTTTGACAAACACCATGTTCATTTTCCCTCGGTAGGTGTGAAAAAAGGAGACCGGATTTCCATCTACATGCCGATGATCCTGGAGCTGGTCATAGCCATGCTTGCCTGTGCCAGGATTGGAGCTCTGCACTCTGTTGTGGTAGGAACAAGCTCCTCGTGCTGCTCTTGGTGCGGAGCTCTGGGGGGAGCAGCTCTTGTTTCTGGGATACAAGCTGGAAAGATGAGCTCTGACCATGAGATGGATAGAAACTAAATTAAGGTGCTGTTGGTTCCTTGCATTAACTGTGGAATGAGCTCCTTTAGCTCTCTCCATCAGTGCCTCGTGCTGTTGTTTGCCTTGGGTGAACTGCACAGCAGCTGTTGGGTATTTGGGTTGGGTTTTTTGTGTGTCCTTGCTGACTTTGTTGTGTGATCTCTGTCAGTTTGCAGGTTTCTCTGCAGACTCTCTTTGCGAGCGGATCCTTGACTGTGGTTGTTCTCTCCTCATCACGGCAGGTAAAACAGGCATCTGTGCATCTCCACTGCTGTTTCCTGCCTGAAAGGTCTTTCTTTAAAAGCCAGATGCACTTGGAAATGCAAGAGGCAGAGGCAGTGCCTCAGCTGAGCCTGCCAGGGTGGATGCACTGCTGTAGCTGTGCTCAAGCACTGCTTCCCACTCCGAACACACAGTGAAGCCTCTAAGCAGCCCTCCCAGTTTGTCCTGTAAAGCTTGATGTCACCAGCTGCTAATAACATGTTTCCAAACACTTCTCATCCATATTCCTGCTCAAAATCAGCCAGATGTTTGCAAGATGTATCATGAGGCAGTCCCAATATAAAAATCCCCACCCTTCCCTATTTTAAGGACACTTCTGCTGCAACTCCCAGCCTTTTAAAGCAAGGGGTCAAGAATGTGGCAGTGGTTGCAAATAAGGCCATTGCACTTCCCCAGCTGTTTTTGCAACAGTGCAAAAAATAGTGGTTTTAATAATTTCCATGCAAAGGACACAGTAAACTGCAACCCATGTTCTGGCTGCATTGGATTATTCCCCCCAGAATATTCCCAAGAGAATTATCGGGTCAAATTGGGACCTCTCCCAGGGAAGGAATTTCACCGTTTCTTTTGGCATCTGTTTCTCTGGGCTAGAAGGGTGCATTAGGAGAGCTTTCCCAGCAGCTGCCTGTCAGCTTTCCCTCACTCCAGCTCTGCTCTGCCCTCCTGAAACTGCTTGTTGCTCCAGCTGTCGCAGGCTGCCTTGGTTGGGAAGCCCCTCTGATGTTTTCCTCCCCATTTTGCAGATGCCTTTTATCGAGGGGACAAACTGGTCAACCTGAAGCAGATTGCAGATGAAGCCATCCGAAAATGTAAAGACAAGTAAGTTTGGGTTCCCTGATAAGGAAAGCATTGCTGCAGGAATCTGCTCCTGCACAAATGGAAGTGGAAGTTTTCAGGTCAGGCACAAACTGTCATCAGGTGTTACAGAAAGGGAAATAATCATGGTGAAATGACTTTGCCAAGCTCACAGACACGGCGTCTGTGTAGCTTGTATGAGACTGAATGTGGGTTTGTGTGTTAGATCAGACATGGAAATTCAGGGTAGTTTGCATGTTAGGAATTCAAACTCTTTAAAAGCCTTTAGAACTCTAAAATAAAATTTGAAAACATAAGTTTAAATGTTTGTAAAAGTAGGTTCTTGGGAGGTCAGAAGCGATCTTGGCGTTGGGAATTAGCTGATGGAGACTGTGTTGGTACCCTGACAGGGCTGAAGGGAAATAAGATCATTTTGTTAGTCTTTTATAGGCTGTGTTGGCCCTTGTGAGGGAACAAACACCCACCCTTTTCCTTGATGTATAGTCAGGCTTTGGAAGCCTTCCCTTCCTCTGAATCAGGCAGCTGGTCATGTCTAGATGACAGCAGCCACATAACACCTCCTTCTCTGCTGTCGGAGGTCTTGTTCATGGTCACAGGCAGGCAAATTTGGGATTTGTAAGGAATTTCCCCAGCAGTGGCCTGGGAGAAAGACTCGTGGGATTCCCACTTTCTTCACAGGAATCACCCTTGATAAATCCCCACTAAGCTGTGCACAGACTGTTCCTGTTCTCCGAGCTCTGTTCCTGTGGCTGGTGTCCTTGGAAGTTCATGGAGTTTGCAGGGCAGCAAAAGCAGCCCCAGGCCCCTGCTCTGCTCCAGTGCTGCCTGTGAATCCCAGGAAAGGCTGGCTCAGCCCAGTCTCACAGCTCCTGCCTTTTACAGGGGATCCCCTTTGAAAAAGTGCATCGTGGTGAAGCACCTGGGGAGGGAAGAGGTAGCGGTGGATGGAGCCTGCAGCAAGTCTCCCCCTCTCAAAAGGCTGTGCCAGGATGTACAGGTATGTTTCTGGGGGGATGAGAGCGAGGTTTGATTGCTGTGGGCCTGGCCCAGCAAATCATTTGGTGCAAAACCACTACAATGATTCCCTGACTGCTCCTGTTCTGACCCCTGTTCCCGTTTTCTCCCCTCCTTGCTGTTGTTGCACTGTGAGTGTTGTCTGAAAAATGGTTCCTTTGCCTTACCAAGATCCTCTCCCTGCTGCTTCCTTTAACACCATCACAAGCTGTCAGCTCACAAGACCCCTCAGCACAGGGGTCCATCTTCCAAAGCCACTAGCACAAGGACAAGATGCCTATTTTCCTCTGCCCAGTAAAGGACTTTTCCGTCCTAACCTTGTATCTGTCTCCCCCTTTGTTGCAAAGACCAAGTGCTGTCCTGCACTGTTGCTGTGGCAGTGGAAGCAGGAGAGGAAACCAAGAGATCTGTGCTCGTGGTGTGGGTTCAGCACAGCCCGCTGACATGACAACAATCCTCTCTGAGAGCAGTGCAGTGTGTAGGGCTGGGGCTTTCCCTTGCAACTGAAACCAGATGAAAGGATGTGGGCCAGAGGAATGTGGAGAGATGGGGGTGAATGGAGGAGAAGGTGTTGTGGAGCTGTGGCTGCCTGCTGAGCTGCTGAGGCTGCTGTGCAGCCCTGCTGTGCCCAGCACCCACCTGCTGCAAAGGCAGGTGGTTTGCAGCTGACTCCCAGTTCTGTGTCTTGCAGTGGTGTCTTCTACCCCTCTGTGTTTGAGTATTTGCACTGAGTTATCCCCAGGCTGCTGGCCCAGAAATGGATTGTGTTTGGGGCAGTATTTGAGCTTTGGGCTCTGCTTTCAGAAAGGATGATCTGTGCACATCCCTGGAACAAGAAATACAGCAGAATCTCTGTCTTTGAGTTAATTTTCCTTGTTCAGCTATGTTAATTTTGTTGGAGTGTTTCTTGGTGTTTGCCAGCCTGGCTGTGTTCCTTGGCTTCCTCTGCCTCTTCTCCTGTGAGGGCAGGGTAGGTGCAAAGAAATGGGAAAACTGGAACACCCCAGCCTTCCTGTGGGAGGTTTCCCTGGTTGGGTGTTTGCAGGGAAGCCGTTGCTGGTTCCTGTAGGTGAGTTGAGGCTCTTGTGCAGAATGTCCCAGGAGAGACTGAAGGAGGTCTCTTACCCTTTGGCTCTCACTGCTCTACTTGTTCAGACACTTTATTAAAGATTGTTTCCTTTGTGGATGCAACTTTATCGTGCCCTTGGCTTGTGTAAGGCTATTGGATGGTGTGTGGGCTGGATGCTGGCTGTGTGCCTCTGTTCCCAGCTGGCCACGTGCAGGGAGTGGCCTCGGGGACCTGCTGTGGAGGCAGCAGGGTACCCAGGGGAAGTGATGGAAATGGGCAGGCTTTTACTCCAGAGGGCATCTCCTGGTCTGGCCCTGGATCCGAGCGTTTTCCAGCCTGCCAAGATGGTTTCCCAGCATCCAGACCTGTGGGCTTCCAGCTCCCTGCCTGCAAAGCCCAGTGTGAATCCTCCACTTCCCGACTTTCACTCCCTCTTTGTGGATTTTTAACAGGAAAAAAAGACTGAGAGTTCACAGAGACTCCATCCCAAGGTATTTACACACAGCACTGCCTTCCTCTTTTTGGCACCTCCCCTCTGCTTCCCCTCCAGCTCTCCACCTCCCTAACTGCTCCGGCTGCACTGCCACACGTGCCTTCCTAACCGGGGACCAGCAGCTGCATGGTAGTGACAGATCCCACCCGCTGCTTGCTGGAGCTGCCCACGGTGTGGGGGTGAATGCAGTGCCACCAACTCTGCTGCCAGAAACAAATCCACAGCCATAACCCCCCGCTGCAGGTCAGGGTGCCAGGGGGAATGCAGGGCCACTGGGATGCACTGTTGGTGTTTGGGTGAGGGTTCATCTCTCTGCCTTTCACAAGCAGCTCTGGGAACAAACTTTAGGGTGAGGCTGGCGGGGATCACCTGCAGCTTCCTGGCCACAGGCAGCAAACCTGGAGTTCCAGACCCAGCATGTGGACTCTGCCTGCCTCCTCCAAGGAGCCGTGGCCTCAGGACCCTCAGAGCAGGCAGGCAGAGGCAGGCCTGGCCTCAGGGGCTGTGCCGTGGGTCTGACCTCCTCTCTGGGGCAGAGGAAGTTGAGTGCTAAATCAGAGGGCTCCTTGAAAAAAGAGAGAAGGAAGAGGCAACTGTTGGATGGGCTGGTGTGAGCCTGCCTTGGGCTCGTTTACCTGGGAGCTTGCTGGTGGGACAGACTTGTGGAAACTGCTTCCCCAGGTAAAGGCAGGAGCCCTGGGGATCTGTGAAAGCTTTCCAAGTGGGCTCAGTTGTGCCAAGCTGTCAAGCAGCTGGTGTCCCCTGCATCACATGTGCAGGAGCTGTGTGCTGGGCTGTGGGGTCCCAGTGTGCCCAGATGGCACATGAACATCTTTAGGGCCGCAGAGAGACCCCATGGCTGCTCTGTGTGTGTCCGTGCACCCCAGCTGAGGGAGCTGTGGGAGCTCGAACTCTGCAAGGAGGAGATGAGGGAAGTGGAGGTCTGAGTTCAGGCTGGGGAGTGTTGCCTGCTCAGCTGCCCCCAGGCTGCTCTGAGGAAAGGTGAGAAGGTCAGGAGGAGTTAAGTCTTGCCCTGAACTGTGCCACCCTGGAGAGGTGGGCAGCCAGCACAACCCTCGGAGTGACCTCTGCCCGTCAACCACAGGCACTGGCAGCTCTTTCACAGCTCTGGCATCCTCAGGCAGCCAGTGCTGGGTGGCTCTGCATTGGAGCAGCCCCTTCTTATCAGGATAATTACCTTAAAATCCAGAGAACACATTTTTTTGGGTCTGCAGGGCCAAGCAGTGCTAGCCCACCGTGTCCCTGTTTGTCTTGGCCGTGGTGCCATAGGGGTCCCTGCACGGTGTGTGGGACGAGTGGCTGTGTGGCTGTGCTTGCTGCTTGGCTGTGGGGCTGCAGCCGAGGGCAGCCCCAGAGGGCAGGAGGAGCCTGACTGCAAGGACAGCCCAGAGCAGCTGCTGCTGCCCGCAGGGACCCATCGCCATTACCTGTGTTTGGACACTCTGCTTCAGGTCTTGCAGCCAGATCATGTTTAAAGAATTTCCTCGTGGCTGTGGCTGAGAAAAGAAGCTTCTGAAGTGGGAGCTGTGGCCCTGATGCATGGGTTGCATCAGGCTGTGCTGTGAACATCCCCCTTGATGGCCCATGAGCGGGGCAAGGTGGAGGCTGTGCTCCTTGTCCTCCCTTTCTTGCTTTTGGGCAAGCCTGTTCCTAATCTTCTGCTTTCCTCAGACCCCCTGGGACCCAACCATGGATGTGTGGTGGCACGAGCTGATGGGCAGTGCCAGCACAGAGTGTGAGCCCGAGTGGTGTGATGCCGAGGACGAGCTCTTCATCCTCTACACGAGTGGCTCAACTGGAAAACCCAAGGTGTGCTCCCAGCTCCCTGCCATGGGACAGGCTGAACCACAGTAACACCTCTGCTGGGGAAATGGTGAGGGTCACATTGGGAGGCCCCAGGAGGAAGAGGAGCCACAGATGTCTTAGGAAAGGGGCTGTGGTGGTCAATCCTGCTCAGCTGCTGTTGGAGCTCGGTGATGCTCAGCTTGGCCTGGGAGGGTGAGGGCCTGGGTGGGAGCTCCCCCTGACTGTTGTGTGCCTTCTCCTTGCAGGGGGTGCTGCATACTGTGGGTGGATACATGATTTTCGTTGCCACCTCCTTTAAATACGTGTTTGATTACCACCCTGAGGATGTGTACTGGTGCACGGCCGACATCGGATGGATAACGGGCCATTCCTACCTCACCTACGGACCCCTGGCAAACGGGGCAACCAGTGTGTTAGTAAGTGCTGGGTGCTTCCACTCCAGGAGAGGGGAGATGGTGCTGCTGAGCTGCTTCCCTGCATTGCTCTGGGATGGTGGGCAGAGCCCTGGGCTCTGTGAGGAAGGGTAGTGGTCCCCAAGGAGGGTATGGTGACTGCTCAGGGGGTGAGTTTGTGTGTGGCTTTTGGGTGGTTAATTTTTCAAATACTCCCCTGCTTCTTTCCCTTAAAAATACAAGCCTTGTGTACCAGTGGAGCCAGGGCTGCTGTGGGATAAGGCAAAAGCTGGATCAGGGAGTGATGTTTTCAGCACTGATGCTGATTTGACAACCCGTTGTTTAACCCCTGTGCCTGCTTCTCCCTTGGCAGTGTAACTTGCATATAGATCAGGGAGCCAGAGACCTTTGCCCAAGAATCCCCAGGGAAATGCAAGCAGCGAAATCACTGTTATGTTGGTGGAAGGCCTTTTTGGGGTTCTTGCTACTTTGGGTTGTGGTTCTGTCACTGCGTTTGGACCTCTCACCCTTTACCCACGTGGGCATTTGTGCCTGTGGGACTGGGTCACTGTGGTGGCCAGCCAAGTGCCCATGCTGCAAGAGGGTGTCAGGGGACATCTGCTAGGATATCTGGGGTGGAGTGATGCCAGATCCATCCCAAGGAAGCAGTAAGGGGAGGTTACTGACCTTGGCTGCTTTCTCTGCATGGTACCCCTGGCATTCCAATGGGCATTCATGCTGGGGTGCAGCTGCTGGTTGGCTCCTCCTGCTTGGGCAGGTGCTGCAGGTGGGAGCAGTGAGGAACATCTGTGTCACTGCCCTGTCTCCTGCTCAGTTTGAAGGTGTCCCCACCTACCCAGACGTTGGGCGAATGTGGAGCGTTGTTGACAAGTACAAGGTGACCAAGTTCTACACAGCACCCACGGCCATCCGGCTGCTGATGAAGTACGGGGAGGAGCCAGTCAAAAAGTGAGTGCCAGGCCCAGTGGCACAGGGATCCCTGAGTGGGAGATGCCAAAGTGACCAAGGTCTCCTTCTGTCCCGCATGGAAAAGAGCTGAGAAGGCTCTGAGCTGTGCCTGGAAGGCCCAAGTACATTTTGGGAAGCCCAGGGGTTCCTGCAGGCTCTGCTGGCGGTGGGCTCACAGCTGCTGCTCTGCATGGCCTGCTGAGCCCCTGCCAGCCCCCTCCTCTCTGCAGGCACAGCAGGAAGTCCCTGAAGGTGCTGGGGACTGTGGGCGAGCCCATCAACCCCGAGGCCTGGCTGTGGTACTACTGTGTGGTGGGAGAGCAGAGGTGTCCCATCGTGGACACCTTCTGGCAGACAGAGACGGTGAGTCCTCCCCCAGGGATCCCTGGCGCCTCTCCTTGTGCTCCCCACAGGGTCTCTTTGGAGCTTTGCCATAGTGTTTTTTTGGGGCTAAGTGGACTAGTTGTTTGGCCTGCCCAGGAGACTCTGGAGTGGCCTGCCGGTGTTGGCTCTGCTTCTCCTTTTCTTTTCCTGGGCCTCAAACAGGCTCCAAGGGAAAACAAAGGGTCTCTTCCACGGTCTGCTCTGGACCCTGCTCTCCTCACCCTCTTTCTCTCCTGCAGCAGCTCCAAAACTTTGTGCCCAAAAGAAGGCTCTCTGTCCCCTGCCACATGTGTCTGACTGGGATGTGACCAGAGCAGATGCAGGCAGCTGTGGGATAGACTGGCAGGGCCCAAACCCACTCGGTTTTGCCTCTCTTTGCAGGGAGGCCACATGCTGGCACCCCTTCCTGCTGCCACCCCCATGAAGCCAGGCTCTGCTGTGAGTACTTGTGTTCTCCTCCCCAAGGGCAGGGAGGGCTCCCTGGGAGCTTCAGCAAGGCCCTGTCTGTGCCATGGCTGGGTGGCTACAGCTGCCAGGGGGGCGGTGGGATGGTGGTACATGTGGGGAGGTGACCACCACCCAAAATCCCAGGCCTGGCTCCATGCAGCTGCACTCACAGGCTCCATGTACCACAACCTCTCCAAAGCTGCCCTTGCCCTGCCTCCCACTCCCTCTGGTTCACAGGGGTTTGATGTGTCTCATCTCCATGTCTCCTTGCTCTCTGGTCCCCGTGGCAGACATTCCCCTTCTTCGGTGTGGTTCCTGCCATCTTGAGCGAGTCAGGGGAAGAGCTGGAAGGAGAAGCAGAAGGTTACCTGGTAAGGAAGAGGAGCTGATCTCCCCCACCCTCCCTTTGTAAATTCCCCATGAGCTCTGGGACATTCCTGGTAGCATACACGCATCTTTTTGCCCAGGGAAGGGGTAAAGTCACCACCCATGGAAGTGTTCAAATAACGTGTGGGTGTGACACTTGAGGACATTGTTTAGTGATGAACATGCTGGACTCGATGATCTTAAAGGTCTTTTCCAACCTTAACAATCATCCACTAATTCTGGGTCCACACAAGGGACTCCCATGGGTGGTGGGAACTCCCTCCAATGCCATAAGTTGCTTGGAGTTTTTACAAACTGTTTGCTGGTCACCACATACACACATGGGCAAGGCAGGGGGATGGGAGAAACTCAGCTCCTGCTGCCTTGCCAAGCCTGCTGAGGCTTTCCCCGTGGATCAGCACTGGGCAGCAGTCTGAGTGCCATTCTGGCATCTCTCTTGTGGTGGTGCAAACCTGGGTTGTTGGTTTGGCTCTCAGTGAGCCAGGGCTGTGTTTTTCCCCACGCCCAGGTGTTCAAGCAGCCCTGGCCAGGGATAATGCGCACGCTGTATGGGAAGCACCAGCAATTCGAAACCATCTACTTCAAGAAGTTTCCTGGGTACTACGTGACAGGAGATGGTAAGATGGTCCATATGTGTGTGGCCACAGGGGCCAGCAACTGAAATCTTGCTATGTCCTGGCCTCAGAGTCCCTTATCAGTTGCTCCAAGGGCTGGCACTGCTGCCTCATGCTGTCATTTCTGGCTATTTTTAGGTTGCAGGAGAGATAAAGATGGCTATTACTGGATCACAGGGCGAATTGATGACATGTTGAATGTTTCTGGTAAGCCAGGAGTTTTGTCTTCAGTGGGGACCATTGTGCTTTGTGACACCTTGCTGTGTGGGGGACACTTCTGCTTCTGTTACTGGTTACAAAAGCCACCTGGTTTATGAGGGATAGTTCTGCATCCATGACTCTGCCCAGCAACCTGCCCTCACAGTGGCTGGAATTGCTGGGTCAGGGTTATTGCAGGGACAGATGAGGCTCTGCAGCTCACTCTGATGAGTTTCTGCATCATTTCCCCTGGAGGCAGTGCACTGGAGGGAAGGAGCCTTCTGTAACCAGCCACACCACCTCTGTGCTGAGGGATTTAGGGCCACAGGGAATCACAGAGGTTGGGCAGGATCATGTGATCCCTAATCCAGCCTGCTGCTGCATGGAGGGCTAACCTCAAAGCTGGGTCAATGTGCTTAGAGCTCTCTCTACAGAGGTGGAGATTCTCCCACTTCCCTTGACTGAATCTTTGAGATTCAGCTGCTTTTCAGCCCATGATTTTCCATACACTGTATTTAATAGCTCCCTCCCTCCTTTCCTGGAGGCTGTAGCCTGCAGGTACATCCTGCTGGCTCTCAGATGCTGCTGTACTTGTCCCTGCATCAAACTAGATCCTTTCACCTGACCAGCAGTGCATGATGGCTCTGGGATTTGACCACCTTCCTGTGGCATTCTGTGACAGCAGTCCCAGGATGGGATGTCAGAGCACAGAGGTGTACAGGAGTGAGTTGTGCCTCTGTCCCAAAATGTGGAGTGCCATCCCACCTCCCCACAGCGATGAGCTGAAGCCTGCACTCTGCAGATCCAGCCTGTTCCTCCCCTGCACCTCCCAGCTGGCCCTGTGGGCAGGTCTCTTGCCCCATCCAGCTCCTCCTCAGCCTGGGCTTTGTTGAATCCCATGGCTGTGAACTGTCCATGATCTGTTAAAGGAAGAAGCCTAAAGGTGGGAGGGGGAGCAGCCAAGGGGAGGTGGCCTCGCTCTGCAGGTGAGTGACACCTGGCTGCTTTTTGGGCACTGCTGAAACACATTTCTCTCTCCAGCTCTTCTTTGCTCAAGCAAATCAAACTGATGCTCTCAAACCTGTAGTTCAGGGCCTTTTACACCTGCAGACCTTTCCCTGCAGGTCAGTAAGGTGCTGCCTCTCCTTGTTTCCAGGCCACTTGCTGAGCACAGCAGAGGTGGAGTCGGCCCTGCTGGAGCACGGGGCAGTGGCGGAGGCCGCCGTGGTCAGTCACCCTCACCCCCTGAAAGGAGAGTGCCTCTACTGCTTCGTGACCCTGCGAGAGGGCCACGAGTTCACCCAGAACCTGATGGATGAGCTGAAAAAACAAGGTAGCAACAGCCAAATATTGGGGAGGCTGTGCAGGTGGTGGAGGGGTTAAGGGCTTGTGGTGTGGGGAATGCAGTGTGGCCAACTGCGACAAGGTGCCCCCTCGCTTAGAGAGCAGGCTGGGGAAGACTAAAATTAGTTCTCCCGCCCTCTGGCTGCTCATGTGATGCCATCTCTGCCTCCTGGGAGCTGCCAGGCCTGGGAGGGGCTGGGGTGCTCAGCAGGCTTTTGTTTGCAGCAGGGCTCTCCCTGGCACACTGGGGCTTGCTGTGGGGACTCTTGGGTTGGTTTGGGGTGGTGCTCTGGTCTCAAGGGAGTTCCTGCATTGCCACAACAAACTGCAGCATTTAACACATTTAACATTTAATTTAATGGACTCATGGCAGCTTCTTCTGTGTAGGAACCCAGCAGAGGATCAGTCCTTGCTCTGTCAAAATACTCACAGTGAATGGTGTAACCATTGTAGAGGTCTCTGGAAGATGGAGGGAATGAAAAAAATCAGTGCCATTGGGAATTCATGCTTATGGCCCTGTTGGCATTGCAGGCCTTGCTGCCTCCTCCCACAGTGCAGTGGGAGGAGTGCTCTGTCCTCTGTGTGACTGGAAAGGATGTGTGGTATTTCCTCACCCCTGCAATGAAAATACCTCTTTTTTTGCAGTCAGGGAAAAAATCGGACCCATAGCAACACCTGATTACATCCAGTATGCCCCCAGCCTGCCCAAAACCCGCTCAGGTAAGGGGCCAGTGATGGTGCTGGGGGAAACTGGGCAGTTCCTGCCACTGGCAGGAGATCAGCCCTGCACTGCTTGTCCAGGGCTACTCAAATCAGGGAGGGAGCAACCTCAGGGCAAGCAGCATGTGCAGCTCTGGGTACTCCCCACTCCTGCTAAGGACGCTGAAGAGATCCTGGCTCCTGGGGAGAGGGATTTGTTATATGGGCAGACAGTGACAGGACAAGGGATGATGGTTTTAAACTGATGGAGGGCAGGAGTAGATTAGATCGATATAATGAAGAATGTCTTCCCTGGGAGGGTGGGCAGGTCCTGGCACAGGGTGCCCAGACAAGCTGTGGCTGCCCCAGCCCTGGAAGTGTCCAAGGCCAGGTTGGACGGGGCTTGGAGCAGCCTGGGCTAGTGGAAG
>JAWWTY010000048.1:2707542-2720068 GCA_035222235.1 Margarornis squamiger | reverse complement strand
AAGTGTCCAAGGCCAGGTTGGACGGGGCTTGGAGCAGCCTGGGCTAGTGGAAGGTGTCCCTGCCCATGGCAGAGGGTTGGAAAGAGATGGTTTTCAGGGTCCCTTCTAACCCAAACTATTCTGATTCCTGCTTCCCTCTCATGGCTGTCATTTACAGGAAAGATCACCAGACGGATATTAAGGAAGATTGCCAAAAATGACCAAGATCTGGGGGACATCTCCACCTTGGCAAACCCGGGCATCATAAAACACCTTTTCAACAGCAGATGTGACACAAAGCAGTAGCAGCAGGGCCTGTCCCTGCTGAGCAGAACTGTGGCAGCAGCAGCAGCAGTGTCTGATGAGCAGGTCCTGGGAAGGAAACCTGCACCTGTTGAATTGAATGTACCAATGTAGAACGGGGAGAGTCTGGCTCTGGACGGGCCATGTCCGTGCCCTGGAGGAGGGTTGTCTGTCGTGTCCACGTGGATATCAGACATCTGAGCTTCAGCACAAAGGGACTCATCCTCCTCCCTTTGCAGCACCTCGTTCCTGATTTTAATTTAATTTTGGGGGGCGGTAGATGGTGTTAATTAATTTAATGTAATTGAGGGGCCCTGGCACCTCCTGCACAGTGGGGAGGGACTTTGGGGGCTGGAGGAGAAATGGTGCTGAAGTTACTCAATGCAGGCAGGCCAGGGAGGTGCATCCGCCACTGCCCACACACCAGCTGAGCTTCCTTTTCTCCTTGGGTGCTGCAAGCTGCAGGAGCACTTGAAACACTCACATCATCACTGTACAGCTCAGCTTGTCTTGCATCCACTGCCCAAGCCTGCTGCTGCCAGAGGTCCTGGAGCCTGCGAGGGGCAAGGGCTCGAGGGAGCTCTGGGCTTTAAATGGATTTTAGAACAATCTGATTCCAAGATCATGTTCTGCTTCTTCCTTGCGTGGTGCCAGCTGGGGTGTTTTCCCCAATCCAGGGTCCTTCCCTGGCCATGGGCACTACAGGGGGCCACCACCATAGAGCACCCCTTCCCCCTGCTCTGCTTCCACCAGCTCACAGCTGAACCAGAGCTGGCACAGCCCGGTGCTCCCTTTGCTTTCTGTGGGAGGACTGGGGGCTGTTACACCAAAGGATGGTGGGGAAAGAGCCAGGCAGAGGCACCTCTCCCATGCCAGGTGACCCAGGCACTGGGCAGGCATCATGAGCACTGATAGGGCAGAGAAACCAAGGCAGACAGGGCTCTGGGAGTCCTAGATGTTTCCTCATCAGGAAAAAATGGTGGGAGATGTTTAGAGTTCGTGTCTGCTGAAATCTGAAATGGCTTTATGATGATGAGCTGAAAACCCCCAACCCCCTTGCCCAAGAGCCTGACCACCACCAAGGTACTGCCAAAGCCATCCTTCCTCCAGGGAAGGGCATTTAACTCCAGCCCGGGCTGAGCTGGGGCTGATACCTCCTTTGCAATGTCTGTATAAAAACTGCATGTGAATCATGTGATTTTGCACTTAAACCAAAGGAGAAATGGGCTTTAAAACTTGCTGCAACAGCTGTTTTGGTGAGTGCCAGTGGACAGGCTGTACCTGCAACCTGAGCTGACTGTGGGCTGGGAAGGAGGAGGCAGCTGCAGGGGGCTCAGGGCAGGTGTTGCTGGGCTGTTCACCAAGTCCCAAGTCTCACTTCCTACCTGCTGCTCTCACTGGCACAGCACCCGTGTCACCTGTACCCTTGGTGCCTGCCAGCGTCCCACATGCCCCCACAGCTCTGTACCACTGGATGGTGCCACCGTGGTGACAAGGATTCCTACATCCTCGCTGCTCCTCTGTTATCATGTCAGTTAATGTAATCCTGGCTGGAAACGGTGAGTTTCCTGCAAAATGAAATAAAATTCAAGGAAACAAAATGGAAACAGGCTGAGTGTGTGTGTGGGTTGTAGGTGCTCATGTGCTGTTGAGTCTGGGTGAGACAGGAGTGCTCAAAGCTGTTGGAGTGGCTGTGCCACAACCAGGGCTGGCTTTTGGGGAGAGGTGGGTTCCTGCCATCACCATGCTCTTCCCTGGATTGGGATTTACAGCCTCTGAATGGCTGCTGGGGCAAGGGCAGAAGCTCTGGCTGCAGGGCTGGAGTCTCTGCCTGTTTCCCTGTGATCCCCAATGTCGTTCCCAAGGCTCAACAGATGCAAAAGACATGACAGCCATGTGTCATCAACTGCCCTGTGCAGTGCCAGTGCCAGGGAGGTGGCTGAGCTGCTGAGGGGGCTCAGGGCTGTCTGCAGAGCTCAGGGTTGCCTCACCTCCACCCCAGGCCTGGCCCCCACCCAGGCACAGCCATGGCTATCAGCACACCTGGGCAGGTGTGCACCTCTGCTCAGACAAACCCAACACAAGCAGCGTGGTCAGATTGCACATTCCTTTTAATCTCTGGCTGGGGGTAATCAGCGCCCCCAAGGAAAGCCCCAGGAATCCCAGGATCAGTCACACGGGCAGAACAGGGCTGTTCCCAAGGTGACCGATGGGTGATTGAAGCTGTAGGGATGAGCCCGGCAGGGGCAGGGCTGCCCCTCAGCACATCCCCTCTCCAGCAATTCTGGCTTTGTGCTGCTTCTCTGGGTCACAGACAGGGTCGGGCTGAGGCTGCCTGGGCTCTTCACTGCCAGAAAGGTAAAAGCCCTGGAGCAGGAGAGCCCACACTCCTCCCTGTCCCTCCACTGCTGTGCTGTTCCCACTGATCCATGAAACCTGGAGGGAGACACATCTGCACCCGCTGGTGCTGGTCCCAGAGTAAAGTGCTCAGAGCTGTGGCTGCCCAGCCTCTCCTGCAATTCCTTTGCTTCCTTGCCTAGCTCCCAGTCTCAGCCTGCCCCCCATCCCAGCAGGTCTATTTCCAAGGTCAGGGCTCCCTGGGAACATGATCCGGGACTTGCAGTGGGATGCACTGGCACAAGCCCGGGGGGATTCAGGGTTTATCAACGTGCTGGCTGTGACACAAGGCTCCAAATCACCATCACCTTGGGCTCTGCCATCATTGCTGAGAGCCTGTGCAGAGCTGTTGGACAGGGCTGTGGGAGGCAGTGGGAGCAGATGCAGCCCTGAACTCTGCACTGTTGCCTGCCTTGTGTGGCCCAGGGGCACTGCTTGAGATGAGCACCCAGTCCAACAAAACAGGAGTTGGGCAAAGCAAAAGCAAAGCCAAAAGCAAGCAAGAGGCCCTTAGGCAAATTACCCAGGGCAGCTGCCCTTGTGCAGGACCCCTGAGGATCCTCAGGCACAGGGAAAAGTAAAAATCAGAGCAGCAGCAGCATGGGAAGGGCTGGAGGGGCCATGACATGTGGAGATGGGCTCTCCTGTTTCACCTGGAAAGCACTGAGGCACTGTGTGAAGATGAAGGCTGTCACTTGCACATCCACCTTTCTCCTCATTCCCTAGGCTTTGTATGTCTCCAGATATCTGCAGCATCAAGGAGCACAGAAGGGGGAGCAGCACATAGGCCTGTTGTGGCACTTCACCCTTTGCTGTACACACCCCGGCCCCCAGGCCAGGCCCCACGGGAACACCCAGTCCCAGGCACTCCAGAGAGGGCACAGCTGGGCTGTGCATGGGGCAGGGTCCCCTGAGCAGGCAGAGCAAGGGAACCCCTTATTCCTGGAGCAGGAATCACAGAGGAGAAGCTGGCGCTGGCACACAGGGCCTTTGAGCAGTCGTGTCCATACAGTCCCTCCTCAGAGCCCGCAGACCTTGGCAAGTGCACCCTACGGAGAAATCCCTGTGGGAGATCAGCTGTGCAGGCAGCAGGGTGAGGAGGGTGGGTGGGGCACGGCTCCTCACACCAGGTAGGGAGTGTCCAGCACGGCCACCCCCGCGGCCACCCCGCCGTCCGCGTGCTCGATGGCCTTGGTGCGCAGGAGGTGGCCCGCGGCCTCATTCAGCACCAGCTCCTGGCCCTGCCTGCAAAGGAAGGGAGAACTGAGCCTCTGCAGAGCACAGAGCCCGTGGTGTTTATCTGGGACAGGGGGAGTCACCAGCCATGTCACCACACAGGGCAGGTGTCTTTACAGACAGTGCCTTGGCTCCACTGGCCATTCTGGTTGGATTTAGACAGGGTCTGAATGCTGCCCCAGTACCTTTGTTCCTACAATTGTATGAGAAGGATTTAATTTATACGCTCTGGAAATGTTTCTGTGGGCCTACAAGGGCTTTAAACAAAAGCAGCAGCTATTTAGGGTTGAACATGACCCCATTCAGACATTTCAGAGGTCACCAGGGCTTCACAAAAGCATGTGGCTGCATCCAGAACCCGAGGAGTGCTCCCAGGAGTCAGGGATGAGCCATGCCACTTCCACGTGGCTGTTCCACCAGTAACTCCCAGCACGAGCTCTGTGGTTTTTCAACAACTCATTTGGCAGCAGGTTCAGCGCAGCAGTTCAGTGTCTGAACCCGTGCTCAGAGAGCTGCTGCCAGGGGCACAGACTGAACAGTCAGGCTTGTCCCCTGCACCCACTACTCCCCAGGTATCTGTCCTGCTGCTGTGCTCAGCCAGCACAGAGGGGAAAACACTCTTGACCCACGTCAGGAGCAGGGGAACCATTCCCAGAACACAATCACGTTCCTCACCTGACATAGACACCAAAGATACCAAGCTCAGAGATGCACTCAGACACTTGGAGGGGACTGTGAGCCCTCAGCAGGTAGTTCAGTGCTGGCTGTGGTTTGATCTTATCCATCAAAATGTAGGAGGTTCTCTCAGGGCTGTCTTTGATCTTCTCCAGAACCTGCCTGAGCTCTTCACCATAGAGGTTGTTCCCTGGCAACAAAACCAGCACATCAAGCACTTCCCAGCACAGCAGAGGGCACTGCCTCTAGTTTTGTGGCCCAGCAGCCCAAATGACCCAGCCTTTGCCTCCCCAGGTGCTGCCTGGGCTCCCCACACCCAGTGCTGGGGCCTTGGGAGCTGCTCCAGGAGCAGCACCACCTTACCGCCATGGCTAGTCCCCATGGCCATGAGCAGCCACAAGCCACCCTTGCCTTTTATCCCTCAGCACAGGACCAGGAGCCAGCACAGAGCTCCTGCCTCTGCTGAATACAGCACAAAGCACAATGGAAACCCCCAGGGGCCCAGCCCAGCTCATACCTCCACCTTCTCGCTGTGGCTTCAGCACGAACCGTTCGGGGTCAGCGATAGCTTTGGCAGCTATCCTGTCACCCTCTTCACCCTGCAAAGAAAGGATGGAAACAGGCTGGACATCAGAAGAATTTCTTCATGGAAAGGGTGGCTTAGCATGGGAACAGGCTGCCCAGGGAGGTGGTGGAGTCACCATCCCTGGAAGTGTTCAAGGAAAGACTGGACATGGCACTCAGTGCTTAGGTCTGGTTGACAGGGTGGGGAAGGTCACAGGGTGGACTCAATGATCTTGAAGGTCTTGTCCAACCTAAATGAATCTGGGATTTCTGAACAGCAAAGCATCCGGGAGCAGCAGGAGCTCCTTGACAGGCCCCTCTGAGGAGGATCAACAGGGATCCAACAGGACCACAGCAAAGCCTCAGCAAAGCCACAGCAAAGCATCACACACACCAAGCACACATTTGCACGTTCATTCCTGATCCAGCCCCACTCCCACTCACCTCGTCCAGGGAGTAGAGTCCAGCAAAGGTGGCTCTCATTCGAGCCACAGCCTCGGGGTGGCCGGGCAGCAGCTTCTCCAGGGTCCCTGGGCGGCTCAGCTCCTGCTGCACCTTCTTGGTGCCCGCCAGCTGGGTGGCAATGTCAGGGCACTTCACTGCCCGCGACCTCTCCAGCAGCAGCCGCGCCTCCCAGTTCTGAGGCAGAACCAGAGCAACCCCCCCGTCAGGAAACAAAGCACACTGAAGGTTTTCTCTGCTCTTTTCTTTTCCATTGTGGACACAGGATTTGTCTCCTCCTCCCTGCTGGCAGGGATGGGGGGGTGGGAATAGCACTCTGGAGAAAAGCAGGCATGGATTTCACACCACCTCTGCGAATAGCACAGCCAGGTTAATCCACTGCCTTTGCCAGTACTCCCTCCCCAGCTTGTCCAGTGCTGCCACCTCCAGACAACAGCAAGATCTGGTCTGTGTTATTACTTGCAGCCTGACAGTGCTGAGAGAGGACAGAGTGATTTGTAGAAACCTTTAAGCAGGTGCCAATACCAGTGTTAACCCCTATTGCACAGGAGCACCTGCTCTCTGGAGTCACAGCCCCACAGTGCTCTCAGCCACGCCAGCCAGGATTGACCCCATGCCAGACAGGGCCTTTCAAACTCACTGGGCAAGGCCACAGTGGGTGGTTTCCTGGGCAGGACGGTGGGTACTGACCTGCTGGTCGTAGACCTGTGGCACATAGCCTTCTCTGTAGTACACCACTGCGACCTCCTGGCCATCTCTGGAATAGAAACCAAAAGTGTTCACAGAGTCAGGCCAGTTCCCTGCCTGATGTCCAGCACCAAGGGGGCAGATGTGCAAAATGTTCCAGCTTTTGTCCCTTCTCCTTGGCCTCCAGGCTGTTCTGCTCCTGGCTCGCTCTGTCACAGCAAGCTGAGGACAGCAAGCCCTGCCTGCTCTGCACTGAGCTGGCTTGGCCTGTCTCAAGACATGGGGAGCTGATACCCAGCCTGTGCTCTAGCCCAAGGCTCAGTAACTCTGACACCAGCCCAGTAGGGAGGCAAGAACCTCACTTTTTAACACTTTTTGCCACCTATAACCAGGTGTGGGAGATTCAGCCTGGAGAAAAGGAGGCTCAAGGGGGACCTTCTTGCTCTCTACAGCTCCCTGACAGGAGGGTGGAGCTGGTGGGGGTCAGGCTCTGCTCCCAAGAACAAGTGAGAGGATGAGAGGAAATGGCCTCAAATTGCACCAGGGGAGGTTTACGCTGATATCAGGGAAAATTTCTTCACTGAAAGGGTGGTCAAGCAGTGGCTCAGGTTGCCCAGGGGAGTGGTGGAGATCCTGGGGGGTGGTTTAAAAGGTATGTGGACGTGGCACTCGGGGACATGGTTTAGCAGTGCTGCATTAAAGGCTGGACTTAATCTTAGAGGTCTTTTCCTTAACTCTGTGATTCTATGATTCTTGAAGCTGGGAGGGCAGACAGTCCTCCTCCAGTGGCACAGACAGGACATCAGCTCAGCAACCTGAGGCACCAAACCACCCTGCCAGGGCTGGGCTGTCAGCACAGCTGGAGCACCACAGCCCCAGGCTTTGGCCACACAAACTGTGCACAGGGTCAGGGAGCTGCTGGCAGCAGGGAGGGGAACTGCAGAGGCATCCAGCACTGAGAGGGGAGGATGCCTGGGAGGAAGTGCAGGGGATACACTTTCCCCTCAACTATCCGGCCATGACAAATGTATTCATTAATTAGACACAGCACAGACACCAAAGGTCAAACCATGGAAAAATCAGCCTAACTACAGAAAAAACATTAGCATGAAACCATGTCCTCCTTCAGGCCTGCACAGCTCCAGGCACATTACCTGGAAACAGGACAAGCGTCACACTTGGGACCAACTGCCAGCACTTGGAGTCTGTGACCTGCATGTCCTGGTCTCCACAGGGAGCAGGCAAGACACTGAGTGAGTTCAAACCCAAGAGATCCCAAAAGGACACGGAATGCTTCCTCCCCCAGCACTAACAAACCAGCCCAGCTCCTGCTGGCAGAGCATCACGTGAACAGTAAATAGGAAATGGCCCTGTGGAAGCCTCTGAAACAGCCAGGGCTGTTCACAGCAGATGCATGTGGAGGAGGTAAAGATCCTGCAGAGCAACAAAGGTTGTGGCCTGAAGGAGGGAAATTAAGTTTTGTGCATGCAAAATCTCACCACCCTGAAAACAAAATGTCAGCTCCAAGAGGAAACAGCACCCTGGAGCTAGGAAGAGAACTGCTGCCTCAGAGAGTCACTATCTGTACTCAAAACATACCAGGAGGTTTGGTGGAAAAGCCCCATTCCCAGCCCTGTGAATGCGCACCTTGGCTCATACTCACATATACAGCCTCCTGCTGTCGTCCAGGGACCCCTTCTCAAACACATCCCTGAACCGCCTCCTGATCACCCGGATGTTCCTGTGAACAGCAGGGGCAGAGTCACCACTCTGGACAGAGTCACTTGAGCTGGAAATCACAGGTGGAACTGGTGGCTCCAGCAAGGAGGATCTGTAGGCTCCTTCACAAATAACCCCAGGATTTGTACTGTGGAGCCACAGGAGCCCTACAGCCCAAGAAAGTTCCTGTTCAGGGACCCATCCTATGTTTCCTGCCTTGAGGGAAACCCCATGACTGGCAGCAGTTTGCTCCACTGCCCTTTACCAAAACTGAACCATCTCTTTCCTTTCTCATCCCAAGGAAATTCGACCTTTACCTCTTCCAAAGCTCGTTTTCCACACATCGCTGATCGAAAATGTTCCTCTGGACTTCCTCCACCAGAAACATCACCACAGCACTGCCAGAGATACCAAGGGCATCATTAAACCCACAAACACTCCACATGCACCCAGGATCACCAGCTTTTCATCTCTGTGATCCAGGCTTCCTACACAGCTCCTGCTCCTTTCCTCCTCCTCTCTCCTTACCTTTGGGAACCGTAGAGCTCCCAGGCTTTGGCAATTCCCAAGGCCAGTCCCTTTGCTGGGTTGTTGGGCAGCAGGCGTGATGCCTCCTTAGTCTTTCCCAGCACCTTCAACACCAGCCTTTGGAACAAAAAAGAGCTGTAAATGCCACAACAGCCCCAGCTGGACCAAGGGAGCAGAGTTTGGAGAGCACCTGAGGACAGGGAGTGCAGCAGGCCATGCAGTGCAGCTGCTGCAGTGCCACAGGGGCTCCCTTACCCGTGGACATCGGCCGTGCGGGACGTGAGGCCCCCAAAACTGGCAGCAATGGTGTTTATTTCTATCTGCTTCAGAGCTGTCGTGCCATCCACCCCACAGTCAAACATGTAATCAGAGCGGTTGATGCCTAAAAACACAGTCTGAAACACAGGGGAGGGGAGGGGAGGTGGGTTCTGCTGTCACCTTGAACAGCAAACCCCTTTGATGACCCTGCTTCAAAATCCTCCCAGGGAAGATCCAGACATAGAACAACAGAATGATTTGGGTTGGAAGGGACCTTAAAGATCAACTAATTCCATTCCCCTGCCATGGGCAGGACACCTTTCACTATCCCAGGTCACTCCAAGCCCCATCCAACCTGGCCTTGGACACTTCCAGGGATGGGGCAGCCACAGCTTCCTGGGCAACCTGTGCCAGGGCCTGCCCACCCTCACAGGGAAGAAGTTCTTCCTAATACCTCTAAACATACTCTGTCAGTTTGAATCCATTCCCCCTTGTCCTGTCACCTTCATTTTGATCAAAACCTCTGCAAGTCATGCCTGTGGGCACTCTGTCCCTTGTCCAGGGCCCAGAGCCCTCCCAGTGCTCCACAGGAGTTCCCAACAAAGGAGCTTCTGCCGGGACTGCCTGTGTGGTGCAGGTCATGACAGGACACATGCTCCTGCACACTGCCAAGGCTCCCAGAGGACAAACTACATCAAATCCTCCCACTCCAGGCCTGACTGCCTTCAGCAGCACTAACCAAAGGGCACAACTGTCCAACAGGGCAAGGTCCTGAGCTCACAGGCTGTGACGAGGCATCGCAGAGCAGGGAGCATCCAGCCTGGCTCAGAGTCCACAGTACCAAAGCCTGCAGCCACAGCCCAGGATATCCCACCCCAGTGCCAAAGGGAACAGGCCACCAGGATCCCCTGCTCAGGTACCTGAGCCAAGCCTTCCTCCAGAACTTGCATGTAGATTCTGAAGAGTCGAGCTGTGAAGTCATCGACCTTGATGGTGCTGGAGAGAAACATAGACCAGATCAGTTCCCTGATGCTGCCACAGAGGAACAAGAAAATTAATTCTTCTCCAGAAAAAAACCCTTAGGAAGGACATTCTCCAGCACAAAGAGCAGGCCTGGGGCTCAAACAAGTTCTACAGCCCTGTGAAACATCTCCCCATGAATGCACAGTGCAAAACCACACAGAAACCCAGTCTGCCCAGCACAGCAAAAGGCCTTGCTGTGCAGAGGTGACTCACTGGCAGGGCAGAGATGGGACAAGCAAAGGCAAAGAAACACAGCAGAATTCTGCAGCTAGAGGAAGAAACCACAAATCTCCCTGTCCCTGCACACACACAGTTCAGAGAAGCTTCACAAGTTTCATCCAATTCCCCCTGTCCTGTCAGGCTCCAAATCCCTGCCCTGCTAGAGTAGGTCTGACTTTTCCTCAGGGTCCCAAATCCCTGAGGTACCTGAGCAGCACCTCCAGGGAGCTGCCCTGGCATAGGGCAGGCACCTGAGCACACACACACCCAGGTGCTGCATTCCTTAACCACAGGCACCAACATGCCCCCAGGAGCTCTGGCTGCAGCCAGCTCTGGAACAGGCACAAGCATTGAAACAGCTTCAAAGGTTTTAAAAGAACAAAAGGACACTGGAAAACAGCCTCCTTTGCTCTGTCCCGGTGCCAGAGAGCCAGCAGCACCCACACACAGGCAGCACAGAATGGGCAGTAGGAATGGGAGAGGGATGCGTGAAAGCCCTACAGTTATGAGGGACATAGCCAGGGATGGTCTCTCCAGTCCAGGGCAACAGCCACAGATAAATCCAGCAGAGTCCAGGAGTCAGAGCTGAACAGTCCTACAGCACCCAGAGCTTGTGGATGGGAAAGAGGGGACAGGGGGTGACGGAGGTTGGTGTGGGGACAGGAACAGACACCTCATCCTCATAACTATGCGCAGGTAGAGCTGCTGGTTATGTGAAAGACATAGGTAGATGCAAAATAAGATTAAAAGAGACTTCTAAATCCAGGACTCAAAGACTCCAGCAATTTGAATTTAAGGCCCAGGAGTCAACAAGCTCACAAACTGAAACACTGGCAAAACTGAAGATCATTGCAATGAGTCAGCTCTTAGCCAGATGTCCCATGTTCTGAGGCCCGAGGAGACCTCAAAACACAGAGACTTGATGGGAATTATTCTTAGGACAAACAATGCAGCCAAGGAGGCAATTTCTGCCGAGGACTGGAGTGCCCACCTCAGCTTGTGATGGAAGGTAGGAATGCCCAAAAGGTGGTGAATGCTTGGCATTTAAAACATTTCCTTAAGATGCAACATGAGAAAACGTTACCTGGCCAGAGTTTGCTCCAGGAATTCCTTGTTTTGGCTGATGGTATCTACCAGCAGGTTAAAATCCTGCTGAACAGCATAGGCTTGTTCAAACAAGGCCCGTGGCACTGCAGACGGGAGCAGCGTGAAGGGCGCGTAATTCACCACCTGCACACAAGGGATGGAGCAAAGCACTCAGGTCTGGGCAGCTGAAAAGGGGCTAAAGAGGTGCTTCCTCTGTTTGTCTAAAAGCAGTTTCTCCACAGCTAGGCCTGGGCTGAGTGCTTCCCCGTGAAGGATGCCCTCTTTCCACCTCCAGAACACCTCAGTGTCAGAGAACAGGGGAATTTGCCAGTCCTGGGTTCTGGCCATCTGTCACTTCCTCTGACCCCTGCTCAGGGGTGACTCTGGACCCCTGGCTCATCCCACAGCTCAGGCACGGGGTCACACTCAGAGTGAAAATATTACACCAGAGAGAAGCTTCCAATTCACCTGGATTTTTATATGAAATGAGGGATACTGGTAGTGTGTTTGGCCTCTCCTCCCAGGCTCCCTCCTCCTCTCACCCTTTAAGATCCCTCAGAGTCCTGACCTGACAATGGGGTTGACAGGGAGCAGCTCTGTGGTGCAGACCTCCCTCCTCATACCTCTGCCAGCTGCCTGCTTGCCCCCAGGCTCCTCAGAGACCCTCTCCAACACTGTCACCCCCCTTTTGCACGGGGATACTTCCTTCCCTAAGACCACTCCAACACAGAGCCCCCCACCCCAGCCAGCTGCCAGGGATTCATTCCCCACAGGTAACCCCCACACATCAGCCACTACTGCCTTGTCCCAGGTATGGGGCAAAGGCTGATTACAGCTGGGGACATGCCAACAGCAGAGGCCCCTCCGTGAGACTCTCCCGTGGTTCAAAGGTTCATGTGGGTGGTGAGAGGCTGGGAGAGGGACGAACTCCCAGTACAACCTGCAACTCCCTGAGCCTTCCCAGATCCACCCCTCTCCTTGGAAAAGGGGAGCTGTGCGGCAGGGCTGTGTCTCCCGTGCAGGGCGAGTTGCAGCTCCAGCTCTGCCGTGCTCCAGCCGGGACCCCCGGGCGGGCAGCGGCTCCTCCCTCGCCCCGCACTCACGTCCGAGCTGTGGGGCTGCTCCCCGGTCCGCATCAGCACCCCCGCCAGCAGCGCCGCGTCCACCGCCACCGCCGCCGCGTCCCGCACGGCCGCGGGGTCCCGCACCACGTCCCGCCAGCCCGCGGCCATGGCAGCGCTGCGGGGACAGCGCGGGGTCAGCGCATCACGGACCCCCAGCCCCGCAATGACCCTCACTGACCCCCTGAGCCCCGGTCCCCAGCCCCCCACGGACCCCCAGCCCCGCACGGACCCTTAGCCCCCGCACAGACCCCTGAGCCCCGGTCCCC
>JAWWTY010000048.1:2675371-2694097 GCA_035222235.1 Margarornis squamiger | reverse complement strand
ACCTGGCTGGGCATCACATCTGCATGGGTGTCACACCTGGCTGGGCATCACACCTGGCTGGGCACACCTGGCTGGCTGTCACACGTGGCTGACCATTGCACCTGGCTGGGCATCACATCTGGCTGGGCGTCACATCTGGCTGGGCGTCACACTTGGCTGGGCATCACACCTGGCTGGGCGTCACATCTGGCTGGGTGTCACATCTGGCTGGGCATCACACCTGGCTGGGCGTCACACTTGGCTGGGCATCACACCTGGCTGGGCATCACACCTGGTGCATCCCCCATGCCAGGGCAGCGCTGGCTGCCAGGCTGTCCAGCTTGCAGCAGCCTGGTTTTTACAAGAGGAATGAATCCCCTGGGAATATCCACAGCTTCCCAGAGAAGCTGTTGCTGTCCCATCCCTGGAAGTGTCCAAGGCCAGGTTGGAGCAACCTGGGCTAGTGGAAGGTGTTCCTGGCCATGGCAGGGGTGGAATGAGGTGAGTTCTGAGGTCCTTCCCAGCCCCAGCTGTGGCTCACGCCAGGAAAGACTCCCAAGCCTGTGTTCCCAGTGTGGTTACGCTGGTTTTGGCACTCTGCTGATTCACCAGGTTGAATTTTAACATCAGAAGGAATGGCAGAGCTCTCCCTACACTTGCATCTAGATTTGGATTAAACCACAGTAAATCCTTCAAGTTCTCCCCATCCATGCCTGTAGGTGAGTAGGGGGGTGACCCAGGCAGGGAGAGCAAGAACAAGAGGAGAAGTGGCAAAGGTGCAGCATTTAGAAATCAAAACTAAACCACCTTGCTTGCAGGAGAGGAAGGGGCACAAATAACCCAACACTACGAGATCTCATGGCATTTATAGACTCATAGAATGGCTTGGACTGGGAAAGACCCCAAAGATCACATAGTTCCAGCCACCCCATTGTGGAAAAGGAGGTTTAGCATCAGAGAGGGCTGGCTGTTGGTGTTCTGGAATAAAATAAACCTAGTTTCCCCTCGGCTCCCAGCCCGGGCCACCCCAGTAGGTGTCAGTGCACACTCAGATACTGGTGGCCCAAAGAAAAAGCCACCGAGTAATTTCGACATACTGTTCATTTGCTGCAGCTGTAATTTGGGTTTCTGGGGCCATTTATCATAAAACTGTCTGCCTGCTTATTCCATGCCTCAAGGCTGCTGGAGTCTCTCTCGCCGTGTTCCTGGGAGAACCAAACTGCTGGAGCTGATTTCACTAAAAGCTGCCACAGTACATTACTGGCATGCTTTTTGTTAAAAGTTCCTTTTCCAGACTGAAATTTAACAGTGTTCTAGAGCACTGCCATTTACCTTGTGCTGGAACAGTAATTGCCCTATCAAAGTCAGTTATGCAGTTCTAAAAGTTGACTGAAGTCTCTTTGGAGCAGATAGAGGATGTGAGTTGCAGGAAAAGCAGGACAGGGCAGAGCTGTGTCCCTCCTGGCATCAGAGGGTGGGCTGGGAAGGTGGGAATGCTCTGCCACCGACACCACGGAGGGGAAGGACTCCAGGGAGGCACCATCACAGGAGCTAATTACACTAATTAAAACACCAAAGCAAGGGCTGAGCAGAACGTGGTGGGAGTGGGATTGATGGGCAAGAGAACTGCTGGGACAGCCAGGAAAACTTGGGGAAAACTTGGAAAAACTGCTTTTGGTGCAGTGCTCGTCACCCTCGTCACCCTTTCCGAGAGCACTTTCTGCAGCTTGGCACCCTGGGGTGGGTTTGGAGGGGGCTACCCCCTCCCAGGCACCTCCTGACACAGCTGCAGGGTCATTGCAAGCCCCACTGGAGCAAAGTGACTGTTTGTGGCCACCCCAGAGGGGCTGAGAGAACCCTGGAGAGCTGAGTGGGAGAGCAGCGTGCTCGGGGTGTGAGACGGCAGAACCAGCATCTTCCACGCCGTGGTGTGGAAATCACCCGTGCGTTTGTGAACGAACACAAGTACAGCTGCTGGGATGGGAATTGCCTGGGGGAAAGGGGGGTTTGCTGATAGAGGTGGTATTAATGTGGTGTGCACAGAATATCCTACAAGTCACACGAGCTTTGCTGCAATAAATCCAAAGGAGATGCAGGGAGTGCTGCTTCCAAATGGACAGAGCACGTTGCTAAAATATTTAGGCCTCAGCAGAGTTAAGTGCTTCTTCAGATGCCTCCCTCCAGCTTGTCAGGCTCTCTGTCTTCATGAGAAGGCCACTGGCAAAATAATATGAAGTTTGGTTTGGCTGTGGGAGAGGCTGTAATTACAGGGGTGTTTAACACTTTGGTTTATGACATCTTTAGGCTCAGGACGTGTTTACCACTCGCTGTTACCGTAAGTGGTGCCATTGCTCTGCTTGCAATTTTGATGCCCATTAAGATGGAAACTCTATGTAAATCAGGACTGGGCATTAATATTCATAATTCAGGGGGGGATGCAGGGGTTTGTTATGAGAAGAACATAAACAGGAGGTTTATGAACGCCGAAAACTGTTGCTTAGGTGGTTCTCTTGAAATAATTTTCCTCTGCAGCCGAACATCAATTCTTAATTTTAGTAGCACACGTAGCAGGATGGAAACGATGATTGATTTTTCTCCAAGTGCTGTGGGCTGCTTCAGTCGAGATTTCACTATAAAAGACTAGACATTTCCAATTGCTTTTTATAAGTTCAGAATTGATTTTATTTGTTTAGCACCTGACTAACATAATAAAAGAGAAAAATACAGCCGGGTAGAAGGCACAGAAAACTGATGAGCTGCCTGCTTTCTGGACTTGTTTTTTTAGGTAATGTCTTTTTAAGCCACGCTGCAATTGAGGAAAGCAAGAGCTGGACTCCCAGCTGCCCCAGTGGGGCTGGTGAGGTGTCCCAGTGCTGCACAGCCCTGCTCTCCTAGGCAGGGAGAAGGTCCCACTGAGGCAGCACCCAGCAGAAACAACAGCAAAAGATGGGGAAGGGACTGCTGCTGTGGCATCACTTCACCACACAGCTTTCCCAGCTTCAGCTGGTTCTCTTTATGCCCCTTTGTGATTTTTCTTCCACTGAGTAAATTAACTAACATAGTTACAGCAACTGTAGGTAGGCAGCAACCAAAGAATTACTGCAGGGAGGTCTCCTGTTCCCGAGGGATTTCTTCCAACCAGGGCCATGCACAAGCTTTTGCACCAAATTCACAAAGAATTATGGCTCTGTGTAGAGTTTGAATGTTTTCTGCAAGTCTGGCTTGCTGTGGGATTTTGACAAGTGAGAAAGCAAAAATAAAACCCAGTTAGCATCTTGGTTTTTAGTATGGATTTATGGCACACGTTACCTGACATTGCTAAAGTCCAAAACTGCCACGCTTGTGTGAAAGAGGTTTCATTTTCCTTATCCAACTTGGGATTTTCCCATGAGGATTGTGCCTTTGATATTTGTTAACCAGGCAGATTTGGAGGGGTTCAGATGAGTGGTGTCTGTGGAATGCAGACAGGCAAATAGGGGACAGGCAGCATTGCCCTGTGACATAAATTCATCACGTCCCCATGGCCAAGGAGCAGGAGAGAGGTGGGGGTCTGTCTGCTGTCAGCCCCTTAGAGTCTCAGGGGTGTCTGCACTGGGTTTTTTTTCTTGGTGGGCCTGCAAAGAAAAGAAAAAGGGGCAAGGGGGATAATTCAACTTTACACATGGTGGGAAGGGGGTGGGAAGTTTGGTTAGTGGCTCCAGCTCAGGCAGGACTTGCATCTTGAATTTCAAAATCCTGGTATGTCTGGGAGAGTCCCTCACCTTTCCCGTGCACGTGGGGATGTGGTAAGGAGGGCTGAGTTTGGTTAGAAGGACTGAGTTTACAGCTGGAGAGCAACAATGAGAAAAACCCTCCTGTAGCTCTCTGGAAACACAGAGAAGTGGCAGAAATGTTTTATTCCCCAGTTTATGATCACATAAAACAAATTCACTGAAACTTGCCAGTGAGCGAGGATCTCCTGCTGTTGGGTAAAGGTCAGGACAGAGGTGAGGATGTTTCTCAAAGCAGGAGACAAGGACTGTGTGCAGTGACTCCACACTGGTAACTGCTGCCACAGGGGTGTGGGACTGGGGGAGGTGGGTTTGGAGCTGCTGGGGACATTTCCCTGCTGTTTGGGAAAAGGCAATTTTGTCCTGAGGTTTCGAGAGGGGACAGAGGAGGAAGGGGGACACCATGAACAGCCACTCTGGGACAGTGTGGGCTCAGGCTGGGGCTTACACAGGAGCCTGAGGAGCAGAGACTGACACTGTTCTGTGCTGCAACATGGACTGCACAGAGAGCACATCTGGAGGAGTCACTTCTCCAGCATTCATCTCCTTTTTGCCTTTTTATTTTTGCTTTCAACCTAAAACCACTTCCAGAAGCACTGGCACAGGGTGCCCAGAGAAGCTGTGGCTGCCCTTGGATCCCTGGAAGTGTCCAAGGGCAGGTTGGAGAGGACTTGGAGCAACCTGGGCTGGTGGAAGGTGTCCCTGCCCATGGCAGGGGGCTGGAATGAGATGAGCTTCAAGGTCCCTTCCAATCCAAACTATTCTAGGATTCTATGATTATCACTACTACACAAAGTATGTCATATATATGACGTATATTAAAGCATCTGGGTGACAACTCTGATGGCTGCCTCTGTCCCCAGACTTCCTTTGTGACAGGGGTAAAGATGAAGCTCCTCCCTGGTAATCCTGTTTCAGTTTACGTGGGGCAATAATCTGGCAAACCCTGAAAAACATTGTTCTCTGTGAAAATGACTTTGATATTTGAGAACAGGCAATTTTTTGACATGGAAATGACCATGAAAACAACACAACAGATCAGTGCAAATGGTCATCAATGGAAGTGACCATTGATGCTTGGAAAGGGGATGGTTTGGAGTGGGAAGGCAGAGCAGAGGGAACCCCCAGCCCATGTGGTTTCAGTGACATGTCCCACAGGCCTGGCTCACAGGAGCTCTGGCAGGAGCCAGAGCCACCCAAAGAGCACTGGTACCTTGTCCTGGCAGGATTTGGGTGAGACCCATGTGCTGGCCACACCTTGTCTCTTCCTGCAAGAGATGTGATGATCTGGGCAGTGAAATACAGCCCAGACACAGCTCAGGCTCCGTGAGCTCGCTGTCATTCAGGGATCCATCTATTGGCTGTGAGAGAATTCCCAGCTGGGTTTTCTGGAATGAATACCTGTGGGTTTTGCCCATGCTGTTGGCACTCCATGCCTTCAAAACTTACATCCTCCTTTCTGCACTCACACACTGAGTAACCTCCTTCTGGTGAGGTCCTTGCCTCCTTTCCTGGGCATCTGCATAATGACATTTTCAGTGTCTCGTCCTTGTTTGATGAGAAGGATTCCAGCAGCGAGCTGATTTCCTTAAAAGCTCCATTCTGCACGTGAGGAGGTGGCTCCTGACCCTGTCCTTCCTGAGACTCATTCCCACAGAGCCATCTTCCCCTCCTGCAGCTTGGAATGAGATGGAGGGGACTTCCTTCCTCTTCTCTTCACATCCCATTTATGAGGCTCCTGCTGGGACTGTGATGGCCTGATGGTTATGGGTCTTCCAAGGGGACCCCAAGCTTGACTGCCAGCTGATGAATGCAGCACACTGGGGTCTCCCTTGGCTCCTCCTGGCTGCAGCAGGATGCTGTGGTAGCAGATCAGCTTCTTGCCAAGCTCCATCCTCCATCCACAGATTCCCCCACCAAGCCGTGCCCATTCCATTGTCCCTGCCCTGGACAGGGATGGGAGAGGGATAAGGACAGGGTGGGTTTCCTTAGTGCTTCTGGTCCTGCTCACATTGCAACTCTTGGCTTTTCTGTGCAGCCCCGGAGGCTCAGGAATTGCAATGTGTCTGTAATGTGTGTTTGTACAACAAAACCCATGTGTTTGTAAACAAGCTGAGATCCTCAGAGACCCACTGATTGACCGATTTAGTCTTTAGGGAAGAAGGAAACCCAGTGCCCAAAACCTGCTCCAAGGTCTCCACTAAGGGAGGGCTGTGTCTGTCTGCTGCCCTGAACTCGGTGTGACACCCCTGGGACATCTGGGCACTGCTTCCACAGCCATGGGCTGTCACCTCAAGGGCTCCTCTACGACCTCAGCTGTGCAAGCCCCCAGCAGGACCACAGGGACAATTTGACATCATCCCCTTTGGCTTCCTGGCGAAAGCTGTGGGCAAGGACAGCTTTCCATGGGGTGAACCGACCCAAAAGTGGCCACCTCTGGGGCAGCCTGGGCAGAGGTGGCCCAGAAAACGAGGTGGTGGCCAAGATGTTGCTGTCGAAACCTCTCTGGCAAACTCTCGGCGGTTTGTAGAGAACCGAAAGAACGAAAACTTTGCTTTAAAACCAAAACTTTCAGTTTTCGGTTGTTCGTTTGGGATTATTGATAAAAATCAAGCATGTTTTCACTGGCAGTGACTTTTCAGAGCAGGATTTGGTGGCTAACCACCTGCTCCCTCTGCGGTCAACCAGAAGCGTTTCGAAGGCAGTTTTGCACTCCTGAGTCCCTGGTCTGTGTCCCCAGAGAGCTCCTGCCCCTCTGGTCAGTGCTGTGACACACAACCCCACCACTGTGACAGCATCACGGGTGTCCATCCGTGTCCAGCATGGGAGGGGATGCCGTGGCTTTGTTTGCTGCTGCCCTGGACCTCTTCAGGGCTTCCAGCTGGGTCCCCAGAAAGCTGCTTTGGGTTGCCAAAGCTTCATGTCTTTCATTCCTCAACTTTTCATTGGTTCTGCTGCTCCTTTCTGTCAAGAAGGGGCATGGAGCTTCTCCCAGGAGTCCCTATAGCAGCACTCAGGATTAAAAAAACCACCTTTCTGTCCAAACTGGGCTTGGGCAACTCCCTGTGTCCCTCTGTGGTCACCCCCTGGGGAAGCTCCTGGGACCTCGAGAGCCCCTGGGAGAACCACCACTTTTTCTGTACCCATTAGGGAGGTGACCCTGCCCTTCTGCTCAGCCCTGGCAGGCACATCTGGAGTTGTGTCCAGCTCTGGCTCCTCAGCACAGCAGGGACAGACACGGAGCTCCTGCAGCGGGGCCAGTGGAAGGTGACAAAGATGCTGAAGGGACTGGAGCATCTCTGGGAGCAGCAAAGGCTGAGGGAGCTGGGATGTTCAGCCTCCAGAGGAGACCCTGAGAGGGGACTTAATCCATGTCCATCAGTGCCTGCAGGGAGGGGGCAGAGCATGGACCAGGCTCTGCTCAGGGGGCCCAGCCCTGGCACAAGAGGGATGGGCAGGAACTGATGCCCAACAAGTTCCACCTGAATATGGGGAAGAATTTCTCTCCTGTGAAGTGACCCAGCCCTGACCAGAGACCAGAGAGGGTGTGGGGTCTCCTCAGTGGGGATATTCCAGACTCCTCTGCACACAATCCTGTGCCATGGGGTCTGGGATGGCCCTGCTGGAGCAGGGAGGGGGGATCAGGTGACCCACTGTGGTCCCTTCCAACCTCAACCATTCTGGGATTCTGTGATTCTCTTGTCTCCTCCCAGGGAAAAGCCTGTCCTGCTCTGGCTGTAGGCAAAGGGATGACCACGGTGCTGCAGAGAAGTCAGGCTGCTGACAAAGCTGCCAATGTGGAAATTATTTTTAAAGAAACCTGTGTGTCTCTGTTACCAACAATTACTGTGAGTGGCCCAGTAGTGTCTGTGTCACGAGAGGACAGTTTTCCTGGCAGTTCTGCTGCTGCTGTCTGAATGCTCAAATGTCAGTGGGCTGGAGGGCTCCTTCCTCTTTTATTTGAAGATTATATTTATTTCTCCTCTGTTAAGGTTTTGAGCCTTCTAGAGAGCCTTGAAGGCAAGTGCTGGCTCTGCTTTGAGGTGAGACAAAATGCATGTATTTTGAGGCATTCTTCAGTGCTCCAGCTGTGGAGCTCCTGTGAGGCAGTGAAGTTCCAAAAGGACAGGTTCCAGGTAGGAAAATGACAGGCTGGCACTGCAAAACTCCCTGCAATGACCTCCCAGGTCAGCCAAAACAGAAACAGGTTCCTGTTACAGTCAGCATGGCAGGAGATCTCCTGAGCTCTGTCTACTCTGGGAGTGATTGATCCAAACCACCACCCTTTTTTTTGCTGGTGTACAAAGAAGAAACCAACAGTGGTACAGAGGGACACCCCACCCACCCACCCATCGTGGCATCTGCAGCTCAGAGTGGGTAGAGAATGCCATGGTTGGTGGGTGCACAGGACCTTCTCTTGGACTTCTACAACGTTTTGAGGGTAAAAGGCATTTATAAATGGTATACAGTTTATAGTCCCTGTTTCAGCCCTCGTCACATCTGCTTTTGTGTGTCAGACTTCTCAGTGCTGTGGCTTGTGCATCTCGAGTTTTCAGTTGTGATCTCTCCAAAGTTGGCTGAGCACCGACAAGCAAATAACGACAACGAGGTACCACCCTACCACAACAGGGCACTGCAGTTTTGGGACCAGGTCTCACAGGGTTCTTGCTAATGAATCTGACTTGAGTTTTGCTCATTTTGAGACCCAGTTGTTTGGGCTTGTTTCCTGTCTTTTCCCCCTTCCTGTTTTTTTTTCTGTGGTGTAAAAAAAAAAGCCCTGGGAAGATTAACAATAGAAATGGGTTAGGACTTTACTGAACTTGGATGTTTAAAAGCATTTTGGAGAATATCTTCTTGTTCACTCACTCAAAACGGTAATGAGCCAAGTGAAATGTTAAAATTCAGATGATTTTACTTCTCTAGATTTTAATCTAACAAGTCTTTGTGTGTAATACCTTAGACCAACACATACTTTCTGAATTTGTGTACATGTATACAGGTAAAAGAGCTGTTTTCGTAGCTGGAAGGGGAAAATATGACCTTTCTGAAATTGTAGAACTTTCCCCTGCTCTCTAAAAATAGAAAAGAAATCCAATAAAAAACACTCTGAGAGATTTCTTTTGCAGATCAGGGAGGGGTCTTTTATCAATGATCCCTGTGTTAGGTATGAGGGCTCAGCAGGGCACAGATCAGGATATGGGCTACAAAATTATGAGGGTTTAGAACTTGTGAGCTCCACCTGTTTGCCTCCTTGTTTTGGAGACTTAAAGGGTCCGAGACCTTCTCAAATTTCCCCTTGCTACCCTTGGTGTTAGAAACACAACATTTTTCTTGCTGACAGCTGAGATCTTTACCTGAACTGCAAGGCTCAGGCTGAGATACACTCCTAGAATCATGGAGCATCCTGAATTGGAAGGGACACACAAGGATCATCCAGTCCAACTCCTGGCCCTGCACAGACACCCCAACAATCCCACCCTGTCCCTGTCCCATGGTCCAAACCCTTCTGGAGCTCTGGCAGCCTTGGGGCTGTGCCCACTGCCCTGGGGAGCCTGATCAGTGCCCACCACCCTCTGGGGGAAGAGCCTTTTCCTGAGATCCAACCTGACCCTGCCCTGACACAGCTCAAGCTGTTCCCTTGGTCCTGTCACTGGATTTAGGAAACAAAACACCTCCAGGGAGCTGCTGGTGCTTGGCCAAAGCACTGGAAGTTCAGGGTACATCAGTGCCTTCTCCAGGCACTGCCACATGTGGCACTTGGCTTGTCTCGAGATTTTTGGACAAGTTTGGCTGTGGTTGGGTTGGCACTTAAGCATCACTGACACGAGTGCTGCTTGCACTGCCTGGTGTGGGGTGTCTGTGGAGCACCAGCTGAATGGTGTGGAGCACCAGCTGAATGATGTGGACCACCAGCTGAATGATGTGGAGCACCAGCTGAATGGTGTGGACCACCAGCTGAGTGATGGGGAGCACCAGCTGAGTGATGGGGAGCACCAGCTGAGTGATGGGGAGCACCAGCTGAATGGTGTGGAGCACCAGCTGAGTGATGGGGAGCACCAGCTGAATGGTGTGGACCACCAGCTGAATGATGTGGAGCACAAGCCAAGTGATGCAGCAGCCCAACCTGGAGGTTTCCTGTGTCCCGTGGGACCGACCCCCTCACGGGGGGCTGGAGTCCTGACTTTTTGGGCTCTGCTGGTGTCACCTGGCCCCCCCAGCTGCCCCCAGAGGTGGCCCACAGCTCTCCAGCCGTGCTTCCAGCGTGCGGTGCCGCGGAGGTGAAGCGGCCAGCTCATCTCAGAACTGCTGAGAGCCCCACGCTGGTGGGGAAGGAGAGAGATCAGAGCAGTCTGTGCTCTGGGTGACAGGGGGTGAGGAGCAGCCTCTCCGCCTGCGCTGAGCACAAACACCGTCCCGCTCCGTGCTGTGGTGGAAATGTGGCTTTGTGACATTTCTCATGAGAAGCAAGACTCGTCCCTTCCAGCCCACAGCCTATAGACAGGTTGGCTCTTCCCTCCTCTCCTGCCTCCAGACCTGCATGGGAGCAGGTGCTCCTTGTATGGTCCTTCCCAATGTCCACTGGGAGACTCATTCCCACCCAGCCCATGCTGTGGTGAGAGCTTCCCAGTCTCTCCACTCACTGTTCTCCATGTGAATAACTACAGACAGTAAATGCTCATTTACTGGCCCCTGCATGCATTCTTCTTCACCTCAGGAGCAGGAATAACGTGGACATGGGAACATTATACTCACATGTCTCCTGGTGAAGGCTGGCTGGGATGCTGGTGCAAGTCCTGTGGAAAGGCCTTTCTCCATAGGAAGGAACATGTAGTGCCCCTGTGTGAGTGGTTTGGAGACTGTTTGACCAACCCAGCCAGGTGTCCAGCTGGGAAACCCCCATTGCTCACTCAGGAGAAGGGCTTCTCAGAAACACCATGAAGACTTTCCCCCTTCTGTCCTTTGTCTTGAGTCTTAGAACCACAGAATGGTTTTGGTTGGAAGGGACCTTCAAGAGCATCCAGTTCCATTCCTGGCCATGGGCAGGGACACCTTCCACTAGACCAGGTTGCTCCAAGCCCCATCCAACCTGGCCTTGGGCACTTCCAGGGATGGGGCAGCCACAGCTTCTCTGCCCGACCTGTGCCAGGGCCTGCCCACCCTCCCAGGGAAGGATTTCTTCCCAATATCCCATCTCACCCTGCCCTCTGTCCCTTTAAAGCCATCACCCCTTGTCCTATCCAGCAACCAGCAGAGTAGGATGTTTTCCTGCACTGCCATGGCCTGACACTGGGAAATGCAGTCATACATCAAAGCCTGAAGATATGAAATTAAAAATGGGTTTTAAAAAAAGACTCCTGAGAAGAAAAAAAAACACCTTCCAAATCTTGTATAACCTCTCTTTGTCGAAGCTGAGAATAACATGTGAGCTTTGGATCCTTTGACCAGCATTTTTAAGGCATAGGAGGAAAAGATGCATTACAAAATCATCATGAGTCCATGGTCTTTTCTTCGGGGAGGTTTTGGAGCCTGGGAAGGGATGGCCATTTTCCTATGGGCATGTTTGCTTTTCCTATGCATACACCCCCCAGTCTGGCTGTACCACAGACCTTTGGAGAGATCTCATCTAGAAAACACTCCCATATAGAGTCAGGGATCATTTTACCTCTCCCATCCACAGCAGCCAAGGCTGCGAAGTTGAGTTCCCCTGGGTATTCCACAGGCCTTTCCCAAGTACTGTAGGAGTAGAAAGGGGTCTAAGGGGTCTAAGACAAAGATCCCAAAACATTTTCTATCTCTGGAAGTGTTTAAGGAAAGGTTTGGTGGGGCTCAGAGCAACCCGGTCTAGCGAAAGGTGACCCTGCCCATGTCAGGGGGGTTGGAAGATGATCTGGTTGGATTCCAACCCAAAGCATTCCATGATTGTTGTGAGGAGCTGGGGCTGTGCCACTGGGAAATCCCTGGCTAAGGGAGATGCGGTTGGGATGGGAGCAGTGTGGGCACAATTCGGTGAGACCTGCAACTTCTTTGCCAGAGATCTGTAAACTTTCCATCCTTGCTAATAATTCACGTGGGTGTGATCATAATGACAAAGGAAATAATTACTTCGTTGTGTTTTCATCTTAAGAAACTCATCTCATCACACCCCAGGGCCTCTGAGGGGAGCAGTGAGGAGTTTGCAAGTCCGGAGCGTGGGAGGGAGTTCAGGCTGGCAGAACCCGGGTCATCTGTGCCAGGTATGAGTGCAGCAGCCAGGGCTGCTGCCCTGTGGGTTCAACAGGGTTAGCCAGAAGTCACTGTAGGGCAAAAAACCTATGAGCCAAACCCTATAGGGTGCTAAGGCAGCTCTTTGTTGTGTAGCTAATCCCAAACCACCCTCAAGTCATCCAGCACCCAGACTCAGCAGGTTTTGGCCATGAGCACCTCTCCTAAGTCCTTAGTGGGACAGCAGTGTCAGAGAGCTTTTGGATTCTTTGACCATCATTTTTAAGGCATAGGAGAAAAAGATGCATTACAAAATCATCCTGGACTGTGGGCCTTGCTTTGGAAGGCTCAGTGAGGCTTTGGAGCCTGGGAAGGGATGGCCATTTTGCTATCCAAAGTGTATCCCTATTTTGGGGATCTTTTGCAGTGCCTGGTTACTGTGTAAGCGATGACTTTATTCACTACATGCCTATCTCAACCCACCACTGGAATTTAAAATCATTCCTTACCAATGGGCAACAAACACATCTTTGAAAAAAACCCTGTCCTGGCGATGGGCTTTGTTTTGCATTTCTTTGTGATAAAAGTGATTAAACTGCTAAATCACAGCTGCTTTTCTCATAAAAAAGACAAAGCATCTTTCGATCCCTACATCATTTCAAGAGTTGCAGAAAGCTCTAGGTAAATGGGAGTGATTTGATCTATCTTGGCTTTATCACTGCACCTCCTACACCCACAGGCTCCCGAGCGGGGTGTATTTGCTGTCTCATGGCCTAAAAGCTTCCCGTGTTACTCATAACTTAAACACCGAGAGAGAGATAAGGGATTGGGTTTGGTTTGTTTCCTTTCAGAAGAAATGAACATTAATAAATATCTCATTACCAGAAAGTGTCATAGTGAAAGTACAGCGCTTTCTCCTGTTCCACAGTTGGCTCTTTTAATTTTCGCCGTGGTTAAAGAGCAACATGAAAACCCTGAAAAATGATGCTGGTCACACTCAGCTGAGTTTTCAATAACTGCTGCATCAGATAGGGCTGAGCAGCTATCGCGGGAGATGATCAGATACGGGGCAGCAGCTGCTGCAGACTTTGCTCGGCACAAATTATTCCCCACTAATGTCCAGTGAGAGGGGAAGATGTGCTGTGGCAGCACCCATGATCTCCTGTGCTTCAGAAAACTCCTGAGCCTTCAGGCCCCAAGGCTGGTTGTGAGGAGCCCTGGTCCTGCTGTGAAACACTCCCCACAACCCTTCCCGTCACAACCACCTTGTTCCAGAAAGAGCCACTGGAAAGGGTCTCTTCCACCAACCTCATTTCAAGGAGAGATGGGTGTTGATGGCCCAAAAGCAAGGGATGGCCACAGAGGTGGCCAAAGGATCTGCTGACTGGCAGTCTGATCTCTGCCCATCAGGTTTATGGTTGTCTGCCAGGTTGGGGGAGAAGATGCTTCTGCTGCAAAGGGCTCCTGGAAAGAGCACCAAGGGCTGCCCAGAAATCATGGAATATCTGGAGTGGAAGGGACCCACAAGGAGCATCAAGTCCAACTCAATGAATGTCCAAGTCCAACTCAATGAATGTCCAACTCCAAATGAAGGTGTGGGAGACAGAGGTCACCAAGCTGGGGTGAGAGGGAGTAGTGGGGAAGGAACATTGGGATGAGGGAACAGTGGGACGGACAGTGAGTCAGTACTGGGATATCCCGAGGCAGGGGATGGACAAAACCCCCAGCAAGGAACCTGTTTGCTCTTGGGACATGAGTCTCCCCGCATCCAGTTCCTGGAGAGGAGAATGGAGAATGGAAGTCATTGCCCAAATCACCCCACAGAGCCTCAAAAAGTGACTTAAGTCAAAGGGACAACACAGTTTGTCCTGGATATCCCCCAACAAATCCACTGCTGATTGATTCAAACCAGTGACAGAGACATGCCAGAGAGCATGTACATCCACGCACAGTTCCCCATCAGGGAAAATCCCAAATCCCAAATCCCACAAGCAGCTCCTTGCTGGGCACTGGTGGCAGGGGTGATTAGATGCTTGGGTTTGGATGGCAAACGCTTTTGGGCAAATTGTGCCCTCCAGCACCATGAGAACAGAGAAAAGTGAATATATAACACAGCCAGGAGTGGGGAGTGGAGAGGGAAGCCTGAAAAATGAGTGAATGAACAAAAAAAAGGTCAGAAAGCAGAGAAAGATCCATCTCCTGAAAGTGCTGAAGGGAAAGATCTCATGACTTTTAGGCCAATCTCTGGCCAAGACTCCAGATTTTAGAACATGTGGGGTTGGCAATACTGTGAATTATTGGTTACAAATGATTTACAAGGCCCTTCAGAGGGAAATAAATTTCTCAGGACAATGCCTCCAGGGAAAATAATATGTGTTTGGATGGGTGATTCATCATCCTGCATTAAGCCCATAAGCTCAGCTGACATCGAAGTATACCTGATAATCTCTTATCTAAATAATTTCCCCTTGAAGTCCTCCATCTGTGCAGCTTTGTGCTGCTGATGTGAGAATAAACTGTTGGGCCAGAACTTCTGCTGGGGAAAGTGGTCTTGTAGCAGCATGGGCAAGAGCTGCTGAGTCCTCCCCAGAAGACCCCACACCATGGTGGGCTACTTGGAAGGCATCAATGGTACCTTCAGCTCCAGAGAGGTGGTGGAGGGCAGGGGGGAGGTCTGGCTCTGCTGTTTTTTATATTATAGGTACTTTTAAAGCTTCTGAGGGTGCTTCCTGCTCATGTCTTGCCTCCTGATGAGTACCAGAGGAAGGCTAAAAGCAGAGCCCTCATCTAGGTTGGCCAACTTGAAGTTTCCCCCATGCTCCAAGAGACTGTAATTGTCCTTATCCTGAGACATTTCACCAGAATCCTCCAAATCTCTTCTTTACTACAACCAATTTGGATCATCTTCATTAGCCATCCTGGGATGAGGTCAGGCCCAAGTGCTGGCCTTCCAAATCACCTTCCACTGGTGATGCTGAAAACATCAAACCAACCCCACCCCTCAGAATTTCCCCCAAACTCCATTTTTTTTTGCCTTCTTCTCAACATCCTCTTTTTTCCCTGTGGTTGCAGCCACAGGGGTTTCTCCATCCTGAGGCTCCAGGGGCTGTTTTTTGGGAGGGATGCTGGCCACGTGTTTGTCATCATTACTGTACCTTGTGTGTCGGGGCAGGATGGGTGTAGCTGTGGGATCAGACATGGGTCCTTCAGGGGTCCTACAACACCCTCCTGTCTTTGCACCCACACTGCAAACCAGGGACACACGTGGGGAATGTGAAAGGAGCCTCTTTTCCTCCAGCCAACGTGCCACTGGGGCCTGCCCAGGGCTGGCTGGCACCTGCATTGCCAGGGTGACGTGATGCTCGTGCTACCAAATTCTAGAAATTAGTCACTAATTATAGCAGCCACCCACAGTGTCCCCAGCAGTGGAGTAGCTGAGAAGGTCGTGAACCCCGTGATTCACCTTTGAATCCGCGTGTCACTCCGGTAAGACAACAGGAAATACAGGCACGAGGAGACGTCAGCCATGGCTGATCCTGCCGATAGCGTGTACCAGGCTCCTTCCTCCGCCATGGAAACAGGCTTGGATGGCACCCAGAAGGGTAAATGCTCTGCAGCTGCCTCTCTCCTGGATCCAGGAGCCACGTGTGCCTCCCCTCCTGGCTTGCAGGGATAGCTGAGCTCACAGGAGCAGAGAGGACATCTGCAGACGAGGTCCATCCATCGCCAGCGACACCCCCAGAGTCATGGTTAGAAGACAAGCAGTGAGCTCTGCATGCTGGTCAATGCATGGTGCCCATCCCTGTGCCTCACGTGCCAGGTCCCCATGCCACCCTGCCCAGCTCCAGGGTGGAGAGGTGGGAGCAGCTCCTGCAGTGCCAAATCCCTTCCCAGCACTGCTCGCTGCTGCTGACCCAGTTTCTGTGCAGCATCGGGGCATGGCTGCCAGTAAAGAGCCCCACCAGAGCCTCTCAGATGTGGTTGTTTTGTTTTCCTCCCGTTTCTCCAAGCAGAGCTCACCACCAGGGTTTGGGGTGTCAGGAGAAAGGTGCTCACAGCCCAGGGAGCACATCCAAGTGTCTGCACAGGCAGCAGGGTTGGGTCTTCCTCTTCCACCTAGCAGTTGTAGCACAGGTGGTGGGCACAGAAACCGTGTCTGGCCATGTTTTGGGCAGGTTTCTGTGCCCATCAGTATCCATGGCTACCTTGTGAACCCCATTGTCCATGCCCATGAAGCTGCTCAGCTCCCTGACTCTTCTCCATCCCTGCTGTGAGCCACTCACGCTCCTCCAATTTCTTCCCATCTCCTCCTCACCATCCTGCTGGCATCCCACCAGCTTCTGCCCCCTCATTTTCTCCCCTTCAACTCCTCAAAGCTCATCTCAATCCCCCCATCCTTCCTGTCCCTCACTCAGCCTCGGTGGCTGCAGGAGCATCTCTCTGGTAACGATCTCTCTGTTGCAATTCAGCAAACCCAGGACGTTTTGGAAGGGCTGGAGGGATCTGTGAATTTGCTTTGAATATAGCAACGTGTTTTGGCTAAAGGGAACAGGAGAACATTTTGAAAATGTCAAAATATTTTGTTTAGGCATTTTTTGAACAAAATGTTTCACTTGATAGTTGACAAAAAAAAAAAAAAAAAAAGAAGAAAAGAATAAGGAAAAAAAAATCAGTTCAAAATCTCCAAAGCAAACCCTTCCCACTTCTGTTTTGAAATGACACCTGCCTGGAAGAATTCGAACTACAAAGGCACAAAGGCCGTTTTCAATAGTAAATAATGTCCAGGCACCCAAGGGAGTTTCTTCACTGGAAGTCAAAATGTTTCAAAGGGAGTCAAAACATTTTCTGATGGTATTTTTTTGCCCTGTTTCACTTGGGTGGGGTTAAAAAACCCTGTCCTTGCTAGGCCTGGATCAAGGACTCCTGTTCGGTTTTATGTGGGCTACCGAGCAGAAATATTTATGACAACACTTGTGGCTTGCTGGGGAGCTCAGGTCAACCTCTTGTGTTGGAGAGGGAATTAGTGCTGGGATCAGCCCTCTCTCTGTGTCACTCCACTTTGGCTTCCCAGCCTGCAGGGTGAAGGAGACAGAGCAATTCTCTCTTCTCCCTGCCTAAGTTTGCTCTGCCCTGGAGATCCTGGAGCTGTTCCCCCGGTGAGACTGCAATTCCTTTGTGGTTTTCAGAGCCTTTCGTGTCTCACAGACCCACAGAGTGGTTTGGGTTGGAAGGGACCTTTAGAGCTCATTGAGTCCAACCCCTCTGCAACAAGGAGGGACACCTTCCACTAGACCAGATGGTTCAGAGCCCCATCCAACCTGGCCTTGAATATTCTCAGGGATGGGTCATCCACAGCTTCTCTGGGCAACCAGATGCATTTCCTAATGCAAATGGCCCTTGTCCTCCTGTTCTCTCCCCTTCACTGGTGGGACAGAAGCCCAGGGCCATGGTCCATCTCCTCCTGCCCAGTGCTGGCTGCACTGAGCCCCTGCTGAAAAGCCTTCAGATGACACACATCCCAATTTCTGCCTGGTTTTCCAAGGCAATGATGTGCCACAGCCATTGCAGCTGCCTGTTTGTCTTTCTGCCATCTGCCTGTGAGTCCCCCCCAGCTTTTACAGCTCATGACTAATCTCAAGTAAACTTGGCCAAAGACTTTGGGAAGTTCCTACAGGCACAACTGGGAATGGGGCTGTGGGGCCCAAGTGGGAATGGGTGATCTTGTGACATTTTGCCTCCAAAGCTCTTTGTGAGCTGTCAGATCAAATGTACAGATGATACAAAACTATTCAAACTATTAAAAGATAAATATTTTTGGTTAAATAAAATTATGAGGAGCAGCTGAGGGAGCTGGAGGGGGCTCAGCTTGGAGCAAAGGAGGCTCAGGGGGGACCTTCTGTCTCTGCAACTCCCTGACAGGAGGGGGGACCCGGGGTGGGTTGGGCTCTGCTCCCAGGGAACAGGGACAGGAGGAGAGGGAATTGCCTCAGGCTGGGCCAGGGGAGGTTAGGATTGGATATTAGGGAAAATTTCTTCATGGAAAGGGTTGCCCAGCCCTGACACAGCTGCACAGGGCAGTGATGGGGTCCCCATCCCTGGAGGGATTTAAAAGACCTGTGGATATGACACTTGGGGACGTGTTTTAGTGGTGACCTTGGTAGTGCTGGGTTAATGGCTGGACTTGATGATCTTAGAGGCCTTTTCCAACCTAAATGATTCCATGATTCTGTGACAATCCAACCCTCCCAGTAAATCCCACTGCTCTTCTTGCACAAGACCCTGGTGGGATGGTTTGGAAGGAGACCTTTGTGCTGAGGTGAGCAACGTCTGGACTTTGCCAGAGCATATTTTCACTGTTAGAATTACAAACATTTTGATCAACATTTATTAGTCACCAGATTAGAGAGACCCAAAGATTTTTATCTGCTGTCTCTTGTGGGCTTTTAGGGGTTTTGCAGTGGTTTCACTACAAGAAAACCCCCATCTTATGTATCACATCTTGCCCTGGGACCACAGAGATGTGACTGTAGTTTTAAGGGTGAACTCCCAGGCAGACAGCCCCATCTTTGCCATATCTCTTTATACACGGTGCTTTGAACTCTTGAATTTTCAGGATTGTCCAGTAAGTTTTCATGATATCCAGTGTTTTCCTTGAAGCTGAAGCTCCTGAAGCTCCACTTGTACCAACATTTCATATACAGCTGGAAAAAAAATATTCCTCCTCTCCTCTCCTCTCCTCTCCTCTCCTCTCCTCTCCTCTCCTCTCCTCTCCTCT
>JAWWTY010000048.1:2658531-2674899 GCA_035222235.1 Margarornis squamiger | reverse complement strand
TATATGTGAGTGTATATATAAATACATGGACAAACAGACATATATGTGAGTGTATATATAAATACATGGACAAACAGACATATATGTGAGTGTATATATAAATACATGGACAAACAGGCATATATAGTATATATATATAGACATTACCAATCGAATTTGTGCTGTCAGCCATTCCTGTGACAGCCCCCGGGTTAATGTCACACAGGAGTTGTCTGTGCCCACTAGAGGCCAGTGTGCACCTTGAATTAGGATGGCAATGCGCTAATTAATCCCCTCCTGCTGGGAGGACAGTGTTTCGTGTGGGATGAGGTCCTGTCGCACAGGGCACGGTGGCCAGGTCAGGGCAGGCAGATGTGCCCCAAGAGGTGGGTAAACCTTTCCATCAGGAACTGGAACTGGAAACTGGAAAATCCTGCTGCATTGTGGTGGCTTGAGAATGGTGCTGCCTGGGACCTGTCCCCTTGTCCACAGACACCCCCCCCTCTCCTCCAGCCCTGCTCAGCCAGGCAGAAACATCCACCGGGAGACATCCCTGTCCTCAGCGCTCCTTGGGGACCACTGGGACACTGTGGTGGCAGAGCAGGTCCCACACTGCCTCTGCCACTGCCACCTGGACACCAGGCTGAGCTCCAGCTTGGGGCTGGGCAAATAAGCACTTCTGTAACTGGTGAGTTTTGGATGGCAATGAGAAGCAAAAATCAATTCCTGAGGAAAATGGAAGAGCATTGCAATGCTTCGTTTAACTGAAGATGGAGTGTTTCATGTTGTTCCCCCCAAGTTTTCCCCTCCTCATGGGCAGCAGCAGCAGCAAATTGAGATGCCTTTCTCCAGATGAGATTGTCTCAACAGGGTAACAGCAGAACCTTTGTTTGCTGCGTGTCAAAAGGAAACAAGCAGCTGTTAAACTCTTTTCTGAAAAGGGGTACATTTTAGCCTGAATTCTTTGCCAGCCACAGGTCCATCCGGGGGTGCCTCTTTAGCAATGGGGAGATGAGGGGACAGATGGGGCTCGAGTCAGGGAGGGTGACAGGGGGACAGGTGGGGCTGAAGGACACTGATGGGGGGTGCTTTGCTGTGAGAGCTCCTCGATAATGCAGCTGTATTTTGGGAACTCTTCACCGACAGTTGATGGTTTTGAGAACATTGTTTATTGCTTGGCTGCCTTTATCTTAGGTAGATGGAGAAAGAGAGCAGAGTGTTGCTCCTGTGGGTAACAACTTCTGTCTTTGGCCAGCCTGGGGGAAGCAGTGATGTTCAGGAGCACAACTTCATGTTCTGTTAGAAGCCCAAACCCAAATGCTCAGTCCTAAGTAGTTTTTAAATTTCTTTTTTTCCCTGTGGAGCAGAAATAAAGACAAGAAACAAAAGCAAGCTGATATTTTTCCCAGAATCCTTCCAAAATCTAGTCTTTCTGCCTCTTGGGTATGTATTTACACTCCCATTCACAACCTGGAAGAGCTGAGATTTACTTCAACATGACTCAGGGATTCAATTCAGCCCGGCGCCAGCACCCCTTGGTTGGGATCATTCCGAGGGACTGGGATCAGAGGAACTGCCAAACATCAGAAGAAGAGCCATCCATGAGGGCTGTCTCCTTGGTGTCCCTGGGAGGGAGACCCCCTCTCTGTGTACCTGGAGCACTCTCAGGCATTGCCAGGGATGTGGCAGTCTCCGAGCTGGCTGAAACCCTGATGCAGTTAAAGTCTGATTTAGGTTGGAATGGGATGACCCCCATGCTGGGCTGGAGGTTTGCTGGTCAGAGATGGTTTGTTTAACCTGGGACACCTCAGCTGGAGGATGTCAGGCTGAATGAGCTGCCATTTCCTGGGGCTCAGCTCCAGCACAGTGAGAAGAGAGTTGAGGAGGGAGAAAAGCCTCTGCCCTTTGCTTTGGGCAGCTCTCAGTGCCCAGCATGGCCATCCCAGCATCCCCACCGGTGGGTTGCAATATCTCCCATCATTTTCTGGAGCTGCCCTGTAGGATGGCTGCATCTCCCAGGGAAGCTTTGAAAGGCTCCATGTGCTTTGGTGGAGATCCCCTGGGTGCCAGGGAGATGTGCAGATCTCTCACTGTGGTGTACACTGTGTGTGGGCATCACTGGCAGCCTCAGCTGGCACAGTCTGCTGGGCTGGCCCTGCCACTCTGCTCTTCCCTAGTCAGAAAGGGCAGGAGCCCCAGGTGCTTGTGCCACCTTACTCAGTGTCCATCCTCTTGCAGGACCTGCCATCCTGATGCTTCCCTGGGCAAGGAGCTCCTGATGACATAAATGTGTCACGTGAATGGAACACAAGGCTGCACTATCACACCAAGTGCCACTTGTTCCTCCTCAGGGGACCTGTCAGGGAAAAATGCCCCAGGGCACTATGTGGGAGCTGTGGACCACCATGATCCAAGAGATCCCTCCAGGCTGGGAGCCTGGGACAGGCACAGGAGCCCAAGGGAGTTCTAACCCCTTTTTGGTTTTTACAGAAAAGCCACATGAGAAAAAGCCTCCTGGGGAGGCGATTCAGGGTTGCTGTGTCAGGGCCAGAACAAGTGGGGAGCAGCCTTGAGAATAAACAACTTTATTTGACACCCCTTGCTCTCACTCCTCAAATCCCAAAGCACCTCTTTGTGGCTGAGGGGGGCTGATGGAGGGTGCTGGGGGCACCCATTGCCCAGCCCCTGGGGCTGATGGAGGGTGCCGGGGGCACCCATTCCCCAGCCCCTGGGGCTGATGGAGGGTGCTGGGGGCACCCCTTCCCCAGCCCCTGGGGCTGATGGAGGGTGCTGGGGGCACCCATTCCCCAGCCCTGGAGCTGATGGAGGGTGCTGGAGGCACCCATTGCCCAGCCCCTGGGGCTGATGGAGAGTGCTGGGGGCACCCATTCCCCAGCCCCTGGAGCTGATGGAGGGTGCTCGGGGCACCCATTCCCCAGCCCCAGAGCTGGACCCAGCTGGGTGTCTCGAAGGAGTGCAGCCACCCAGGGGTTAACCACAGGATCCTCTCTCCACACACAGCTCTCCTGCCAGCCTGCTGAAATCCACTAACAGAATTAGCACTGGAAATTTGTGCACTGTACTACGTAGGGGGAAGGAAAAAAAAAAAAAAGGCATGAAATATATTTAATCTCTCATTTCAGAATTGCATTTGACATCTAAGTTAAATAAAATGTTCCTGAGGTCATTAAAATCAGAAATAGTACAAGATTTGGGTTTACCATAGTTTCAGAATGAATCAGGTTTCTGAACTTGTTTTAATCTCTGTATAATTGCTTTTCTGTATACGGTAACCTTTAGAAAATGAGTTTAATAATTAGTCATCTCAAACTAGTTAAAGACAACATCCTGCCCTCAGTTCAGTTTTATTTTCAACAAAAAACCAATGCCAAAGTAAATTCTTTGGAAGCATAGTTGGAAACATAGATTCAGGCTACATGTTCAGCAGGTGAAACAGCTTGTGTTAAGCCCCCTAAGAGTTTGAAAGTTCAGCAATGCCCGTCTTGATGGCTTTTCACTCTCCCGCCCCAGGAAGGAGGGGAAGAGAAGAGGAAAATACAAAGAAGCAGCACCAGCCATGGCTGGTCCCTCAGCTCTGTCCCTCCTGGGCACAGAGCCCCAGACCAGTGCAAGGAGAGGGTTTTGCTGGATGGTGAGACAAGAGACCTCGTGCCTGGACCCTGCTTTTCCCAGGATGGCTTGTCTAGGCAGAATCCAGGCAGTTTCCAGCTCCTATGAGCCCGTGTCTGGTGCCTGATTGCCAGTCTGTAGGTCACCATGGCTGGGACATGCTCATGGCCCTGGTCCTGTTAGTGCTACCATGTCCCCTGCTCCCTCATCACCTCATGCATCTAGATTTAATCACTTTCTTTCTGTCTGCCCATCCCATTTCATGCCATCATGACTCTCTGGACCTCCCCTGTGTTTATGAGTCTCCCTGGTGGGTCCATATCCTCCAGGTCAGCAGCTCAGCATGGTCAGTGGCTTCACTTGCTCTGTTCCACAGAGTTGCATCCCACCACTGCCATCCAGCAGCTGCCCCACTCCTCTGCCCTCTTGACTTCTGGCAGTTCAGTGAAAATCAGAACTACAGGTTTCCATCACTGTTGCAGAGGAATTGTCCTCTTCTAGACTCCCTCTATTCCACACACTGGAGAAGACACTGCAAATACCTTCCTCTTCATTGTTATGTGCTTTATTTTGTTTAAATTTCTAAAGGGTTGGACCTGCCACCATTTTGCTGAAGGGATTATTCCAGTATCTGATGGATCTCACCCTGGGAAATCTTCTAGCTTCCTGCTGCCCACCTTACATTCTTGTTTTTCATTCTTAGACAAAGCCTCTGGTTGGATTTGCAGCAGCTCCTGGTTTACTGACCAGGTCTTTCTCACTGCTGCCAATGGTTTCCATAGTGTCCAGGCCAATGGAAAGTGCTCTTGGCTTGGAGTGGCCTTGGAGTGCACTTGGAGGGATGGTGCTGCCCTCCTGTTCACCTGGTGTCTCCAGAAAGGGGTTAACCCACCTGGGAATGCCAGGTTACTGACCCAGTTCCCAGCCTTGGAGTGCCCATTGAAATCAAGGCAATATCTCACCTGAGGGGTGGGATGAAGCTGTAATCCCACAAATGTGCTAATATTTGGATCAGGAGCACTCAGTGCTTAAATGTCTCTCACAGGCAGCTGAGAGTGTGTTTTGCTAAAGCAAACTGCAATTACGTTTAGTATCTTCAATTTAGCTTGACACGTTGCCTCTAGAAAGAAGAGCTGTCTTACATTATGGGCTCTGCAGCACAGACAGCATCTCTGACCCTCTCCTCTCTCCTCCTGAGACCCCCAGACCCTCTGCCAGTCTGCATGACCAGGTGAGCAGCGCTGAGGGCAGCAGGAAGGAGCTGCTAATGCACAGCTATTTCTGTCACAGCCAGGACCATCGTACAGCCCTGACTGAGGAAATTAAACCAGAGCCCACGTGGAGACCAGAGCAAACTCAGGAGCAAAAGCCAGTAGGAACCAACCAGGAACCAGAGGAAGGAGCTCACCAGAGCACAGTGGTGGGTGAAGGGAAGCACTGGCACAGCTCTGCTCTGGTCTGGGGCAGCAGAGTGAGGGAGTTTTCCCCAAGCTGAGAGCCCACCCAGCAGTGATGGACTTGGTTTTGCTTTCCAGTCTCTTCATGGAGTAAAGATCTCTACTGTCCACTTTCCATGCAAAGGAGAAGGTCTCCTGCCCCTTCTTAGGGAAGAGCAACAGACTGGAGACAAGCTGATGAACTAGACCCACTTTTGCATCCTCCAGGAAGACATTTTTGGCTTAGTAATGTTAGATGAGCTGAGAATTCCTGGTAAATGCAGCAGTCAAGTCCCCTGCCCAGTCCCACACACCAACACCTATGGTGGCCTTTTTCACCACCTTCCCCTTTCTCTTTCTTGTTGCAGTTTCAGCTTTTATGGTATATGAAGTCATGAAGTTTCTCCGTATCCCACTGTTAAACTGGACTTTGGGAACAGCTGTGCCAGCAGAGGTCTCCTTGGGCTCATGGCAAAGAGCAGTCCCTTGTGGGCCAGCCAACACTCTTCTCCTAATACACCCTCATCATGGCAATCCAGGTTACTCCCAGGAATATTTCTATTGCCAATGTTTTCCATGATATTCTTTCAAACCACTCGTAGCTTAGACCAGGTTTTGATCACACTCCTACCCCACAGTCCTCTTCTACCACATCACCACATGTGGGGTGCAGGTGTACCACCCATTACAACATCCTCACTGAGCCAAAGAGAAAACACGAGTTGGGTGAATAAAGTGCCTTAAGACACCTCTCTAAGGTGCCTCAGAATATCAAGGAGCTGTGGTTTTCCTGCAGGTCTCATTGCATCCATGAGGAAGTCTCAGCTACCCCATGTCATTTCTCTGCTACAACACATCTGCGTTGAGATGTCCAGCCTCTCCCAAGGTTTCTGGAGCTCCAGGGCTCATCAGGAGCTGTGGTGGTCTGTGTTTGTAGAGCCCTCACAGATAGAGGGGCTGTGAGCTTTCACAGAGAGTTTAAGCCATGGGAATGCTGATACCTGGAAAAGCTGATGGTTGGCAGCAGGAGTTTTTGGGGCTGCTTGGTGTGAAACATGTTCTCAAGTCCAGAGTGAATGCTGAACATGAGAAAGAACAAAACACTCCAGGAAAAGAGGCAAACACTTCCACAGCAGGGCAGCCCTGGAGCATGGCTGGCTCTGCTCACACAACCACTGCTGTTCCAGAGGACACCGTGCAGGGGAGACCAGTGCAGTGATCTCTGTCCAACAGCAGGCATGGGCTGGGGTTTCCCACAAATCTGGGATGAAAGTGCTCTCCTCGTGGTGCCCATGGAAGCTGAGCTCACACACATGCTCTGGCTGTTGCTGGTGTGTGTCTGACTGGTTTCAAAGGCTGAATATTCTGAACCTGTTCCTCCTCTTCAGACCTGGTGGCACAGGTACTTGCTGAAAGCACCACATCTCACTGGGGCTGCCAGAGATCCCCCATCTCCTTGCCTGGCTTTTCTGTGGCCCTGCTCAGCAAGGCTCAATGGCACCTGGATGTGGAGGGTCCATGTATTCCACGTGGCAGCAATTGGGGGCTGCAGCAAAGCAATGTGGGCTTGGGTGGCCCGTGTGACTGGTGGGAAAGGACATACATGAGGCAGGAGGGAGAGAGGGGAATGCCACTGTCCTTGGGCTGTCGTCACTCTGTCATAGTCGGTGTTTAAATAAACCCAGCAGGCTCCAAAGCTGTGGCTGGGGTACGCCCAGAGGAATTCACCCAAGTCAGCATCTAAATAAGGAAAGCCTGGACTTGGAAAGCTGGTGTGTAGTGTGTGTGTGGAAGCAACGTCAGCAGAAGAAGGTCCCTTCCCCCTCCCTTTATTGCATTAACGTTTGCTTTCGCTTTGCTGGTGAACAAATGAAGACAACAGCTGTGTTATTTAACAGTGTGCATTTTGCAAGCAACAAAGAATGGTCCTTTAAAACAGGCGAAATGCTGTGCGCCCTTCCAGGGAAATGTGGAATTGCAGGTTTGGCCAGAGTGACCCGAACAATAAAAGTGCAGCTGGAGCATTAAAAACATAGTTGGTGGTAAAGATGGTTGGGTTTGGCTGGGCCAACTGGAACGATGATCAAAAGGACAATTATGCTGCTTTAGGAGCGGAGCCATTTGCCACATATTACTGTAATGGCAAACCTTAAGGATTGCTAGGTATTCAAAGTGCTCCTAAGTTAAAAAACCCCCCACATTTCTCTATTGCTACTATTTTTCTTAAGGTCATTCAGATGCCGTAGCAGTTGCTTCCCAATGAAACCCTTGGATGCAGCCCATGAGCAGAGGTCACCCTGCCCGTGCTGAGCGAAGGAGATGAAAGCAGTTCTTGGGGCCACATTTGAGCTGACCTGGAAACAGCCACCGTGGGTACCAGAAGTGATGAAACCACATCAGTGCCCAACCCCACACGTGCTTGGTCAAAACATTTCCCCTGCTTTCAGCTTGCTGCTCGTGTGTGCCTCTTTGAGCTGCCTTGACCCCACATTGTAGCATAGACCAACACTGAGTCTGGGGAAAAGAGTGAGCTGAATATTCATGCTGCAGTTGTGAGGAAAGTTGTGCAGAGAATAACTCTGGCATGACTGACACAACACATCCAACCTCGTGTCTGCAGCACTCAGCGCTCAAACTTGAGCGTGCAAGGCATTTTGAGACCTAAATGGGGATGTTTGCCTAAGCTCAGGTGACAGTCAAAGGAGATATGATGCATCTTTGGGGTTAGTTTGATGCAAATGGGCACTTGAAAAGAAATGTGATGGTTGGTTAGCCAAAGGCGAGCGGTAATGTGTGCTAAAAAGGCTATTGTATTGATTGAAACGCATCTAGAAAACATCAGTCTGATGTAAAACATGAGTAATCAGCAGAAGCTAAAGGCTATTCCATGGAGCTCACCAGCATGTGTTTTTGAGCACCCTTCATTAATAAATCAATGGAATGCTCATGTTGGCACAGGGTTCAAAGCAGCTCTCGGTGAGCTGTCTCAGGCTGTGGGAGGAGGTGGCTGTGCCTCCAAAGTGGTGATGCCTGCTGGGGTGCTCAAGGACGCCAAGGTCTCCCCTGATGTGACCAGCAGTCATGGAGGATGGTGGCCCTGGGATCTCTTAGGGACAAGACGTCACAAGGCTCTAATTGCTGAGTGAGGGATCTGTCCTGCTGTGCTGTTGGAGCCTGGGCTGGAAAATCCCTGCACCTCACTGTGCAAGGGAAGTTTGATTCCAAAGAGTAAATCCGTCCCCCTCACCCTGTATCCATAGCCAGGGGGATCTCCAGTGGCTCTTACAGAGGCAGTCAGGGAGATTCTGTGGGTCATGTGAGATAGGAATGCAGAAAGTTCTTGCAGAGAGCTGGGATGTGGGCCTTAAAAAGAGTGTGTTTTCTGATAAAGGATTGATCTTCCTCTGCCTCCTGATGGTGTCTTGACCCACTGACCCCTCAACACTTCTGCTGCTTGTTACTGTGTATGGGGGCCAAGTGGGATCAGAGAATCCCAGAAGGGTTTGGATTGGAAGGGACCTTAAATGCCATCTCCACCTTTCTCTGGACAAGTCCTGAAGGACAGGCAGGACCCCTTCCTCTCTCCCATGCTGGATCTGCACAAAACCCTTGGGAGGTTTCACCACAGAACTGACAACCTGGGTCTGTCCCAAGGCATGTGTGGGATTCACACCCCAAGCGAAACTTTTAGGATAGGGAGTGCTCCTACTACAGCTATTCTGCACTTTTTTCCCCTGGAGCTTGACTTTTATTCTCCCCCAGCCCAATGGGGGGGAGATGCCCTCCAGAGATGCCCTCTGAGCTGACCTGGAGGTCTGGTTTCCCCACATGGTCTCTTTCTCACTATGTGATTTGTATAAAATCCAGCATCTCTGTCCAGAGCTGGGTTTGGAAAAAGAGGCCAAGAACAAGTAATGGGACCAACTTCTTCTCCAGGGAACACAAATTTATGGATCTTTTCATGCCTAAGATGGAAACAGGACCAGCCAAGATCAGAAATAAAGGTGTTTTCTGGCTGCCCTCCCCTCCTTGCAAAGCAAGGCACATTTTGAGCACTTCTCTATGCTACTGAGGAGCTCCTTGTCCTGGCACCATTTTTAGCTATTACATCCTTCCACTCCTGGGATTTTCAGCCTGTAAATGTGAGTTAAAATCTGCACTGGTGTGAACTGCAGCTCCCTGTTCCTGCCTGCGCCTCCTGGCTGCTCCAAGGCTGGGAACAGGCTGTGCTGGTGGCTGGGGAGAGGTTTTGGTGCACCAGCAATCTGAATGGCTTTGGGATCTTGGGAAATGTTGCTGTCTCCATGCTGGTGGGTCGTGTAGCATGAGCTGCTCTCCAGCTTTCCCCCTCCTGATCCTAATGCAGGCTGATGGCCCTGTCACGGCGAGAGGCGGTGACACCACTGAGCCTGACGTGGCCCTGGGGTGTCACCGTGCCGTGGGTGTGCAGGGGTGTCACTGCCCCGTGACAGTGATGCTGTGGGACACGGGGTCACTGTGGTGAGATGGGGATGGGCTGTGATGGTGCCTTGGCAGGGACTGGAGAGCTCTGCAGCTGACACGGGAGGAGCGGGATGGCACCGTGGTGCCACGAGGGGTCTGTCACCCGTGGTGGGCAAGGAAAGGGGTGTACCAGGTGATTGGGTTGTGAGGGTCAGCCTCCTCCCTCATGGAATCACAGGGCAATGGGATGCTTTGGGTTGGAAGAGACCTTAAAGCTCATCTCCTTCCACTCCCACTAGCCCAGGTTGCTCCAAGCCCCGTCCAACCTGGCCTTGGACACTTCCAGGGATGGGACAGCCCAACCTCTGCCCAACCTGTGCCAGGGCCCATCAATGACAATGCTTGGCCATAGGATCATCGCCATGCTGAGCTTGTTTGGAGGAGCTTGAGCCACCCACCACCAGCTCTCCAGCACAGGGCACAGGACATGCAGAGCTCTTAGAGCTGTGATCTCCCTTTGTAGTCAAAACCTTGACCTTCCTAAGGATGCTAGAAATTAATGTATAGATTAAAATTCACTCTGGTGCCCACGGCTTTGAACCTCTGTGGTGAGCAAACCACACACTAAAGGCTTGTGTCTGAGCAGCACAAAGAATCACAGAATGGTTTGGGTTGGAAAGGACCTTAAAGATCATCTCATTCCAAACTCTGTTTTTCTGACCTTTCAAACACAGAAAACTTTGGGAGGGAAGGATGGAAAGAGTTCAGTTGCACATACAATGCCCCTTGCAGAGACCACCAAAAGCAAGACTCTAAAAAATGAAACAACCTGTCTATTCTTGGCCCTCTCCCTCCTTCCACCACCAATTTGTACAGGAAAATTGAAGTTTTCCTTCAAGAACTATGCATTTTTAATGGATTTTATTTACATAATTTTTCTGTCTAATAAGAGGGGGTTTTAAATGCATTAACTGCAGCATAGTTCTCTCAGACCTTTGGAGAAAAGAAGCTACAATAAAGATTCTTGTCTCTTAATATTCTGGGTTTCAGGCAAAAAAATTATACTGTAAGATAGGAATGCTTAAAAACCCCCCATAATTTCACTGAACAAGAAAATCCAGTTAGGAAAAAAACCCCTGTATTGGAAAACATCTATTTGCCCACAAAATAATGTAAAAATAATGAGTCCATATTCCTCTTTGATGTGTGTGGCACATGCTCCTTTAAGGAGAAATTCTGTATTTCAGAGATAGTGTGCATATCGTGGAATGAAACGGTTGTTATGGCAACAACTCTCAAAAGCAAGTACTTAACTGAGAAATGTGTTCCACATAGCCATAGAAAAATGAAAACATGAAAACAGAGACAGGAAGAATGGACAAACAGAAGCAGTATGAGATGGCAAAGCCATTTCTGATTTTCAGGCGTGCAGAGAAGCAGCACTGAACCGGCTTTGGGGTTTTTTTTTAATTTTTATTTTAATTTAAAGCCAAAGTTTAAAGCTGCGTCTCTTCCTGGAAGGTTTAATATGTCTTTTATTGGATGCTGATGATTTAGTAATTAAAAAGTGACTTATCATATTAGCCCATATTATTGCTGTGGACCAAAGGATGGGATGCAGCCGGGCTGGGGTCTATGGTTATTGCTGATCTATCCAAACACACCCCCAGCCCAGGGCACAGGGATCTGGCTCTCCAGGGAAGCTGCACTTCCAGGACCCCTGGGATGGCTGGATCCAGTCCCCTGTGGCTCAGATCCCATGGGTCTGCACTCCTGCCTGGCAGGTCACCGGAGGGTGGTGAAACTTATGATGGTGGGTAATCACAGAATCTTCTGGGTTGGAAGGGACCCACAGGGATCATCAAGTCCATCTCCTCCCAGCCAAGGAGCCTGCAAGAAGGATGGAGAGAGTCTGGACCTGGAGTGACAGGACAGGGGGCAATGGCTTCACACTGACAGAGGGAAGGCTTAGATTGGAAATTAGGAAGAAACCCTTCCCTGTGAGGGTGCTGAAGCCCTGGCACAGGTTGCCCAGAGAAGTCCCACCCCTGGAAGTGTCCAAGGCCAGGTTGGACGGGGCTTGGAGCAACCTGGGCTAGTGGAAGGTGTCCCTGCCCATGGTAAGGGGTGGAACGAGATGGTTTTTAAGGTCCCTGCCAAACCAGGCTATTCAAGGCTTCTCTGATTATATGAGTCCATGGTTCCACACAGGCTTGCTGCAAGGCTGGACACCAGCCCCACAGGCCCAGCCTGGTCACCCTGCCATCCTGGCCACCTCCCAGGTCAGTCCAAAGCACTGTGGGACAGAGACCGAGAAGCACAGGCTGCCCTTGGCATTGTTGGTGTCTTCTCCCGTCACAGCCACATAGTCTGGAGACCAGACCATTTCCCATCCTGCAGAAGAAAACCCCTCTGGTCATTCTCTTCCTGGGAAAAATTGTAATTCCTGAGCTCAAATCTACTCATGGGTTTAACCCAGGACAAGCAAACAAGGCAATAAATGTTGTGGCCAGACCGTGTTTTGTTTTGGGATCCATTTCAGCATTTCCAGTATGGAAACCCAGACTCCTTCAGCACTGGCAATACCTGCTAACTTCATAATATCCCCTGTTTCAGAAGCACATACCTGACTTTTGCATGAAGACCCCAAGGCTGGTCCCTGAGCAGCTCCATTTGGGTCTGCTCTCCTGGTTGATAACTTCATTCTGCACAGCCTTACCCCCAACTGGACCCCCTTCCCCTTTGCAATTCCTGTAACTCCTTCCATAGAGATTCTGGGAAGAATCTCTCTTGAAAGACTAATTTCCCATCAGGCTCTGTATACAATATTTTGTTTAAACCTAGACAGATTAGCTCCTCTGCTCCTCTCTATTTTTCTATTAAAATGATATTAAATTAGTCTTATGTGATCTACTTTTGATAAAACCTTCCTGCTTTCCTTTCCTCTTATTTCGTGTTTGCCTCCACATCCTCAGAGGTCCACGTCTCAGTAAAATTTTCTAAGATGAATGCAAGGGCCTGAAACCAGAAAGTGAAGCAGCAAAGAAAAAAATAAATGAGTAAAAAACCCTCTAGTATTTGAGGTAACCCAGACTGATCTTCCTGATTTCTTTAAGTACCCTGTTCCATACTGGGTATTGAAGCAGCTATGGAGATGAGAGAGCCATGGGAACTGCCTCAGATGCAAAGTGACATGTGCTAAAGGTTTCACTCTGGTGGGCTCATCCTGAGGCATCACCAGGTCCATGCTCAGCTCTTTTCCCTGCACATCCATCCCCATCCCTACTTTCCCAGCGTGGCCTCTTCCAAGGAAAAGACAAACTGAGCTGGGAGCTGGAGTTCCTGGGGGAAAACCTGAGTGTGTGGTGGGGGTGGCTCTGCCCAGCCTTGCTCTGGCTTTGTCTGGGGAGTGGGGAGGGTCTGGGGTGGGATCCAGTGTTGGCTATGGCCAGTTCCTGCTGCCATGACTCCCCACCCTGAAGCACTCAAGGTCATCCCTGGTGGGTGTCATCTTCTCTTTAGCAGTGCCAAGTGTTCCCATGGGTGCTGAGACCCCACCAGACCCATCTCCAGGAGGAAAACCAGCAAAAAGATTGGGGCAGATGGGGATGGCATCACTTGGCTTCAGCACTTCTACCCCTCATTGACCTCCTCAGAACAAACCCCTGAGGATGCTGGTGACCCTCAGGTTCACATCTAGGGCAGGTCCACCACCCCCAAGCTCTCACTACTCTGAGCTGTGTGTCCCTCTCCCTCTGTGGTCAGCAGGGAGAGGAAGCATCCCCAGAGCCCAGGAATCCCAAAGCTGTGTCTGAACCAGGAGGCTGACACCCCTCCAGAGCATCCATTCCTCTCCACTGCCTTTTCTGGAGCTCATTGCTAACCCCAAACTTCATTTGGGAGACAGACAGAGCCTGGCTGGATGAGGATTTATCCAGTGCTGCGTGTGACGAGTGAAGGGAAGGATTTCTCAATCTAACCCAGGTCTGCCGAATCCTCCTTGACAAATAAGTCACTTACACGTCCCAGAGGCAAAGCAAGAATTTGTAAATGAAAACTTTTTCAAATAAATCTTTTGTAGGATTTACAAACCTTCTGATCGGATTTGTAACTCCAGACACAGATTTGTATACTTGCTGTGAGATGTGAAGGATTTAAAAACCCATCTCTTGACTTGTGAAACAATCCAACGTTTTAGAAACCAGGTAGCTAAAGCTAAGACTAAAAGCACACAGCACTTGGGCCTGCAGCTTTAGTGACAGGATTTATACATTAGAACAGGGAGATAATGTAACTCAGGTGTATTAAATCCTGATTTATTAACAAACTCAGAAGTAATAGCTTTACAAATAACTCCCAAGACATTTAAAAGCACTTAACCCTTAGAGTCCTAGCATTTGTCAGGCTGCCATCTCTGGGAATGTCAAGGAATGTGTCTAAATATATCAGGAGAATTTCAGCTGCCCTGAAGACAAGCCCTGCAATCCCTCTGCCTGATGCTTCCCTCTCCCACAGGAGCTGGAAGCAACTCCTCAGGGGCTGGGAAGGGACTTCTCCAGGTGCTGCACACACCCCTGGCACAGTTCTGGAGTGGTTTTTGGTCCCACTGTGCTCAGACAGCTGCACGTCTCTGCTCAGTGGGGTGAAGCCCTGCCACATCCCCCCCAACATGTCCCAGTGCCTCTGTGGTCTCTCTGCCTTTATCAGGGCCCAGAAACCTCTGCTGGGGAGGACATTTGGTGGGCTGAGATGTTGGGAAGAGGGCTGGGAGCATGGGGAGAGCAGGATAAGCTGTTTCCATTACTGAAGGCTCTGTGTAAAAAGACCTTCTGGGAATGCTCTCCTTGCCTCATCTCGTTCTCCTCTCCAGCAGTCTCAGGCTTTTCCCAGTTATCTCCTATCCAGGCTACTTGGCTTTGAGCTCCTCGGTGGGTGGAGATGGGGAACCTCTGCTGTGGCATGATGAGGAAGGGTTTCATGCAGCTGTTCCAGCTGTCTGTGTGCTCTTGCATCTTTAAATCCCGTGGGTTCAGCAATAACCAGAAGCTGATTTCTTCTTGGTCACAACTAATTCTGCACTAATGTTACCTTTGACAAACCTCTTGGAAGACAAAGGTTTTCACAGCAGAACCAGCTCTTCTCCATTCATACTTACACCAAACACCAGCACAATAGAATGACATTTCCAGAGCAGTTGTAATTTTGAGATAGAAAAACCATAATTACCTGAAGGAGTCTGACAGAGCTGCTAACTCCCCTTTCCTCTTGCCTCTGGTGCCCTATCAGCTTTTGTTTAGCCTAACTGAGTTCTCAAGGCAGTGCCACGTCCCAGTGAGCAGCATGTTGGGATTGCCCTGGGCACTTGAGAGGCTCCACGGGCATCCAAACCCTCGTGCAGGGAGAGGAGCCCAGGGTGTTTTCAGCTGGTGAAAGAGCTCGATGCTGTTTCTGTCCAAACTTGCCTGGAAACAAAATGACCATTCACAACAGCTTGCTCTGCTAATGGTATAAAGTGCACTAGAAAATGATGGTGAAAATAATAGCTGCTTCTTGATGAGAGAGCCAAGAGCAGCAGCAAAGGCCGGAGTGCCACGTGCAGGAGGAGCTGCAATGGAAAAGGCACTTGACATCTCTCGGGGGTTCACCTGGCACGAGCAATTAGACATTTTTAAAACTGAACTCTTATTCCCTTTGGTGAGCTTTTCTCTCTCCCTTCTATTTGGCTTTTTCACCAATGGCTGTTTATTACTTTCAGAACGTTCCTCTGTCCTGCTTTGGTCAGGATGGGTTATGGGTGGCATGGGAGCACCCAGAAACCAGCCCCGGAGTGTGTGTGTATGGTAAAAGCCTTCCTCCTGCTGAGGGACACGTGGCACTGCTGTGCCTGCAGGCACTGCAGCAGCTCTGAGAGGCTCTCCTTGACCTACAAACCTCCACTTGCTTTGTTCCACCTAGAGAAGAGGAGACTGAGGTCAGACCTCGCTGGGGTCTGCAGCTCTGAGCTCTGCTCTCTGTGAGCAGTGACAGGACCAGAGGGAGCAGCTGGAGTTGTGTCAGGGCAGGGTTAGGTTGGATCTCAGGAGAAGGTTCTTCCCCCAGAGGGTGGTGGGCACTGACCAGGCTCCCCAGGGCAGTGGGCACAGCCCCAAGGCTGCCAGAGCTCCAGGAGGGTTTGGACAATGGGACAGGGACAGGGTGGGATTGCTGGGGTGTCTGTGCAGGGCCAGGTGTTGGACTGGATCATTCTTGTGGGCCCTTTCCAGCTCAGGAGATTCTGTGATTCTATGATTCCGTGTTTTTACAAATATATTTGAGATCTGAGGTGTTTTAGGGGTGAAGTATCTGCTGCACTTCCCTTTACGTGTTTGCTTTCTGCATTTTTCTCTGTAGACACAGAAAAATTTGCAGCTTCTCCTCAGAGCTGGCTCAGGTTTGTGGTGGACCAGAGCCCTGATTCAATAAAACACTCAGTCATCTGCTGAACTTTAATCACATCCTTTAGTTCAACTTTATTCAGGAAAGCTCTTAAGCAGGAGATAAAACCCCAAGTGTTTTCAATGACTTGGTTAATCCCGAGGGATGGGTTGGGCTTTGTTGTCCTGCCAAAATGCACAGCAAAGCTCTCACTGAAGGTAGGGCTGGGGTTGGGGTCTCTGAGTGACAACTTTGAGTGGTGCTGGGGCAGAATGAAGTTCCCAAGGGCACTCTGATGGCTGATACTTTGCAGGGAGAGAAGTCTGCTCATCCATCCCTCCATCCATCCCTCCATCTATCCGTCCCTCCATCCATCCCTCCATCCATCCATCCCTCCATCCATCCCTCCATCCATCCCTCCATCCATCCATCCATCCATCCATCCATCCATCCATCCATCCATCCA
>JAWWTY010000048.1:2594368-2658524 GCA_035222235.1 Margarornis squamiger | reverse complement strand
ATCCATCTATCCATCCATCCACCCATCCCTCCATCCATCCATCTGTCCCTCCATCCATCCATCTATCCATCCATCCATCCATCCATCCATCCATCCATCCATCCATCCATCCATCCCTCCATCCATCCATCCCTTCATCCCTCCATCCATCCCTCCATCCATCCCTCCATCCATCCATCCCTCCATCCATCCATCCTGGAACACTGTCTGTTGTCTGGAACATTCAAAGTCTTGGGGCACTCATGGCTGCATGGGCCAGGCAGGAGGGAAGCTCCTCTACATGTGGCACCAGACAGGGAAGAAGAAGAGGTGACAGTGACACCTTTGGGTCATCCCTGCACACCCAGCTCCGTCTGGAACCCCTCCCAGCAGACACCCTGCAAACTCTTGGATGGACACAGCACTTCAGGCACTGCCTCTGCTTCCATCCTCCTCCTCATGATTCCAGTGACCAGAAGGGAAAGGGTTAAACCCCAAGTAATTAATACAAGAAGACTGTTCATTACTATAAGACGTCTGTGTATCATTAAATTTCATTTGAGTTTTAATTAGACAATTTTTTTCTCCTATAAAAGTCTTTGTTGTGTCAATTAGTTGATTGACTATCATCTGGTTTCTGGGTTAGTGAAACCTGATCTGTTGTGAATGAATTTGTTTATCAGGGAAAAAGGACCAGGGGATGGAAAAAAAATTCAATTAAATGTCGATGTGTGGAGTGACAAGCAGTATTCGATAGGGCTTTTAGTTTAATTGCTTGTATTTCATTAAGAGATGTATTTATCAAGAGAATTCTTCATTTTCAAAAGATCTTGCTTGTCTTCTCGTTCACCACTGGCTTTTTAGATACTCTTGTGGTATTTGAAAAATTATAGAAGACTCCTTTTTTTTTTAATTGGAAAAAGTACTTTATTGTGACATATCCTGAGAGTGTCACATCACTATGTGTGGTGACAGCCTTTTGATGACACCCAGAAGCAAATGGCAGGGGGCAGGGTGTATCCCTACAGCATTTGACAGGCTGTCACCAAAGATCCACCACTCCCTTTGCTATTCCGTGGCCACTCTGTGTGTTAATCCTGAAGGTTTGTGTGAGCAGGACAGCATTCAGCTCCCAGTCCTGGGAACATTTTGGAAGGTCTGCTTTAAATCTTTTAAAGGCTGCAAATCCCTTTGGGAGGAATGGTTTTCATTTGTGTTGTATTTGGATTCCAGCTCGTCGCTTGTGGTTGACAAATACAAATGAAATAGCCTTTGGGAGAGCCTGGCAGGCTCTCTCTGAACATGGTGAGGTTTGCCTGAGCTGGTGTGGTTACACAGAGCACCCCTGGAGCACCTTCAGCCACCCTGGAGCACCTTCAGCCACCCTGGAGCAACACGCTGAGAGCACTGAAGTTTATTTTGATCATTTTCTCTTTATTCCTAATCCAGCCTAAAACCTGTGAACAGATAAACCTGTAGGTGGGATTGTTTGAAAGAGATTCCAAGATTCTAAGAAACGAGATTACAAGAAAGCTTCCAAAATGTTAAATGAATGGTTATTTTCCCTTATGTCCAGGGTCCTGGAAGGAGCAGGGAGCCCCTGGATGCAGAGTTTGGTGACAGGGACTCACCTGCAGCACAGCTGGTGCCACAGGAGGGTGGTGGGACATGGATGCATCCATGTGGAACCTCCAGCATCACTGCTGTGAGGGTGAGACATCAGAGCCCAGCTTTACTCTTGCAGAGCACTGGGGTTTGGATGTGTATTCCTTGTGAAAAGGAATATCCTCTGGTTTGGATTTAGGAAAATGCCTGGCCAAGTGATCAGTCTGTTGGGTATTCAAGGAATAACTGGATGTGGCACTCGGTGCTCTGGTCTGGTTTACAAGGTGGTCATTGGTCACAGGTTGGACTCGGTGATCCTGGAGGTCTTTTCCAACCTGAATGAGTCTGTGACTGTGTGTGGAGGGGAACTGGAGCAGAGGAGCTTGTGTGACACAGTGCACTTGTGCAGGGTATCACTTGGTGAGGTGATCAATCCCCACCTCTAAACTAATTCAATTCCTTGCCCCGGGGAGCTTTGCTTTTCAGATATTGAGCCTTGGGAGTGGGGAATGTCTCTCCCTGGATTTGCTCCATGCCCAGCAGAAATCCTGGCAGGGCCTCTGGGAGTCCCTGTATAATAAGTAGTTCTAATGAGTGCTAATTACACCCAGCACATGGGTGATGAAGCTCTTTCCTGAAACACATCAGTGCAGTTCAGTCTTTTCTGCTGTGTCTCTGTTGTTCCCCCTTTTGCTTGGGAAGGACAGCCAGGACAACGTGGCCCGCTCTCAGAAACTCTTTATTTCTCCTATTCTCTGATGAGAATTCATGTGCAAAGGGTTCAGATAAGGTGCTGGGAGGCAATGCATGAAGCAACTGGCAATTATATCCTCCCTAAACATTTTGTCTGCAATGCTACACTGGCATCAGGAGAGTGACTGGAAAGCTGGGACTTTCACATGAGCAAAACTGAACAGCACAGCGTGGAGAGAGACTCCAGGTTGTTCCCTCTGGCTGCAAAATACCACTTTACAAATGTACTTGGAAAGACTTGAGATTTGGTTGAAGAGTCTGTATGTTACTTGAACGTGCTGAAGAAGGATGAAAAAATAAAAAGAAAAGGGAAAATAAAAACCCTATAAAAACCAGACCATCCTTTCCAAGAAGGTTTCATAGCAGAAGCAGCATCAGATGATGGAGGGTGCCCAAAGATGCTGTGGCTGCCCCATCCTTGGAAGTGTCCAAGGCCAGGTTGGACGGGGCTTGGAGCAACCTGGGCTAGTGGAAGGTGTCCCTGCCCATGGCAGGGGGTGGAATGAGATGGCCTTGAAGGTCCCTTCCAACCCAAACCATTCTGGGATTCTCTGATTCCTCTGAGCTGCTCCTGAGGTCCTGGCAGTGAGCCCGTGGTGGAGAGGGCTGCCAGAAAAGCCAGATCAGCAGCTCCAACCCCTCAGCCACAAACACTTTGTTTTCCTCTCTAAGTAGCTGAAGAAGTTGTGCCTATCAGCAAATCTCCCCCATGCCAACCGCGGCGTGTTCCCTCTGATAAGGGCTCTGTGTAATGGCAATTATGTTTTCATTTGTTGTGAGAAAACTTAATACTCACAGTGGCAGAAACGTTATTCATCCTCTGTTAATTACGAGCTGCTTACTGTGGGGAATCGTGCAAAACCAAAACAGTGGAGTCAAATGAAAGCAAGGGAAGCAGCTTGTGCACTCGCCTTCATCCCGGCTGGAATTAGCTCGGTGATGCCCTAATGCAAATTATTGCTAATAATGCAGCTTGGCCCCGTGTTTGACCTTGCCCTGGGCTCTGCAGCAGCCCTGGGGACAGGGGTGCCAGGCCATATGGGTGGGCAGATGTTTGGCACTGAGATCCAGGGGTGCTGAAAGCAGCAAAATTCCCATGGGACTGGCTTGCCAGGACTCTGCCTGTCCCGCTGTGAGCTCTGAGTGGAGCTGCAGGAGCATCCCAGCAGAGCCCCAGCTGGGCTGAAGACTTTGAGCCATTGCCCTTTTTGCACGGTTGTGTTTCCCCCCTCCAGGCTGTGGGATGCACCAGGAAAGGATGTGATGGTGCCAGGGCTGTTGTCAGTCCCCCAGCCCAGGAGCAGGACTGGCTGTCCCTGCAAATCCAGAGCCAGGCAGGCACTGGGGGTGTTTGTGGTCTCACCTGGCAAGCAGTCAAGATTCCTGGTTTTCACCCTGGCAGGCTGAATTTGATACCCAAATTGGGGAAACAGTTGTGTTTCATATTGAGCCTGGTTTGGGGCTCCAGGGTGCTGTCTTAGGACCTTGGGATGCCAAGGTGGCCAGGGCTGGAGCACAGGACAGATGTAGGGAAGCTGAGGGGCAGAGCTGGGTTTGTTCAGTCCAGACAGAGGGCAAGGTGTATGGAGGATGAGGTCAAACCCTTCCCAGAGACACAAAGTGGGAGGATGAGCTGGAGCAGGGGAAGTTCTGCTTATTTATAAGAATAATTATGTCACCACGTGGTGGTGAAATACTGGAACTGGGGCTCAGGGAGTCTGGAGCTCCCTGTTACTGAAGATACTTGAAACTCATTTGAAGAACATCCTGAAGAACTTGCTTCAGCTGGACCTCCTGGAGCATATGAACTGGACTAGAGACCTTCAGAGTACTTTTCTGACCCATAAAGTTTGTTCTTGAAAGGTGTTGGGATGGTTTTAGTTTCCCTGGACACAAAAGAGTCGGTGGTTCCTCATCCTAGTTGAGCTGCCTGAGCTCTCCCCACTTCTCTGGTGACCCCAGGGGATGTCTCTGTCGCTGTGCTGGCTTACATGAGAAGTCAGTGAGACACAAAAGCTGCCTTAGAAGGTATGAGAATGACACAAAAATGTTTATTTGGGATGGCAAAGAACTTGCTATTCAGAAGGCAGGGCTGGGACACTGCCAGAGCTGCTGCCCCTGCCCCTGCCTCCAGCACATCACGGCCACCAGGCCTGGGAAACACTCCTGGTGGGCATAAATTTGTGCTGTGGGTAAAAAGAGAAGGAAAGAACCAGGGTGTGATCTGCACAACAGCTCAGCAACTGATGAGCACTGTCAGCAATGCATTTTTCAGCACTGGGAGCTCAATAGCCTGACATAACGGAGGAAGCATTTTAATTCCCAAAGAAAGGATTTTTTTTTCCCCCCAGAAAGTAATAAATAGCAACTGTACCTTCTTTGAGGGAAATTTCACTGCAGATCTATGTGATATGTGCTGAGAAACTTCCTTCAGAGTTCATCCATTTAGTACATAACAGGAGGAATGTTACCTGCATTTTGCATCCCTTTCAAGTACCTCTGGGTAAAGAGAGACTTTAGAGAAGTTTCCACCTGAAATCTCTGCGTGGTGTTACAAGACTTGAATTTTCCAGGGTCTATCACTGAGGAATTTTGTCTTTGTCACACAAATATTGCTGTTGAGTTCCTCAGGCCAAAGCAGGGAGCTCACCAGACCTAAAACCCCACGAGCACATTCAAGCCTTAAAATGGGCACAAGCTGCAAACAACGTTATTCGAGTCATTTGAATAACAACCAAATTCTTGATAACTTGGATCTTTCCAGGAATGACCAGGAAAAAAATAAAAAGAAGTGAGATTCATCATCTCAGCCCTCAGCTGTGAATTTTCTGCTCAGCTCTGCTGCTGATACTGAGAGAGCAGATGCTTCTTACTCTGCAGAAACCCGGCGTGTGAAACAGTATTTTAACAGCTTTATCTGATATTTTATATCTCACTGTCAAACATAGCAACGATTCCACTTCTATTTGGGTAAGTAATCTGAAAAGAAGGCAGCAATAATCTCTCAGGAGAGCCAGGCACGGGACTAATTACTCCAGCTAGAGATTTGTAAAGACACATTTTCAGTGCTGGGATTTTATCATTCCGCAGGGTAATTAAAAGACAACCCTGTCAAAGGAAGTTTTGCGGTCTTAAATATTCTTTTTCCTCCGTGCAGAATAACCCTTTCCAAGCTCAGCATTGGGATGGCTTCATTTCCCAGTGATGAGTGAGGGGTGCTTGTGGGATTTGTCCACCTGCCAGCTCAATGCTGTGCTTGGTGGGCACAGAAGTGGCTGTTTCTGTGTCACAGAATCCCCAAATGGTTTGGGTTGGAAGGGACCTTAAAGCTCATCTCATCCCACCCCCTGCCATGGGCAGGGGCACCTTCCACTAGCCCAGGTTGCCCCAAGCCCTGTCCAACTTGGCCTTGAATGTTGAGTGTTGGGAAGGAGGGCTGCTTTAGCAGAGGGAGAAGTGATCTGGCCACTGGAGAGGTTTGAAGACACTTCTCTTGGGCATGCTGGGCAGATTGTAAGTCAGATGCTGTAAGTCAGAGTCGTGCACCAGCAGCCAACCAGAGGCAGAATTTCTGCTTGCAGTTTGTTCCTTCAGTGAAGCATTTGCTGAAATCAGAACAATTCAGACTGAAAGAGGGGGAATTTTGGTGAGATATGCAGAAGAAATTGTTCCCTGGGAGGGTGGGCAGGCCCTGGCACGGGTTGCCCAGAGAAGCTGTGGCTGCCCCATCCCTGGAAGTGTCCAAGTTAAAGAGTCAAACAACATTCACAACTTCCCCCAAGACTGTTGCTGGGTTTTCCAAAAGCTGTCACTGAGCCATTTGTTCTTTTGGATAACTTGATAACGTGGACAATTGGAAAATTCAAGTGTGGGCATTGCCTGCAGGTCCCCATGGCTCCCCCATGGCAGCAGGGGTGCTCCAGCAGTGTGACAGGGACATGGGATGGTCCATGCAGATGAAAGCAGAGGCAGCACATCTGGACTGCCTCATCCAAGGGATCCCAGGTCATCTGGAGACCTCTGCCTCCCATCTTGGGATCCCAGGTCAGCTGGAGACCTCTGCTTCCCACCTTGGGATCCCAGGTCATCTGGAGACCTCTGCTTCCCACCTTGGGATCCCAGGTCAGCCTTTGCTTCCACGCAGACCCTTTTTGCATCTTCCCACTTAGGCCTCCCTGTATTTTTTTTTTTTAAAATGGGTTTTAAGTCCAATAAAGGATCTGGAAGTTAAGGGGTTAACTCTTAGTTAAACAAACCAACTTTGGAGCTGACTTCAGTGTCCTTGGGTGGAAGGGGAAAGCACTGGCCATGGTCTGAGAGCAGGGCTCTGCACCTGCACCGTGTCTCCCTGCCAGCTCTCCCTTCTCTCTGCTCCTGCCTTTGGATGCTCAAGGGGACCAGGGACATGACAGGCCAGTGGGACTGAAGTGACACGTGTAATGAGAAAGAATTAGTATAAAATGCAATGTATCACAAAATTAGCACCACCCAACTGCCTGTTCCTTGGCATCCTGCCCGTTCCCATCTTTATCTGGGCATTGTTTAATTGCCTAATGCTTATACTTAATTTATTTATTTTCAACTTGCTGTGAGCATGCAGAAATGTAAATTCAGCGTTAGAGGATCACTTAACAAAGGATTGCTTATCAGAGAGGTTGACTTCTCTTTTTGCCCCAGGATGTGAAGATTTTAGGCTCCAGCTGTGCCAAATCCAGCTGGGCCCTGGCAGAGGGGAGCTAAAGCCCTGTGGCAAAGACTGATGGATTGAGTGCCTTGGGGGTTTGTGTCACCCAGCTCATTGTTTCCCTTCCAGCAGCATCCTTTGCTCAGGGTCCTCTCTTCCCTGTGTGGATCATTCCTCAGCTGGAGGGTTCTTGGAGATTCAAAACCCTGGGCATCAGAGAGTTGTTTGGGCTCTGGAGGTGGATGCTGGGGCATGAGTTGGTTGAACTGGGGAAAACTGTAAAGAAAGGGTCCTAAGGGAACAGGGCAATTTCTCAAGCTGAGTTCAGAGCTCATGAAATGACAGTCTGTGACCATGGAAGGCACCTCAGCCTCTTTGTGTCCCAGCTGTGTCCACATTTCCAGTCTGATTTTAGCTCCAGTGAAAGTGGAGAGACTCCACATGCCCATGTCTGTGTCAGAGCCTCTGGAGGAAGAGCAAAACAACAAACTGAGGTGAGAGTTTCCATTTACTCCATCCCAGCCAGGCCACAGAGCCTTGCTGCAAACGACATTATTCTATGCAGCCATTTACTGTCCTTTTCTCCCCCCTGAGTCACTATTTAGAAGTTTTCTCATGTTTCTATGAAGACAATTCCCTATCATGCTCTTTATCTGCCAGGGAGTGCTCTGATCAACAGAAACTATGCTAGCAATGGCCTAATTAAGCAAAATTAACATTTTATCATTTAATACTAACATTTAATCCTATATTCATGCAGGCTGCTTTAAATACACTCCCTGCACATCCCTTCCTGTAAGTCTCTCATACTCTGCCAGCTCCACTCTGTTTTTATCCATAAGGAATTGAGCTCATACCTGTGACAGGTGCAGAGTGGGTTGAATCTTTTGATCATCACACAAACCACTCATCCTGATGTCCTTTAATCTAAGCAATGCAAAGAAAATCCTATGCACTCGCTTTATGCTCCTTCCATCTCCCCGAGTTTAAACAGGAGGCTCCGCAGCTACAGATCAATGGACCTAAATTGTTTGTCTTTAACTGAGGTGGGTTTAAAGGAAAGCTGCTCAGCCCAGCTGTCTGGAAGTTCACAAGATGGGAAGGGCTCTGTGCTGTTTAGTGATGGGGGGATTTGAGTTACCTTTGAAACTTGGTTTAGTTTTTACAGCAGTCAAGTAATTAAACAGGAGAGAAAAATCACAGCACATCACTTACTGCTACATTCTCCATGTCTTTCTTCTTGTGCTGAAGCTCAGAGTGGAATTCTTTAATTTATCAATTATTAAGGATTTCTACAGTTCTCAAATGTGTGGCTTTTTCTCTTTTTTTTCCCCCTTCTGGGAGCTATTCCTGAATAATTTGTGTGGAATAGTGGATATTCCAGTATTGCTATTGGTTCACATGGTTGGTGTGTGTGTAACACATCTTTATGCTCCTGTCTCTGGTACCCACACACCAAGGTGTGAAGATTGGGATGGAGGATCTCAATAATGGGATAAAACACAGCTCTGCTTTTGGCAAAGTGTCCATTTGGACTTTTTCTCTCCATTGAGTGATTGACTGTTGTGGGAAAAGAAGAGGAAAGGGGCAGTGGAGGATCCGGACTGGCCATGGTGCTCACATATATTGGATGTGATTGCTGTGAGCCAGGGATGTTTTGAGGGAAAGGGAGACACTGGTTAAATCCCAACCATCATTCTTGGCTCTTTGATGCCTCTTTAAAGCCTCAGGACCATTGGCACCACAAAAGCTTGAACGGGACCCCCAAAGAGACTTGTGTCATCAGGTGACTCCATGTAATAACCTTATTTCACCTGCCCATATAGGTGTGAGGAGAGGCCAGGAGAACCCCTAGACTGCTGAAGATGCAACCTGCTGTTTTGCCTTGCATTTAACCTAAAAGTTCACTTCAAATACAAACATTCTATCATGAGCGTGGAGAGAATTTCTCACGGTGAGACCCCGAATTCTTGATTTAGAAGAAACAGAGGTGCTGTTCCCTTTAATATTGCCATCAGGATGTTACAAGCAGAAACCCCCTCCAACTCCAAACACAAAGTGCCCTCTGTGCTATGCAAAATATCACAGAAAGCTTTTTTCCATTACAGTGGTCACAGGCCATTTTGCTCTTCACTGGTGACAGGGGACCATTAGAATACAATCCCTGATGGCTGCGTATCGTAATGAAAATCATATTTCTTCCTGAACTGCTACATCAATTGTCTTTTTAGTAACCTGGGAAGTGCAGCTGTATGCAAACCAGGGAACGGTCCTTCACTCTTAATCTGTTCTCCTGCAAGATAAGTGATAACTTCTTAATGTAACTTTCCAGTCTGGTAAATAAGAAGTAGCTACAACATGATCCTGTGGTTTAAATAGAATCGTCTTCCTGAGACTGAGTAGCTGCTTTCTATCCTCCCCTGGGCAGGAAAACTGATTTTGATAAAATCAGAGCATTCCTCTCTGTCTGTCTCTCTCTCTCTCTCTCCCCTTCCTTGGCACCTGCCTGAAAATCTGCAGGCAGAGCCATTTGCATTTCTAAAATCATGTGCTGTGGGAACCAGTCCTAAAAAAATATCTTGGTGGCGACATGCTGTCCCAGCTCCTTCTGCAGCACTGCATGGAGGGAGGGATGAAGTGAGGAGTTTGGGGCTGATCAGGGAGAGCAGGCAGGGATTGTGACAGTGGGGCATGAAGGAGACAGGAATGGGGGACACCCCCACTGCTGTCCCTGCCACCAGGCACCAGTGCCACCAGTCCATCCACATCAGGCAGCACTGACTTCCCTACCTGCTTAACTCTGGGATGCCCTGTAGCCCCCAGACCACTGGCCAGAGCTGCTCCTAGGGCAGCTGGCACTTCCCAGAGGGGAGGTGGGCACAGGGACAGGGCTGGTGGGACCCTGGACTGGGGTGGGGGGCCTGGGAAAGGCAGAACATCCTGACCCCCTTTGGAATTACCCACCACCAGTCCAGGAGTGTCCAGCTCTTTGCATGGACTGCAGGCTCCGGTGCTGCCTTTTATTTGTGTGGTACAAACAGTTTGATCCATAGGAGGGAATTTAGAATCACTGGATCCTTAAGGTTGGAAAACACCTCTAAGAGCATCGAGTCCAGCCACTAACCCAGCACTGCCAAGCCCAGCACTGAACTCTGTCACTCACCATTGTGTCCACACAGTTTCAGATACTTCCAGGGATTGTGACTCCACCACTTTGCTGGGCAGTCTGTCCCAGGGAATTTCTGAGGATGGCAGATACTTGGATGTGCTGCATGGAAGTGACCCCCAGGCCAATTTCTACAGCATCTCCTGTGGGATAGGCCACCTGCCCAGTTGAGGGACAAAACCTACTCATGCATGAGTCTCACCTCACCCCAGAACTGAGAAACCAGGGGAAGAAATTTGAGTTAAAAACCTGGAAACCTTTTACTGTGAGCAGCATTGTAGCTGTCTCTGGAAAGATTCTCCTCCTGGAAGTTTGATTTTTTGTGTGCTTCTGCTTCTTGTACTGCCCCAAGCATGTGTTTTTCTATAATAGAAGCTAAGATTCCTTTTAGCAAAGACTTGCTTGGCTCCGGGCAAGAACCCCTCGAGAGGTGCCAGCCTGTCCCTGGGATGCCAGCAGAGGAGTGGTGCCAGCACCCTGTGCCTGCCCAGCTGCCCTCTGCACCACTGGCAGCTCCCCAGGGGCTCCAAGGTCTTTAAATCCCTTTTTTGGGCATCCCAGTCTGCACCCCAGCAGGAGATGAGAGGCTGAACCCTGTCCCCAGCTTGGCCAAGATGGGAGCACTCTGTTCTTTTCTCTTTTCCCTCTCTTCCCTCTGATTCACGTGCAAAGGGAACCTTGAGGAACAAATAATTCAGTCCGCTGCTGGATTGGCAAAGACTTTTATGAAAACACTATTTATTTAGCTTTGTCTGATACAACATCACCAGTGACAAGGCAGGGGACTGAGTAATAACAGGTCTGGAAGGAAAGTGCAGAGCAGAGCGTGCCACCAGCATAGGAGCATTCCAAAAATATATAATTTCGGTTTCTGGTTTAATTAGAGTTTATTTTAAGTGGGTTAGCATCAACTAATGAAACAACTGTCATTGATGAACTGCTGCTGGGCAGGCTCGAGTAGATTTTAATCTCTGAACAGCAGCTCAGGCAGCTCGTGTGAGGGAAGCCTGAGGAAAGTCTATTAGAGATACACATCAATTTAGAATTACTCATCTTAAGGGAGTATTGATGCAGAGGGGAAACCATTACAGACTCCAGAATTGGCATGAGACAAGTGACCCAAACTCGGTGCTCACCTGAAATGAAATGATATTGTGGGCAGCTGGTTGTGTCACCTGCTGGAAGGGCAGTAGCTCTTCCCACAGCATCGTGACTCCACAGATCATGGGGTGTGTGGGGAAGAGTTTTGGAGAGCGATGGCAAACAGCCATCCAGGGGACAGATGTGCACCCCGAGTTCCCCACAGCTGGTTTTGCAGGCAGGCCAGGCAAGTGGTGCCCGAGGGAGGGCTGAAAATGCCATCCTGCTGATGGGGACACCGAGGCACAGCAAAGCCATGCAAATTCCTCGAGGTTAACCTGGCCAGGGGAGACTGCAGGAATAAAGCTGGCTGTGCTGAGGATGGCTCCTGCAGTCCAGCTCTGGCATCAGCCTCCACCATCAAGAGCCTTATATCCACTCTCCACGTTGTTTGGAAACAGCTGGATACCCCTGTGCTGTGGAAAAGGCCCTGATGTTTATTCACCAGACCTGAAATTAGCAGTGCCCTGGGTGGGTGTTGGCAGTGGCTGAGCCAGGGACATTCCCAGGCCAGTGGCCCCAGGAGTGACTTGGGCAATGGGGTGTGAAATCACAGGGACAAGTGTCAAGATCACTGTTGATTGCTAAGATGCTGTTTCCCTTCACCTTTCACCGAGGCTTGGCATAAAACTGTCCATCAGACCTGTGGAGTCAGTTTTCCAAGGTGGAGAACTTACTTTGTGAGACAAAGTCAGTGCCAGCCCTGGCTCCTTAGAGGCAGCTTTGCAGTGGTGGGTACCAGATGCAGCCCTGGCCTGGAGGATGGATGCATGGCAGAGCAGTGCCCAGCTTCCCTGGGACTCACATGGGCAAGAAAAGCCCAGAAGAGCCACCCCTGAAGCACTTCCCAAAGAGAGAAGTGTGAGACAGCCCTTGTCACGGGGATAGACACGGAGAGAAAAACCGAGGAAATTGTTATAAGGAAAGATAATTATCTCTTTATGGCTATTATAAGGAAATTGCAATTATTACAAGGACAATAAGGCAAACAAGGACTGCTGATCACCCTGATGCTGTTTCCCATCTCCTTTCACAGCAGGCACCAGGTGATGGAGATGGGCTTTGTCCCAGGAAAGACCTGGAACTGTTACACAGCAGCTCCTGCTGCACATCCAGACAGAATCAGGGCAGGAAGGGAAACCATCCAAAGGATGTTTGACACAGTAGAATTTGTTTTTACCTCTTTCCTTTAAAAAGCAAAGCAAAGCAAAACAAGTTAGGAAATTACATGCATGCTTCTGGAATGAGACAGTAGCTCAGGGTCATCTGTGTTTATTTCCAACAGTTTATCTTATTTCCGGGAGCACTTTCTCAAAACAAGGCTTTTGGGTTTTTCCTTTCCCTTGCATGCCCAGCTCTGGAAGGTGAGCTCCGCTCTGGGCTGTCCCACACAACCCAAAGCCACACCACAAACACATCCCTCCTTCCCTGCCACTGCCACTCCCCTCTCCTGTGCATTCCCACCACCACTTTTTCTGTCACCGTTTACTGTCCTGGAGAAGAGCAGCGATGCAAACACAGCCTGAGTTATTAGGGAACACGTTGATGACCCCAAAATTTAGATGACACCATCTCTTCTTGTGATCAAAACAAGCACTGACATGGCAACAACAGCCCAGCTGGGCTCCCAAAACCCTGTTGGGGAGCAGGGCTGGCATCCCCCTCCCTGCATCCCAATGCCAAGCTGGGCTGGCATTCTTCTCCCTGTATCCCACTGTCATTCTGTGAGCCAGGACTGTCATCCTGCTCCCTCCATCCCACCACCACGCTGGGAATCAGGGCTGGCATTCTCCTCTCTGAATCCCAACACTGTCCTGAGGAACAGGCCATCCTTCTCCCTGGGTCCCAATGCCAGACTGGGGCCCAGGGCTGGCATCCTCCTCTCTGTCTCAGCCTCCGAATTGGATGGAGAGGTTTTCTTTAAGCCACCATGTTGGGAGTCACCAGCCCAGCCCACTCCTCCTCCAAACCAAGCAGCACATCTTGAGTGGGTTCTGTAACATCAGGGCTTTGGGAAGATTCATTTTCCAGCTGAGTTAGTTCCTGGCCTGGCAGCTGCAGGAGGTCTCTCCTGCCTCCCTCCCTGAGAAGGCAATTTGGAGGGGAAAAGAGTTGGGAGTTATTTAATTTATTACTTTTTTTTTTTTTTTTTTGCAGCAGAAAGAGGAGAAAATTTATGTTATATGTGGATTTTTTCGCTTCTTTATTATTTTTCTGGAATGAAATGGAGTTTTTTGATATATTGAATATATTTAATATTCAAATGCTGCGAATTTGCAGGACAGAGCAGACAGAGACTGCCTCTTGCGATAAGAGACATTATTACTGTTGTGAAGAATTCCTTTAAGATTCCATCTTAATCGTTCTGCTATTGAAATGGAAGAATAAAGTAATAAAATTAGATGTTTTGAAAAGACTTGATTAAAAAAGTAATTATCCTGCCAGCTCGTGGATTCCCACATCCTGTCAGGTTCCTCCAGCTCAGGCCTTCTCCTCCCTGAGTCCTTCTGCTGTACCCCATGGAGACGGAACCCCTTTGTGCCTGGGCACCTCCAGGGCACATCCCCTTCTTCCCTCCATCCTCTGGACATGCCTTGGGGCTGGTTTGGGCTGTGATGTGCCTGCTGCTCCTGCCCCCCAAGACATTGAGCACTCCGAGTGCACGTGGGGGGGTTGTTGGGTGGTCTCTGCAGAGCCAGGAGTTGGACTCGATGATCCTTGTGGTCCCTTCCAGCTCAGGATATCCTATAATTCTACGATTCAGTGATTTCTGCCTCCCCAGCTGGAGTCTCCACCCCAGGCAGATGCTCCCTGCAGCACCCCAGGCTGTCCCAGCACCAAGACCCAGCAGCCCCACACAGCCCATCCTCCCTTGGCAGCACAATGCAGGTCTGGATGCCCACAGGAGACCATGTACAGGGGCACAAAGCCCACCAGGACTGCCTCAGATGCCCCCAGACCCTCCAGGTGCAGGGCTGCTGCTGGGGACCATGGCACTGCTGGGGACTGGCTCTTGACTGGGGCCATCAGGCTGGAGGGAATGTCACAGCTTCCTCTGGGCAGCCTCAATTCCTGCTTTGTGGCTTCATCGGCCTGTGTGGGTGTGCACAGGAACCCTCTGAGGTCTGGGGCACATGGGCAGCACCTCCAGCTTCTCCTTTGGAAGTGCCTCATGCCATCATGCACCATTTTGGGGTGACAGCCTGGGACTGTGCTACCTCATGCCCCAATCCGGGGTCCCACAGCCTGGCCCTGCACACCAGGACACACAGGGGATACAGGATGGTGCCCCATGCCTTGGAGCACCCTCCTGATGTATGGGATGGGTGTGGGGTCTGCCCAGCACTGTCCCCAGCAGCAACTGGCCATGCTGGAGGGACAGGATTTTCCCTGGAGAAGAGGAGGGTCTGCTGCACACAGAGCTGTGCTGGGCCTCCCAGAGCCTCCCAGCTGTAATTGTGGAGCTCCTTCATTCTGCATTTCTAATGGGGAAACACAGATGGTGACAGCTGAGTGCAAAATGCATCTATTAAAATCTGCTGCTGATTGTTCCTCATAATGGGCTCTGGGTTTTTTGAAATAGGCTGCAGAGAATACACGTCCTTATTGGGGATGGAGCAGGTTACAGGAATCTTGTGCCTCTGGCTGGCTGGCTCTTGCCCATTGCTAGACATTTCTTTGGCCATTATTTATTGTTTTCATAGCAGAATAACTGGAGATCCATCCCTTCTGAGGCCAGCTGGGAGTTGAATAAGTTCTGAAGAAATTCTGACTGAAAAAATTCTCCAACTGGAGACATGAGGCCACCCAAGGAGGATGCTTTTCCCAGGAAAAGGGTCACCTGTACTCCAAGGCTGACCTTGAAATGACTGGAGGCTCTGGTAGCCAGGCAGTGAGGGAATGCGTAAGGAAGCCATGCAATGAAAAGCGAATTGAGCACCAAAACCTTGCTGTTTGAGAGGTGCAGGTTTTGGGAAGCCTGTTGTGTCTCTGGAAAGCCTTGTAGAAGAGGTGGATATCACCAGGGGCTGTGACCTTCCCCCATGTGCAATGCTGAGCAGGTCTGCCTGGGCTGGCTGGTGAACACGAGGTGTTTGACTGTCCCTCCACACCCTGGGGACAAGGATCATCATCCCACTGAGGTCCCCAAATACCCCTGGGAAGAGGAGTGAGATGGGCCTGAAAAAACAGGGTGAGGTCCTCTGCTGGACATCCTGAGGGCAAGGACATGGTGTTTGAGGGATAATCTTGAGATGGGAAGCTTTGCCTGTCTCTGTGCACAAGTTCCCCACTGGGGGTGGATTTGTTTTCATGTGTGAAGCTTCTCTCCTTCATCCACAAGGGGCTCATCTCCCCTTAACCCCTCCAGGACAGAAGTGGAAAGGTATTTGGTCACAGAGAGATTTGTGAAAGACAGGAGTGTCCATGAGACCACTTTCATGAAGCCAAGCTCCTTCTGCTGGGGAGGAACAGACCTTTGTGTTAAATTTCCCTGCTTTGTGCCAGGGGAACCTGGGTGGGTGGGGAGGAGAGGAGGGACAGTGCCACTGGGAATGTGGCTCCTGCTGAGCATGGCAGGATGCTGAAGGCACAGAGGAAATGAGATGACACCTAACCCAAGCCCGGGAAGGCAGCTCAGAACTATTTATCCATGATGCCCTTCCATCATCCACCACTTGCAGGTCAGAGGACCTGTGAGACCAGCACGTCCATGGGGGGACCAGCAAAAAACCTCACAGATGGGGACAAAACGTCATGCCAAGGGCAGACATCTCCACTCATGCCCAGAGCAGAGAGCATTCCTTGCTCCCCACCACCAGCCTGGGGTGATTCCACATCCCAGACACTCTGCCCTCTCCAGCAGCCCTGCCCAGCACTGCAGCCCCATCCCAGGGCTTTGCTGGCCCGTCGAGCTCTGCCCCCAGCCCAGCACCCCCTCCCTGTCTGGGACCTGCCTGCACTGCTCCCACTCTGCTCTCTTGCTGGGAAAACTTTCATTTCACCAGAGAAAATGTCCAAGCTGCCAAGATTCCTCCCAAGTTGGAGTGTGAGCGAAGCTCCCACCGCTCTGGCAGTGACCTTATAATTAAGCAGTGTAGAGGACACTGCTCCCAGCCGGCTCCCTGAGTGCTTATGTTTCACTTTGGGCTACATCCAGCTCTGGTAAATCCATTAATTACACTTCCTACAGTGACATTTACTGACGAATGAAAGATTTCATTAAGTCCGCTTGCTTCCTAAAGCGCAGTAAGACCTCGGACAAGCTCCCCCGAGCCCTGGCCCCGATTATTTGAGTACCAGTGTTGTGCTCCTTGTTACCCACACCCCCCCCCTCACCTGTGGGGAGGATTTAGCCAAAGATCTGTTCTCTTTTCTCCACTGTGCTGCTTGGATCCAGGGGCTGCAGAGGGCAAGGCTGGGTTCCTCCTCACCAGCCGTGCAGCCTGGCTTTGGCGCTGTGCAGGGACACAGGAGGCATCTCACTTCCAGGGAGAGAGAGGAGATGCATTAAACTTTCATGAAAACAAGTCAGTGACAAAGGCAGAACATGAGCTCTTCCCTCAGCAGCAGCTCAGGAGGACCCTCCAGGCACCAGCCCTGCAGCACAGGGGCCAGGTCCTGATGCCAGGTAGGGCAGCCTCTTACAGACTCTGGTTGCTGCCCCAGTGGATATGGCACCTCCCCATTTGCTCTCTGAGATCTTCTTTTGTCCAACCAGCACGTGATTTCGACCCTCAGAACGTACTGAGACAGTCAGAGATGGCAAAGCTTGAAGGGATGGGGTCTGACCTCTGGGGCAGGTTTGGGTGTAGACTCCTCAGCTCTGTAGAGTTTCACTGGAGGATGTGCCTGCACAGTCAGGGATGCAATCAAGGGGAGCTTGGCTTGGTGCAGAGGTCCAGGATGGGCTGCTGGTGTGAAGCCTGTTCTCTCCTGTGCTGCCCTTGGCTCTGTTCAGCCAAATGAAGACACTCTGGTGGGAGAGGAGAGGAGAGGGGAGGGATGCAGAGCACAGATAGCTGTGAGTGTTATGTCTGAGCAGCCTGTGTTTGAAGCAGCTCCCACAGCAGCTTTGAACAGCCAACTGCCCAACCACCTTCAGATCAGAGCAAGTTTCCACCTTCAGATCAGAGCAAGTTTCCATATTCAGGCATTGCCCAGCAGGGCTGCTGACTCTGCTTGGGGCAGCCCTGCTCACATCCCATCCCAGGGATCCTACCACACCCAGTCTGATCCAACTAACAACACCTCCAAGCAGAACTCATCCCACATCTTCTTTGATTCACTCCTTGCCCTGCCCAGGGGGCTGCAGGGGCTCTGGACCTGTGTGAGGACGTGCTGCTCTCCTGCACCTGCAAAGGTCCATGCTTTGGAGCTGCCACAAGCCCTAGCTGGGACAACCAGGGGCTGCTCCCTGCAAGCAAAAACCAGGAGTCTCGACCCTCAGTAGCTGCTGTATCCAGTATTATTCCTGGCAGATCACTGGTGCCTAAATGACAGATACATTAGCTGAGTCAATGCTGAGGATGTAAATGTGCAGCTGGCAGAGCTGGTGTTTAAGCAATAAGACATGACAGCGGTTGGGGTTTGAAGTGATTAGTGCCTGTCTCGGGTGTGCACAGAGGCAGCAGGCTGAAGGTCAAGTGACTCCAAGTGCTGGTGGAGCACAGTAATCACTGTGGTGGGCACCAGAGAGCCCTGTGCTCTCAGGAGTGTGGCCACAGTGCCTGGACAGAGCTTTCTGAGCACTCTCAGCCAGAGGGGACCTTGCCCATGGCCAGGCAGAGTGACACTGCAGATGTGACTGGAGCTGGCACAGTGTCACTGGGTCTGGGAGGACTCGGTTGGGCTGTACAGACAACTGTGGCACTGCTGTCCCCTCTCTGCCTGTCCAGGGGCAGGTTCTGTGTGCTGTGTCCCCTCCATCCCAGCTGCTGCTGCAGTACAGAGACCAGCTGGAGACAGGTAGTGTACAAACAGAGAACTGCTGGGGTGCATAGAATAATAGAATCACACAATATCCTGAGCTGGAAGAAACCCACAAGGCTCATCCAGTCCAACCCCTGGCCCTGCACAGACACCCCAACAATCCCACCCTGTCCCTGTCCCATTGTCCAGCCCGCCTGGAGCTCTGGCAGCCTTGGGGCTGTGCCCACTGCCCTGGGGAGCCTGTTTAATGCCCAACCACCCTCTGGGGGAAGAGCCCTTTCCTAATACTGGTATTCCTAATGCATTCTAACTGGTCTCTTCTTCTCTCATGGTTAGAAATCCTCGACTAAATCCTGGACTGAACATCCCTTCCACAGCCTTGGCATCGAGGTGGCATTGAGCTTCCTCATCACCTGACCTGCTGCACAGAAGAGCTGTGAGCTCAGCATCAGGGAGCCTCTTGCTGCTGCTGCAGGACTGGGCAGGCAGGACATCCCACCCCTTGCTGTAGCCCCTGCAATACCAGGCTGCTGTTTTACTTTCCTTCTTTCTTCATTCTCCATTCAGCACACGAGAGTTTTCCACCCACTTGACTTTCTTGATGTGCCCTTTCTGCCTCTGAAGGTGGTCCTGAGCCCTGGCTGAGGGGCAGAGCTTGCCTGGGCCCGTGTTAGGATAAAGGCAGCAGTGGAGCAGCCAGGTCACAGCAGAACTTGAGCTCAAGGAGCTGCATGTCAGGGGGCTGCAGGCTGCTTTCCTGCTGCTTGGATATTTCTCACCTATTACTGACTCTTTTAATGAGGGCAGAGTTGTGTAAGAGTGATTTTAACCCTTGCTTTAAAGAGACTCGAAGTTAATCTAAACCCAAGAGACAGGTGGGTGTTCCCAGCAGTGGGGACTACCCAATTTATTGCACAGAGTGCAACATGTCTGGTGACCTCCCTCTCTCCTGCTCTTGTTTTCTCCTGCCCTGAGAGAGGCTTAATGGGGTGGCTCTGGGGAGCAGCAGCTCCTGCATGAGATCTGCAAGGATGTCACACAGCAGTCCTGGCTCTGATGGGGAAAGATGTAAGGCCTGCAGAAGAAGGAAATCAATTTCAAGAGAGGATTTCGGGTAGATGAGAGTTGCCCTCTGGGGTCTTCTTACATGAAGAATGCTCCCACAGCAGAGAGGATCCTCTAAGACAAGGGGAACCAAGTGGTGGAACTGGGAAATGCAATTATTCATGGAAGCACAGAATGGTTTAGGTTGGAAGAGACCTTAAAGATCATCTCATTCCAATCGCCGTGGACAGGGGTGCCACCCACTAGGTCAGGTTGCTCAGAGCCCCATCCAGCCTGGCCTGGAACACTCCCAGGGGTGGGACATTGTTAGACACACAGAGCTGGTTTGTGGTATCAGATGGGACTCTGTATTTGTCTGCTGGGTACACAGGGGACAGACCTCAGGAGAGAACCAGATCAGTTACTGGCACAGTCCTGGGAAGAGCTGTGTGGTCCATGTTGATACCAGTGATGTAGGCAGGGATAGGGAGGCTGTGCTGGGAGGTGCATCCTCATTATCCTCAGGGATGCTGTGATCCCAGAGCTGAGGGACAGGCAGGAATCAGGAGGCGTGGTGGGATGGTGAGATGATGGTGCACAGAGGAGAGATTTGGCAGAGGTAGGAGCTGAGAAACCAGGACAGGAGGGATGGTCTGCACCTCAATCACAGCAGAGCAGGGTGATAGCTGCCATGGTCCATGGCGTCCTAGGGGCATATTTAGGCTGGGAACTGGAGACAACTGACAAGACAGGAAGAGTGGCTGGTTCAGGTGACCTGTTCAGCTTGGTGGCTGTAGCTCCATGCACCTCCAAAAGGACCAGCTGGACATGGACACAACAATTACCATAAACAAAGGTGGTGAATGAGGCCACCTGTGACCCAGCTGACCAACAGCAGCAGAGCCACAGCAAAACTCCTGTGAGCTCCTACACCAACCAGAGTTAAAACAGGGACCTCATCTGCTTGGCATCAGCTCCAATCCCATCTCTGTGGGCATTGAGGAGCCCTGGTGAGGCAGGAGAATCCACAAAATGCACTGTTTCTGCTTTAGTGGAGTTATGGGAGCGACACAGCAGGATGGTGGGAGGGTGACAGGGCGTGTGGTAATATAAAGAAGAACATCATTAAAACACCAGGTGGAAAGAGGAGCCCCAGGGAATCCCTGTGGGTGGAAAACCTGAGGTCTAATAACAATAATAAGCTAGAGAATGGTCTAACTACCCTGAGAGCAGTGGGGGGGAAACATTAAGTGGGACGAGCAGAGCTGCAAATTTGGGCCACGTAGGGATGGTGGGAAATGTCAGCTACCCACACACAGGCCAGGCTGGTGCCTCATTGGGCCCAGATGGAGAGATTGTACTTTTGGATGTGACAAAATCTCTGTCCCAGAATGATCAGCATTACAACCTGTGGGATTGGTTTAGGGGCTGATCTAGTCATGACGCAGAAGGTACTGGTGGGGCATCACCTGTACTCAGTGAGGCTTGGCATGACAGTGTGGACAGCAAGGCAAGTTGCTCCACCAAAAAATGAGGCAAAAGGACAACAGAAGAGGCTGCAGAGCAGCTCAAGAAGAATTCAATAAAGCTGGTGGGAGATCAGTTTAAGAACGAGCCAAAATGCTGCTTTTCCCAGCAGACTTCGGAGCTGGCTGACCCGAGGAGGTGGTGGAGGCAGGTGGTGCCTGCAGGGTCAGCAGGGGCTGGCACTAAATCATGGGCAGCGAGTCCCTGAATGGATGAACAGGCTGGGGTGATGCCTCCTGGAAGTGTTCAAGGCTGGGTTGGATGGAGTTGTGTAGCGGAAGGTGTTCCTGCCCATGGAAGGGGGTAAGACTAGATGACCTTAAATGTCCCTTTGAACCCAAACCATTCTGTGGTCCCTAATCCAACAGCTGAGGACTGTCCACCGGGACAATCCTGGATGCTGCAGCAACTGGCTGCTCCTAAGGCAGAACAGGCAACTTTTGGTGGCCCCTCACCCTGTTCCTTCCCCTTTTCCTTGCCAGAAAGTATTTAAGTTTTTCACCAACTGTGGCTTTTCAAAGCATCTGCTCAGAATCAATATTTTTTTTGTCGTTGTTGATATTTTCTCTGCAAATAAAAATACCTTCAGCAGACGCAAATAAAGCCCGAGCAGCTTTGACAAATCCTTCACATGAAAAAAGAAAAAAAAAATTAAAAAATAGCTACCTACTAGATTTATGGTAAACAGAGCCAAAGACCAGGCAAACGCTCTCCTGGTGAGCACGGGGATGGCAGCACAGAGTTGCACAAAGTGCCTGAAGTGCAGAATCTGCAACCTGATCTCTGCTGTCAAAACCCAAACCAGCAAAGGAAAACCGAATCCCTCCCCTCCCCTGGACACCCTCCACATCCCCTACGTCACGAGAGCCTCATTATCCTCCCAGCCTTCCAAGGTGCTCATTAAAAGCTCCACGGCTGCCGTGGGATGCAGCCAGAGGTCCCTGTGACACGGGTGGCTGTGGGCTCTCCCCGCCCTGATGGGAAGGTCCCCTTGATCCGCTTATGGATGTAAGCCAGGATTAATCCACTCACTTATTTATCTAACGAGGAGAAATCATCTCCCTCGCGCTGCAGCTCCTGCCTTGGCAGGTTTACCGTGGCACTTGGTCCCTCCTCTTCCTCCAGTGATAAGGGAGCCTCCATCCTTCAGCCCCAGCCTTTCCATCACAGCTCCTGCAGCCCTGACAGTCAGAAATGGCCTTTTATGCCATGCACAAGTTCGTAACGTTCCAGCCTTGATAGGGATAGAGCGCAAAAGGAATAAAATCAATAAAATATTCAAAGCTTTCGCATTAGAAGCTCGAGCAAAACTTTTTACCAAATGTTTACTGTATAATAAATTCTATTAAAAAGCCCGAGCTTGCATGGCGAAGAGGGGTGGAACGTTGTCACTTTAATTGCAATGGCATAAATATTTGATATTCAGTAAATTAGATCTGTAGCTCTGAAAACATTCTTGCAAATGGATTTTTACCTGTAGCACAGTGCCATTAGCAGGAGAAAGTCAACACAGCCCCAGGGCCTGTAATTAACTCAACCCAAGCAGAACTAAACATTTTTGACAGTTTTCCTGGTCTGGAATTAACTGTCATAGCAGAGAATGAAAGGAAGTGCATTGTCACATTATGTTTACGTAAAGCCTGTAAAATGCTGTGTTTTGTATTTTTGTTTTGTTAAGTCTCTGGGTTTCATGCCCCATTATTTTTTTCATCATTAGAGACAAGCTTAAAAACAACTAATGATGGATTTTATCTCCTCACACTTGTAGTGAAGCAGTCTGAAAAAAAAAAGGAAAAAAAAAAAGGGGGGGAAGACATTAGTTGGGTAATTCAATTTTTTTTTATTTTTTCCCCTGTAATGAAGAATGGTACACTGTGTTCTGGTATAAATCATAATGCTGTGACATTTGAAGACATTAGAAACTCTGGTTTTCTATCTGATTCAAGGTTCTCAGATAATAAGCAGTTGTCTAGCCCGTGTTTGTCTGTTTTCTTAGGGCTGGGGGAAGGCGCATGTATGTTTTTTCCTTCTTTTCTTCCCTTTTTTTTCCCCCCTCTGTATTTACAAAAATAACTGTCACTCCACTGAAATGCAAACCCTTGAGGGCAAATCTACTTAATGCTTCCCTGAAAGCTACTTATTGTCCAGTAGCTCAGAGAAAATCTGTACTGCAGTAATTGAAGGGATGTGTGGAGCTTCCTGACATTTTGTCCCAGAAATTACCTTACCTGAAAAAGAAAGGGATATTTAGCAGGAGAGCTCCTATGCAATTTGGGAATGTAAGGATGCTCATAAACAAGCTGATTAAAATAGATGGGGTTTGCTACATCTACAGTAATAACTTGGGCTAATAGCTTACATTAAAAGGGGAAAACCTGTTTGGATGGCAAATATATGTCTGCTGAAAGCAGGGATTGTGTTATAATCTTGTCTCCTTCTTGACATATTGAGAAGACAAGCAAATAAGGAAACAAAAATGTCAAGATATTTTTTTTTTCCTTCCTAAAGATTGCCAGATAGGGAGAAAAAAACCCAAAAACATTCAAGGCAAAATTAACAGCGCTCTTGGCTCCTGCCTGTGCTGCTCTGCCTTGCTGCTCACCTAAATGAAAAGCTTTTATTTTGAATTTCTGAATATCTCAGGGAAGAGAAGAGAAACCCCTCTTTTCCCAAGATACATCATGCAAGAAATGACCTCAGCTAGATGCAATTTTTATTTTGCATTCCATTTCAGCATAGAAGTCCCTGCTGCTCTGCTGCACCGGGGCTGGGGGCAGGAGGGGGTTTAATCCTTCCTAATCAGCGTGGTAACTTCACTCTCCTATTATGGCACATCCCACATCTTTATCCCTGTCCAGAACCGCTTCTTCCATGAGCACACAACATCTTCATTATGAGAGAGAGGGGGGGGAAAAAAGCAAGCAAGGCAGGGAAGCAGCGCCTGGAAGAGGGGAATCTCTGCAAACCTCCTTATTGCAGGAGCTTTCTCATTGCAACAAGGAGAGGGACCCCAACGCTGGGAGAATAAACAAGAGGGAGCAGAGGAGGCTTTCACTGCTCTTGACAATCAGAGCTGGGTTTGGAGTCTCTCCATTCAGGTTGGGAATGGCAGCAGTGAGGAATGTTGATGGTTTCCCTCTGGCTGCAGCTCCTCAGGGGTGGATGCTGCTGGTGCTGAGCCTCGTGGGACTGGTGGGACTGGTGGGACCTGCGAGGGCTCTGCTGGAGGGTGCTCAGCCCCCGGCACGACCAGCCCCTCTGGAACACGATCCTTGCTTTCTGCTGCTGTGTATCTTCTTAGTGAATTAGGCAAATTACAGGGCGCTGTATCTTTGCTAAATTAATTAGCTCAATTAGGCTGGGAGGGATGGAGAGGCGTGCGTGGGTGCTGCTTCTCGCTTTCCCTCTCTGATCACTCACCTGCTCCTGGAGGGCCTGGGGCTTATGGGCATTCCCCAAAGGATCACTGGAGGGAAGCACGGGGGCACCTGGGGCTTCCCCCAGTCCCAGAGTGTTACTGGGAGCACTGGGAACCTTCAGCTCTGAGCTTCAGGCCTCCTGGCCACTGAGCAGCTTCCTGCTGGTGCCTGAGCTTTTTGGCATCAGGGGTATTTCCCACCTGCCCATGGGGTGCTGTGCCCTGGGTGCTGCTGGAGTTTTGTCACCAAGCATTGCTGTGCCAGCACACCTGGGCTGGAGGGAGCCCCCCTGCCCTCTGGGATGGGGCACAGGATCCCCTCCTACCCCCTCTAACTCACCTGCCTCCGTCCTCCCTTTGGCTGTGGGTTTGTCACAGGAATTTGGGATCTCAGAGCACATAGACTCCCAAACATCACGGCCACTTCCAAAGCTTTGCTGTTGCCTCCTGCTCTCAGGTCAGGCAGCTGGCACTCTGGCCTTGGCAGGTGAAGAGGTCTTGAGATCTCCCTTCTGGGATCAGATTGTGCCTCTGCCAAGCCCTTTGCCTCCCATTACCAGCAGAAAAGCTTGAAATCCCACGAGTGAACCCGGAGCCTTGGGAATGCTGAGTGTGGATGCCCAGGTCCCACAGTCACCATGGATGGTCATGTCTTGCTTCCACCACCAGGAAGGTGTTCAGGACCCCCTCCTCGAGCCCCACGTTGGAGCAGCACTGCTGCCTCCACTCCTCCACCTAATACCCCTGGGAAGCTGCAACATCTGAGGCTCTTTTCTTGTATTTGTGTGTGATAAAAGATTCAGCACATGAAGAAGAAACCAAGTTCTGATTTATTAGTAGCAGCTAAATGGTAAAAGACAGCACAAGGTCTATCAATACTGCTTAGCAGTAAAACCTGGTGTAATCCCCTGCATGGCAAAATAATCAGGAATGTCACTTTTCATAGGATTCATCAGAAACAATAAGACATTTCACAAACAATCCTCGCCCAGCATTAACGATCAGATGTAAAGAGACCCGAGTGCAATTACTAAAGAAAACAATTATATGTCAGCAAATATATTCATCTTCATTTGATTTAAGCACTCACCTTCCGTGGCTATAAAAGGGATTGGAATGTTAACTCAATTTGTGGGGCAGCAAATTGAAGCAGCACGAATGTGATTTCAGCGAGGTGGTGCGAAGGGAGGTGAGGGATAGAGCAGGCACAGGCATGGAATGAAGCTCCAGGATGGACTTCCCCATCCCAGCTCTGCATGGGAACCCTTCCAAAGACCTGTTGGCTTCCCTTGAGCCAGGAGGACACTGAGAGACCGAATCCTGGCTGACTGCAGCCTCTCTGCTCTCAGACATTCTCCTACCTCCCCTGAATCACCATTTGCCTCTGAAAGAGAGCATGTTTGACAAAAAAACCTAATACAAATGGGAAATTGGTTTTAGATCAAAAGTAACCTCTGAAAAATTTTCTCTTAATGCCAAGGATAGCAATTTGGTTTTTTTTTCTGTAAGCAAGAATAAGGATCTTTAGTTGTGCTTGAAGAAAGCAACTCTCTCTGCAGCTCTTCATCCTGGCCACGGTCTGGAGCCTGAGTTACATGGAATAACCAGGGGCTTTCTGGTCTCCTCTGTGGACACCAGTTCCTGGACTCTGATTTTCAAACACATGATGACAGACTGAGAATGTTTGGGCTCTTCAGTTTGGAGAAGAGAAGGCTCCAGGGAGACCTCAGAGCCCCTTGCAGTGCCTGAAGGGGCTCCAAGGGAGCTGGAGAGGGACTTGGGACAAGGGCTGGTAGTGATAGGCCCAGGGGCAAAGGCTTTAAACCAGGGGAGGGTAGATTTAGGTTAGATGTTAGGAAATAATTCCCCCCTGTGAGGGTGGGCAGGCCCTGGCACAGGGTGCCCAGAGAAGCTGTGGCTGCCCCAGCCCTGGGAGTGTCCAAGGGCAGGTTGGATGGGGCTTGAAGCAACCTGGACTAGTGGAAGGTGTCCCTCTCTGTGGCAGGGGGTTGGAATGAGATGGTCTTTAACCCTTCCAACCCAACCTATTCTATGATTCTATGTGTGTTTTGGGGCATTCTCCTAATCTAGAGTTTCTGTACCCCTTCAACATGCCAGCTGTTGTTTCTCCTTGCAGCTGGTACCCTCAGCCCCGCTGTGGTGCTGTGCTGTCACACACCACAGCCCTGTGCCCCTCAGTGCCCCGCTGGGCAAACCACCCCTTCCTGACCCACTTCCCTGAGTGGGCAGGAGACACTTCCCACCAGGCTCTTCCACTTAGGAAGAGAGGAGAAACGGTGACAATCTGTCTACCTGTTTTAATGGTGAGCTCAATCACTTGTGATCAAGTTGCAGGGAAAAGGAAAGTAATACCAGAAGGGGAGAAAAAGCTTTTTGGGTTTTATTTTTTGTTTGTTTTTTTTTTTTTTTTGTGGGACTGTCACATTGAGTCAGTTTGATTATTTTTTTTCACCAGTTGTGAATACTTACCCTTTCCTAGTGGTCAGCTCTACCCTACCCTAGCACAATGCTGTTTTTTCCCAAAGCCCTGCAATGAATTGCATGCTAATACATTTCCCTGCTGCCTCTGCCTGTTCCCTGCCCCATCCCCCCGACGTGCACCAGTACGAGATTACCTTTCTGAATGCAGAGAGAAACGAAGAGAGACTCACAGAACATGTGAATCACAAGGAAGTGGTTTCCCTAGTGACAGTAACCACATGAAAGCTCTCACCATTTACTCTCACGGGACCTTTTAGCACTTTGGATTGTGGGGAGAGCAAGAAAGCTGGTAAAAAATACTGTGGTTGGGAAAGGAACAAGCGAGCACTGAAATGCTAAATGGTGTTGGCAACCCATGAGAAGCCACCATCAGCTCCTGGGGATTTTCATGAGGTTTGCCCACACTGTGTTGCATCACACAGTGGCTCTCAGGCCCCTTGTCCAAGGCAACGTGCCAGAGACCTCAGAAACCCACACCACAGCTTGGTCAGAGCCTGCCAGGGTGACAGAGAGCACCCCAACATGCCCTTCATTTCGTGTCATCTCCCCACGCTGTTGTGCCCCCTTTGCAGCACCGTATGGGGAGGCCGTGGGGCAGCTGGAGGGGAGGGTGAACAGGACACTGGTGGCACTGGCACAACACTTGGGACACTGTCTGTGTTTCCATGTGCTGGAGGAGAGCACAGACCCTGGTATGGAAGTTTCAGTGTGCTTGGAAAGAGTACAACAGTAGACAGAGAGACAGATGGAAAGGGCGAGCAGTTATCAGTGTCTTTGGCTCACGCTCAAGAGCTTTTTCTCCTCTCTCTCAAATGTCTTTAATTTTTTGAAACATCTCTGGAAGCAAATGAAAACAACACCCAGAGCAGCCACACTGGGACCCCAGAGAGGTGGTGTCCACGTGGGAAACCAAGAAGAAAGCATCCTTTGCTGAAGCAGGACTGTCTCCCTCTTCTGTGTTGTCACCCTGGGCACATTAGCTTAATAACGAGCTTTTTAGCAGATTTCAGTGAACAAGAAGCAATTTATTTGTCGTCATGGAGACAAAGAAGACCTTCTGGAAAAGAGCATTGAATGAAGAGAAGAAGGTTTATTGTGCAGAGCAATGAGGCATTCACTTGGAACATTAGCATCACACAAAGCAGACCATACAAGAGGTCTTGCTAACTTCTGGATGCATGGTTGGATGCGTTTTGGGTCCTTGCTTTCCCTGGAAAGGCCAAGAGGGGACTGGCACTTGGTGTTTTATGCACGATATTTGATGTCCAGCCCTGTTCCTAGATGACTCTGGGGGAAAGACAAAGGTTCCTTGTTGGTAGATGACTGAACCTCACTGGTTGCATTTCTGGTGGGTATTTCCAGGGACTGAATCCTGAAATTCAACTGCCAACTGAACAAACCCCAAATAAGCCAAGAGCATGCATCTCAAAGTGTACTTTGTTCATTTATTTTGACAACTCTAGTGTTTCTTTAATTATTTATAACACTTCTTACTGTACTGGAGTAGATTTTTGTAAAAATAATGAACCCTTAGTAGTATAGCATCCATGATCAGCTCTGCAGGGCAAGGGGAGGGGGTAGGCAAGCAGTCACTCTCTGATGTGAACAGAAAGTAAAATGTAGGTTGGAAGCAAAGTTTTCAAGCACCAAAGAAGGACAGACCTGTGAAACTCAGCCCTGCAATGGTTAAAAGGAGACTTTTGGGGTGAGGGTGAATTCCAGAAGAGCAGCTGCCTTCAGGAAATGTGGATTCCATGGCATGTGGAATTTTGTCCATTGTGTGTTAGTCTTTGGAATGTCATCAACGGGGCATTGAGGTTTGGGATGCTGTCCATGGGGAATTGAGGTGGAGAAGGAAGCTACACCAGGCAAAAGGGCTTACACTGCAGTAAGGTGCACACACCACTGCAGGTAGGTGAGAGTGTTCTCTCTGAAGCTCCATCCTACATAAATTCCAGCACACTGGTAAGGAACACCTTGGCACACTCGATTTTGCAAAACAGGCTGGATTCTCTCCTAACTCAGGGTGCAAGAGAATGTTGCAAGCCCAGGATTTCCAGCAGAAGGGAACCACTTCCCAGTCCCTTCCAGTGGACAGGCAGAGGCTGTGTCTGAGCTGCTGCACAGCTTATGCCTGGCACAGGGTTCATGGGGGAGCACCTCAAAGCTTCCAGACCTTGCAGACATTGGCAAGAGAGTCTTTGCCAATGGGAAACTTGTCCTTTTTGCCCAAATTCCTGGGTGTGTTTCCCTGCAGAGGAGACAGGAGCACCGTAGCTCTGTCCCCCTTGGAGCACATCCCACCAAAGGCATCTGGACCCACCGTGGGTGCCCCAAAGAGGTGGTCAAAGAGGGAGGATCCCAAAGGAGATGGAGCATCATCCTGAGATAGGAGCAGATTTCTGGTAGAAATCTGGCCCCAAAGCAGGGCAGGAAAATATGGGCAGTGCCTGGCTTTGGGTGAGGGGACAGTGAGGACCCAAACCTTGCCAAGAGGACTCTCTCCTTCCACATGTGAGATGTGTGCTTATTGAAAAGAAAAACTTGTTCTAACAGGCAAATGCTGGGAGAATGCAAAACCACGAAGAGTTTATATATTTAACCCACCCAAGGAATATAATTATTCTTTTTAATCAAGTCTATTCAAACCATTTATTACTTTATTCTTCCATTTCAATAGCAGAACGATTAAGATGGAATCTTAAAGGAATTCTTCACAACAATAATAATGTCTCTTATCGCAAAAGGCAGTCTCTGCTCTGTCCTGCAAATTCGCTGCATTAAAATATTAAATATATTCAATATATCAAAAACCTCCATTTCACTCCTGTAAAACAATTCAGAGGATATGAGGAAGAACCAGAAAGGGGCCCATTACAGTCTGAAAACAAATTCGAAAATAGGGAAAAGGGGAAAACTCCAGCATGCACAATGAGCTGCAAATGGAACTCCTGCTCCAGAAGTCCAGAGCAGGCCTGGGGGGAGAAGAACATTATCATTTTGAAGACTCATTTATTGCAGCACACTCTGTATGTTATAGAAGAGCCAGACTTCTTTTAGCTCAATTTGTTGGCATCTTGTTTTTCAATGCATACATTGGTAAGAAAAAAAACTTCATCTGCACCCTGTGCAGGACGCTCTTTTCAAGCTTTTCAGAGCTTATAACAGAATAATAAAAAGGTAGAAAATAGTGGGCTATGAATAAAATCTCTATCTTCTCCAACAGTGAGGTCACAGATGTTGCAGTGCAGGGAACAACTGGGCAAGGGCTGAGAGGTGACCCAGGCAGATCTGGCTGAGCCCATCAGGGCTTTCAGGTATCCCAACCCTTTTTGGGGTGGCTCTCAGGACACATGCCATGCTCCTATTATATTTTTAGGTTCTTAACGTGCTTCACTTGCAAGTTACAGGTCTCCTGGAGGAGGTGAAGGCATGGCAGTTGTATTTTCTAGGCTAATTTTTCCTTCTGCTTTTGACTAGTTTGTGGAAAGAGTTTGGATGGCCTGAGATGTATCTTAGATAATTCTAGAAGAGGTCTATTAGAAGCTTCAGTTACCAATGCTTCATGTCAGATTACTTCCTGTATGGTTGATAAAGGCCTGAATATTACTGAGTAAACAATAAATAATACAGAGATGAGCAGGGATTTCTAAGTCTCCATTTTTTTATTTATTAAATAGCTTCTGGGATCAGCCTCCACCCATGACTCAATGGCTTGGCAAAGAGGTTTCAGAGCAGGAGTTGAAAGTGTTTCACTCCCTCTGTGATATGATGGGGGTCCCAAAGAGACAGAGGATATGGGAGGTCATTCATGGAATGGGAAAGACCAACCAGGGTCCTGCCTTGGAGCACCACTGGCCACAGGAGCACGGAGCTCCTTTTGGTTTACAGGGTAGTGCAGCACTCTGGGCATCTCACCCATGGCTCTTGATGGCCTTCTGGATTTGGCCTCTGGAATCCCAGAATGGGATAATGTCTAATATTTCCCGTGCCTTTCTCCCCAGAGGTTCCCAAAGCATTTTTTAAGTTGTCACTTAAACATCAAAGATCACCAAAATCACTGCTCCGGGGTGGTCCAGAGCCTGCAGAAGGTTAAGCTGGCTAGATTTCTGATGGCTTTCACAAGGAAAGGCATATGGAGGAGCTGAGGGTGGTTACTGGAACTGGGCTGAGGTGCAGCACAAAACCCCACTTGGCAGAATCCAGCAGCACAAAGAGCCCAAAGTTCAGGTTGGCACCTTCATCCCTGCCCAGACTGTTATCTGAGAGTGAAGAACTACAGGTTTAAGCCCTTCACCATCATTTGGATGTGTCTGAGCATCCCCTGAACAAGTGCTGATCCACCTTGTTCCCTCTTAACAGGTGGGCAAAGAGAGACCCTCAGACCTCAGTCACTGCAGCATCTCCTGGATATTCTCACCAATGACCCAGGGAAGGAAATGTTGCAGTTTGAGCATTTATACCTTCATTACTTTTATTGGGAAGCAAGCTGAAGAGCTTGGACTGCCCATGCAGAGAAATCTCTGGGGAGCAGTAGGTAGAGCTCTGGGGGCTGTGATGACAGAGGCCTCCCAGGTGGGGTGTGCACCTCAGCTTTGGGCAAAAACTGCTTGCAAGCTTGGAAAGTTTGTGTTAAAACCTTCTCTGGGCAACTCCAGCCACCCACAGTCCCTTGGGATGGGTGGTACATTCACAGTAGGGTTTCCTGAGTGAGGGGGACGACTGCTGAGGGCAAAGGGCGCCCCTGGAACCAGAATGACCTTCTGTGGCTCAGGTAATATGAACTACATGAAAGCAAACCTGACACAGCTGCTCTAATCTCCAATTTTGTGTGGGCAATGCACCATCCGTGCCCTGGGATGCAGGAGCAGCCCTCAGCCCCTCGGAGCACCCATGAATAAATCAGCCAGAGTCAGGTGAACAGGCAAACAGTGAGCCCGTGTGTTCCACCTGGGTGAGCAGGGCTTGGAGTGAAATGAGAAATCAAACATTTCTTGAGCAATCTCTGCCAGGCTCCTTCCCTTTCCGTTCCCATTATGGGTATTGATTTTGTACGTGGCATTCAAGGTTAAACAAACTGCCTCCACTCTCCAGCCTCGCTGGGTTGGGTGTGAAGGAGGCAGGTCTGGAGCAGACCGTGAGCTGGAGGCACACAGGTGCACAACAAACCCCCTTTGCTCAGAGGTCAGCTCCCTTCAGTCCTTCTTGTCCCCTCTCTGGTGGAAGAATCTTGACCCTGAAAGTCAGAGCCCGTTCCCCCTCTGCAGCTTTTGACTCAAAATCCTGCCCTCCACTCCAGCTGTGTCTTTGGAGAAGTTTGACTCCATGCCAGAAAGACTCTGACTGGTGCTCTTGATGTCTTTCATCTTTATTCCTTCCCTCCTCCCATGCAGAGCTGGGACCTGCTCTCCAGTGAGGCTCCAAGATGTCCCTGTCACAGAGAACCCCACCAAGGCAAGCACCAGAAGTGCCCAAAAGCACCATGAGATGCTGAAATCTGCAGCTCCTCTGAAATCAGTCCCTCCCTCCCAAAAGTTCATTCTGCTTTTTCTGTCAGAAAAGCTCCAGCCCTCTGATAATTTCCCCACATCCTTGTAGTTATCCCCACAGCAGGACAAGGACCTCACCCTCCAGCCAGGATTGTCTGTCCATGCCAGGAATAAAGGGTACAGTGGTTTCATTTGATTTTTAGGTTATGGTACTTGAGATGTGATAGTTAGGAAAAATATGGAGGAAAATAGAAGTATAAGGAGAAGGAAAATACAGGGATAACAGCAGTTCTGCAAGGCAAGAGGCTGGATGAGCAGGATTGGGAAGCAAGAAGAACCAAACCCTCCTCCTCACTGCAGCTGAAATCTGGACCACAGTCACCAGTGATGTATGGGAGTAGCATCAGCCCCTTTGTTCTGCATTCATGGCTGGGGATATTTTTCCAGCAAGTTTTGTCCAAGAATGGTAGAAATTAAATGGAAATTCTTGTTCTTCCTCTTAGGAAACAGCAGGGACATGTCTGTGTAGGAGGGAGCTTTGAGAGGTATGTGAGAAGGAGCAGGGTCTCACAGGCTTGGTGTTCCCACACTTTGAATGGGGCTTCTCTCTGCTGGGAGAGGCAGGACACCTGATGAAGACTTGAATCAGGCTATAGAAAGGGGTGAAACCCTTCACCCTGCTGGTACCAGTGGGAGCTCTAGGTGTTGGCCACCTCTGAAAGCCACAAGGAATGGTCTCAAAGTGCCTTCCAGGAGCCCAATTCCAGCTTGAAGGTTTCCCTGGTGAGCAGCGCAGGCTCAGCTCCACAGCCAGTCTCCTTTGTCACTGCTTTCCCAGTGGGGCAGGAGCCTTTTGGGGCTGTGATGTGGTCAGCTGGGAGCTGAAGGACATTGGCTTCTTCCAGCTGATTGCCCATGGGATCCTTGGGAACTGCAGGCATGGGATGGAGCAAACTTCTTTTCTTTTCAACCAGCACAAGAGCTCAAAATGAACCTTACAGCAAGGGAAAGCTGGACAGCCTCACACCCTTCCCCAGCTGCCTGCAGCCCCCTGCACTGCCCCTTTCACCAGCCAATTTGCAGACCCCAGAAGCAGTCAGGAATCCACATACGTCCCAAATGCTTCCCCATCTCTACACAAAATGCTCTATGATTATTAATGATCATAATGATAATCGAGTCTATTCCACTGTTACTCTTCCTGTGGAAAAAAGAACCCAAACCCAGAACTCCCAAACCTGGATATAGTTCTGAAATTTTCTTTTGGCCTCCATAAACCATTTCCAAGTAATTATACCGAGAGTGGAGTTGAAAAGGAGCTGGGTGCAATTGTCATAAAATGTAATTAATTTGGAGTAATTCACAATGGAGAGAAAGTGCTGCAGAGAGTAAATTGGACAGGAGACTTGTGTGCTGGGGAGATGAGGTTTTGAAAGGCTGCTGACTAATACAGCACTGACCTGAAAGCAAATCCTTACATTCATGCTGGACCGGCTGTTTCCATGACAACAGTTGTTATTAGGAACTGAAAATGTATTGCTCTTACGAGTGGCAGCATATTTTTTTGGGTTTTTTTTTCAGTTGAATTCAAGAGCAGCTGGGTACTTTACTCATGAAGATAAAGTGCTCAGATCGCTCCAACACTAATGTTATGTGCTGCACCTCTCGTAACACCAGCCTTATACTTACACACGATACAAAGAGATGTGTGGATTGCTTTAGGGAAGGAACCTCGGAAGGCACAGCAGAAATGGCAACTTGCATCAAAGAAATCAAAAGAAAATAACCACGGTCATCGCCGTGCTTTAAATTAACTCTTTAGTGAAATCCCCCCGGGGATTCAGGCTGACTGGAGTGTTCAAGGAACAGGTAAATCCTGTCAGGAGCTGAGGGAGCCAGCCTGACATCCTGAGATGTAATGCCAGCCTCCCAAGGGGCACTGAGGGCATCTCACCCTTTAAATTAGGCTACTTCTCATGCGCTGCCCCTTCTTGTTCCTGTCCTGAGAGCAGCAGCTGGAGGGAGCCAACATGGGAGAGAAAAAACTCTCAGTGGTTCAAACTTGTGCAATGCCACGGACTGAAATAGCATCCCTCTGATTTTTCCTGATGAGGACCTTTTTTAAACTGAAAGACAGTGGGTTTAGGGCAGATGTTAGGAAGGAGTTCTCCCCTGTGAGGGTGGGCAGGCCCTGGCACAGGGTGCCCAGAGAAACTGTGGCTGCCCCAGCCCTGGAAGTGTCCAAGGCCAGGTTGGATGGGGCTTGGAGCACCCTGGGCTAGTGGAAGGGGTGTGGAACTGGATGATCTCTAAGGTCCCTTCCAACCCAAACCAGTGAGTGATTCTATGAACAAGACCACACACCAAAGAGCCTGGGGCTGTGCCAGGGCCACCACACTGCTGGTGAGCTGGTTGTACCAGTTCATCCTGGCCTCTCTCCAGCTCTCCACAGGAACCAAAATGCAGTGGGCAGGCACCAATTGCAACCAAACCCATTGAAGCTCTGCCAAGTTTGACTGTGGCTGTTTTGCTGGTGTTTATTTCAAATGTCCCCCTGCGGGTCCTGTGGAGGGAGTGTAGATCTCTTTACACCAAGAGAGGAGTGGAGCCCAAGAAAGCACCAGTTGTCAAAGTTGCTCGTGTAGGCAAAATGCTGCACATTATATTGTATGAATGAGCCTGTGAATAGCAGTAACATATTCAGGAAGCAAATAAGTTACAATCCATAATCAAAAAATGTTGCAAATTACATCCTTAATAGATTACATTTATAATCTACTTGAAAGAGATCTTTAGGCACTTAATTGACACATTCCAAGATAGCTATAACATATTGGCTAGTTAGATACCAATTGACATACTTATTAAATATCAATTAGCGTATTCCATAATTTGGTACCTAATTAGCTTGCTATAGCTATTCTATCAAATGCCAATTAAATGCTTGAAATTTCTTACAAGTTGGCTGTACGAAGATAATAATTAAGAATGCATTGCTTAAGTCATTTTTAGTTAATTACATGGCAAACTAATTTTGGCTACACACATTAGACCTTTCAATAAATCCCTCTTTATCGATCAATTGGTATCTAATGAACTCATTATTCTTTTGCTCCGTCTGAATAAAACACTGCTTTGACGTTCTCCTGGTAGTTGTATTTAGATGTGTCTCAGCCTTGACATGGGGTTCCACGTGCTTCCTACTTGAAGGTCTCTGAAAGGGATGTGCCACCCCACATGTGCCAGCCTGATGAGCAGTCCCCGTCCTCCCATCCATGGGGGCAGAAGCCCTGGGGTGCTTTGGGAAGGGTGGCTGTGCAGGAACCGTGGTGGTCTCTCCTCTCAGCACTGACCCACCTTTTGGCAGCTGCACACAGCGTGGTGTCTGAGGATGGATTGAAAGGCATGAGCTTGTGGTAGGAGGAAAGGGCCAGTTTTCAGTTGCCCTGAGGTGTAGGATGGAGAAGGATGGAGGTGTTGGAGCTCAGGTGAGGTGGAAGTATAACGTTGTGCTGATGCAATACAGGAACGTGTCTCCCTGAGCTCTTTATGTCCTCTACAGCAACAGAGCACCACTCAAAGTATAAAAATAGCCTGTTGTATTGATGTCTTCTCTCTCTTTTCCCCAGCAGTTATGAGTCAGCTGCCTGATTAGGCTGTTGCCAGACGTGGAGCATCTTTTATGTCGGAGGAATTTTTTGTGGAAGGTGTCCCTACTTATGGCAGGGGGCTGGAATGAGGTGGTCTTTAAGGTCCCTTCCAACTCAAACCATTCTGGGATTCTAAGATTGTTCATGTGGGTGGCTTCACCTTGTCTGAGAACATAAGCAGAAGACACAGCCCATGACTGTGCTCCAAACCCTCTCTTTGTCTCTCATTTTGACTGGAAATTAATGAACTTCTAGCGCCCAGAATTTTGGTGATAGGATCTAGTCTTCTTTTTAATTGCTTTTAATAAATGTAGTAAAAGACATGCCAAAAATACCCCTATTTCCTCTTTCCCTGTTTTGGCTCACATGTATGTGTGGTGTGTACATGTATGTGTGGTGTGTACATGCATGTTTGATGTGTACATGTATGTTTGATGTGTACATCCTTAATTTAGCCAGGTGATTTCAGTGAAGTGGAGAGGGTTTTTTTAAATGGTCTGGGGCGCCTGAATTTCCCTTGGGTACCCAGAGTGTTGCATCCTGCTGCAGAACATGTCCCAGGATACTGGTGGAGGTGACCTGGGGCACAAGTAAGGGACACGCACAAGCTCAGAAGGACTGGACTGAGTCTTTCTCAGCACTGGATTTGCTGCTTCCTCTTCCCTGTGGACCATCTGCTCTTTGTTCTGCACACCAGAGCCCCATCCAAGGAGCGTCTCTGTGGAGTGACAGGGCTCATGTCCCTCCATCCCCATGCAGGAGTGAGGGGCTGTGTGTTCATGCATCAGGGTGGGGAAGAGCAATTCCCTGTGTGGGCCTTAACAACTACATTTTTAACATCAAGCAAAGCCAGAAGCTTGAACAAATGCCTTTGTGGTGACAGAGTGAAAGGGCTGCACAGTTTTTCCTTCGTTTTGACATAATGAAAAAACGCTTTTGACAAAATCCATTCTGCCCTTTGAATGAAGTTATTTGTTTGACTAAATGCACTGACTCCTTCCAAATTATTTATTAGGCTTGCTTGACATTGCAAGCAACCTGGATTCCTGCGAGGCTGTGGGTAAGAGGTGGGCTCTGGATTAATCTCAGCGACTGATAACAAGGCAAACCTAGCAAAGAGCTGCTTTTTACTTAAATAAAAGAAGGAGGGTGGGAATCCAACCACAGCATGTCTTGCAGGCTCCATCTGGGATTCTCAGGTTGGACTATTTCCTTCCCACAAGTCCATGACACTGTCAATAAAGTTCACTCCTGGGATTCTGCATTACTGGTTGTCACTATCAGTTTTTCAGAGGTTTCACTAGATCAGGACCCAGGGAAGAAAAAAAAAGAGGATGTGCTGGGAGAAGGATTCCAGCTCCTCTCCCTGTGGGCTTGGAGGAAAAGTAGGAAAAAGAAATGTCTGCTGAAGACAAAGGAAAAGGAGACACAGAAAATGAATAATTTGAGAACACGCAGTGGAACAGAAAGGAAACTAAGAAAATTGAGAGAAAAGGGCTGTATTAAAAAAAGAGCAGAGCTAGCCATGCCTCCTATAGACATCCTCGATTATTCACTGTTTTCATGTCTGTGTTTCCCCTTTCCCCATGAAGCCACCTCCTCTCTTCCTCCCTCCTTCTCCCTCTCTTCCCTCAGGTGATGGTGTTTCACTCCACAGGTCTGTGAGGGTGGTTGGACATGCTTGAATTGGACAGGATGGCATCTTCTGGTAGAAGGGATACCTGAGACTCTAACAGCTGTAATTTCTTCTGGAACTGTGGTGATGATAACATATCACTGGCACACACCCAATACCTGTTCAACCACTCTGCTGACGACACGTTTTTATTTGAAATTGCACCCATACCTGTCCAACTCGGGGCAGGGTTGAAGAAGAACTTCATGGTTTAGGGAAGAAATTCTTCCCTGAGAGTGTGGCAAGGCACAGGTTGCCCAGAGAAGCTGTGGCTGCCCCATCTCTGGAAGTGTCCAAGGTCAGTTTGGACAGGGCTTGGAGCAACTTGGGCTAATGGAAGGTGTCCCTGCCCATGGCAGGACATGAGATAATCTTTAATGTCCCTTCCAACCCAAACCATTCATGATTTTATGATTCTAAGTCATGACGATGCAGGAACCAGGTGCTCCTCCACTGCCACTGAGTGCTCCACCAGCAGACCCTCCCTGTGGAGGATCCACATGGTGTTCAAGTCTTACCAGCCACTACAACATCCAAGTCCAAGTCAGCTGTCTGCCTTTCCTGGGCAGTCTTTCTATAGACTTTCTAGCAGTCTATATGAGAAGAGCAGGCTGGGTGGAACGATCATTCATTGAGGTGAATTTTAGGTCATTTGTCTGTTTAATGTGACTTTTCCATCAACTGAGCACAGTATTTTGCCCCAATTTATTTGCATCCCTCATTGACTTGGCTTGGGCTCAGTCACTCTCAGTGGAAACTACTGACATCTGAAATGCTGACTCTGAGGTTCCTGAAACTAAACTTACACAACCTGCATGGAGTCAAACAGCCTTTTCCCCTCCTCACTCTTCCTCGTTGCTTGGTGCTTTTTTGGTGCTTCTCATTTGGGGTTTCACACCTTCGTGTTAACGACTCCTGTACCCCCGTCTTGCTGCTGGTGGGTGGCCGAGGGAGGCTGGCATGGCCTTCTTTTTTTCACAGTTGACCTTGGAGTTGCTTTGTCTTGAAAGCAAGGATCGTGCGTCACCTTCCTGGGAGAGGGACCTTCCATTGACGTGGGGGAAAGAATGAAATCAGCCCGTTCGGCGGGTGGGAATGGGGCAGTGAAACACCCCGCAGTGCCGACATCCGCTGTGACATTGACTAAACCCGAGAGCAAAGAGCACAGAAAATCTGTGGAACTTACCACAGAAAAGTGTGCAACTTTCCACGCTCGACCTCGGCGCGAGGATCCTGCGTTACGGGAAATGTTTGCCGTGGGGCTGTTAGTAAAACCTGCTGCCCAAATAACGAGGCACCAAACAGCTATCCTGCACATTAATAATCAGATACAGTGTGATATCTAATCTGACCACTTAGACTAGCTGTTTGCCTTGCTTTTAATTGCCACTTTCAGTTTAAGCTAACTGTACAAATTGGTGAGATTTATGAAGCAGCAGTGAACACCCCACCTCTGCCTGCCCTGTGGCTCCACGATTAAAATGCTCATTTTTGAACACTAGATTTGTTTAATCCTTTAAAAGAACCCTTGAAGTCATATGGACAAATATTTTAGCCTTGATTCCTTTCTGAAGGGGAGTGAGTGCAAGGGAAATCAAAAGCAGTTCAAATCTGGTACTTTGACTCTAATTGGGCAGCAAAGAGGCTTTTGGGATGTTTTTGGGATGTTTTTGGGATGAGATGGGCATTTCAACTTGGTTTTTGTTGTCGCATCGTGCTTTTGCTTCTTATGAAGTTCATTGCTTCTGTAAGCAAGTTATCCCAAATTTATGGGTACGTAGCTGCACTGTGAATAAAACCCCAGGATATTACATGAATAAGTGGGAGCAAGAGCTCCTGTCCAGGCTGTCTGAGGACTCAAGGTTTCTTCGTGTTGGTGCAGTGCTCATTTTTGCATTTTAAAGGCTCTGTTGTTGGAGCACTGCACCAACATGGAATACACATGTTGCCTTTGCCTTACAAAAGAAGTGTTTCTCATGATGAGAAACACCACTGGTTCTTCCTTAGGACACTGAGTGATAAAGATTTAGCTCTTGACCACCCCATCAGGAAACAGCTCCATCCAGGTCTCCCTAATGGGCAGTGAGTTATCCAGCCAAACCTCACTGTCTTCTTCTCCCCTCTCTATCCTTAGATAGAAGTTGGAAGTCTCTTCTTTCCTCTCCTGCACATTCCCAGTAATCCAGCTGTGGAAGTCAGGCAGTCTGGGTTGGTTGAACTCCTACCTTGCTCAGCTCCACCCTTAACTCCAACCCTGTGAGGGAAACAATCTCTGATGGCCAGGGGTTGCTTATGGAGAAGGAGCCTCGCAATGCAATTTTTGCCAGGGCTAAGACAGAACGGTATTGGCTCGGAACGAAGCAGAGCATGTCCTGGGGTGGGCAATGGGGGATGGAATGTCTGCTGGGCTGTCCCACAGGCAACCAGGCACTTGCCCAGGGCAGCAGCCTGAAGCACAGGCGTAGGCACACACGGGCTGCTCCAGGGCTCGTAAAAGCTGCTGCACACCTGTAACATCTCCGAAGTGAACACAGGCTCGTCCCCTCCAGCACTGCTCTCTACAAAGCCGGCTGGAGGGCAGCTCCTTCCCTTCCAGCACCGCTTCTCTGCCCTTCCCGGACCCTTCCTCTGCACTTGCAAACACCTTTGCTGTATTTACCCTCTCCTTCAGCCAGCCCCACATGTTCCCCAGGGCTGTGTCCAGCCCAGCAGCCACCCTGTCCCCGCATCCTATGACCTGTCATTACGTTTCCTTCCATCTCAGACGGCGCTGCTCTAAATTTCGTTTCTGAGCAGGGCAGCCCGTGTCTACGAGGAAATGAAAACTCGAAAGAGTGATTTCCAGTCCCAGCAACCCCCTCACACGGCTCCCTTTCTCACCCGACCCACCCGTCTCCTGGCCCTGGAGGTGGGAGGCTGACTCAGCCTCTGCCCTCCCTCATCGCAGGGGAAACCTCCCCGGGGCCACTGGTGGGGAAATCGTGCCCACAGCTCTCCAAAAGCCACACGTGCTCGTGCTGGCACCTTGGGCCAGGTGATGCCACTGTCACCAGCACACAGCATCAGTGCCATGCTGCTGCTGTGCTGCCTTCGCTGTCTCGCTTCTCTCCCTTTCAGTCTTTCCTCTTCTCTGTCACTCCTGTGACCCCTCTCTTTCTTTTTCTTGTTCTTGCTCCCCTTCAGGTCCTTCTGAGACAGAGAGGAAAGTGTTGGCCCTCAAGATGCCCCGTTGCCCTCTGACAAGGCTGCGTGTCCTGGGGGTGAGGGTCTGCATTGAGGATCCCACCGTTCTTTGCACCCACTCTGAGTGTCTCTGCCATCAGCTGTCATGAGCAGCCTGCAAGGTGTAAATCATGGGAAGAGCAGCCCCCACACAATCTTCCCAAGCTGGAAGCCTTTCCAAGTCATGCTGCTGCGGGTGGCAGTGGTTATCTCCATGACAGCAGGCTGAGCTATTCCAGTTCAGCTAACTCTGGCTGATTCCCACGGAATCCTGTGGATTGCTGTGTGTGTCTGCTAGGAAGGACTCCAGGCCCCACCTGAAGACACCAAAAGTCAAAGGAACACTTTTTCCTTTGTGAGTTTGTCCCAGTACTGTTAATGGTCATCTGTCCTGAAAATGTGTTCCTTGTTCCTGAGTTGAAAATGTCCACCTTCAGCTTCCAGCCTCTCGCTCTGCCTTTCCCTGGTAGGTGCATAAGCTCTTTAGTACCAGACATTTCTATTCCAAGCTAATTTTCATTCTTCATTTTGCTAAGATAAACAATGACTTCTATAAACCTCTCATTGCAAGGCATTTTTCTTGCCCTGTTATGATTTATTTGGCTGCTTTCTGAATACTTCAACACCTGATTTAATGTATGGGTGCCAGAGCTCTGCAGTTTGGCCACACTATTTCCAGCAGGGCTGGGAGCAGAGCACAGCATCTCTCTCCCTCCCTCCTCCACTCCCTGTCAGAGACATCCCATGTGCTGCAGCAGAAACTGATGTTCAAGTGCTCCACCATCCTCCAAAGAGCCTTGGCTGTGGGAAGATCCTGCTTGGAACTCCTCTTTCCCAGTGTGGCTCCACGCTCTTTTTTCCCCTCTGCAACTTTGCATTAGGCTGTATCAAAATGATTTCCTTTCCTTTCTCTTTAGTTAAACCCTGTTTTCCAGGTGGTTCCATGGCACTGGGTCTGTACTACACACCAGTTCACCAGCCCTTGTGTGACCTGCAGGTCTGGTTGGCAGGACCCTCACAGCCACCTGCAGGTATTTGGTGACAGGACTGGGACTGGACAGCCCTCTCTCTGATTACCAGCTGTCACTGCCACCAAACATCCTCCCTTCTCCCCCTGCCCACAGTGAATCCTCTCTGGGAGCTTTTTAGCCCTTTTTCTCTGCCTGTGCTCTCTTACAAAGTCAGAGTTAAAGCACAGACATTTCCAGTCCTGCCTCAACAGGTGAGTCATAGAATGGATTGGGTTGGAAGGGACCTTAAAGACAATCTAGTTCCACACTTTGGGCACAGGATGGAGGTTATTCTCCAGTTATTATTAGAAGTCATCCTGGAGTCAGTCAATAAGTGCAGACTTATACACAGGGTGAGAGGAGGAGGCTGCAGCAGCTGAAGGCAGCAGTGTATCAGCTCACATCAGACAGCTCTGCCTGAGACAGAGAGTGTGAAATTAGCTATTGAGTGTAAAACACAGAAAGAAGGTTTATTTATGCAGGTCATGACCTGAAGCAGAAAGGCTGTTTTGTTTGTTTGGTTGTTTGTTTGTTTCCCAGTTACTTCCATAGGTTTTGTTGTTCTTATAAAAACCACCGTTGCACTCTGTCCTGGCATAGGGACACTGACAGTGACTGGCAAACAGCCTGAGTTCATACCCATTCTGGGATCACCCAGATTTTCTCTGGGCTGGAGAACTATTATAAACAAGTAAAAACAATGCTCTGAAAGAATGGGATTTGAGCCACAAAAAGGAAGTAGTAGAGTCAGGAGGGAGAAGTCAGATTAAATTAAAGCTCAGAAAAAAGGGAACATCCCATCATACTGTGAGCAATCGTTATAACACCAGGGGTGGCCTTGGAAGGTGTTGGTTTCCCTCTCTTCAATGCCACAAATGTGCTGAGTGACTTACAAGAGAAATAAATCACACTCCTCTCTTTGACCTCCTTCTGATTTTTTAACTTGGAAGGATCAGTGTTTTCTGCTTGACTTCAATGAGGAGGAAAATATTATTCAAAAATCCCCTATTTTTAATGGTAAAAATAGATCTTTGTGGAGTGTAAAAATCAGTTTTGATGTACCTTGTGCACAAAAACTTCTTTTGGAGAAGGCATAGGATAGCCTTCACATAGAAGGCTTGGTTTCAAATTTTACAAGTCATATCATAAAGATTTTCATTAAGAATTCAAAAATAGCATCACAAAACACTTATAAAGTTGCAGGTAATCCAAAGTGAACTTCAGATTCACAATATTTGAGATTTTGACTTTCCAGTCAGTTCTGTGATCTCCTTGCCAAAAGTCCTGGCTCTGCTGGGAGTGTGTAGGAATCTGACAGCCCAAGGGCAAAGGGACCTGCTCTAGAGCCATTGATTCCCAACTTTTCTCCAACCCTGTAAAAAGGAAAATCAACAGAGCCTTGGAAGGAAGTAGATAAAGAGGTCAGAGAAGGGAAGAATAAGGAATAGGTGAGCACTATGAGAATGAGAGTGTTTTGAAGGTTCACAATGGAATTAATAACTCCATCAAAGCAAGAAGTCCATCACTGCAGAAAGTCCTTTTCACTCTGGCAGTGAAAGGGGTGAAACCAGTCTCCCTCTGGATTGTGCTGTGCCCATCTGATTGTACAATGGAACAAACCACCTCAACGAGGTGCTCTGAAAGGATGGGGAGTTCTCTTGGATTAACTCCCATCACCACCACTTGCCTCTATTAAATGTTCCTAAGTCAGAGGCATTTTTTCCCCAAACTAGTGAGAAAGCACAAGAAAAATCCCCCAAAAAGGCACCTTTAAAGACAATAGGGGTATGAATATCCTTTTTGTCTCTTGCAAGGCTCTGAGACATTTGCGTGGGATTCTGTTCTCAAGTACATAAAAGGGACTTCAAAAGCTGAGTGAGAAAAGACAGTGGAAAATAATAAGGCAGGCCAGTAGCCCACACAAATTCAAGAAAGTATCGCTGATGTTGGCTGCAAACAAAAAAAATCACTAATAGGCCAAGCACAGATCCCACCATGGAGCTCAAAATCTGTGTTTTCATCAAACTTTGCCATTGTTTCTTTCAGAAAGATGAAGTTTCCCCATCCCTGTGCTCCTCGTGGCTGCTCACGTGGCCACCCCATCCCTGTTTCTGCAGGACCATCCCCAGCAGACCCAGCTCTCGCATGTGCACAGCAGCATTGCGTGGGTGACGTGTCCCAAGTTGTGGAGATGAGTTGCTTGTGTTCCAGCCTGTAAAATTGATGCCCTCTTTCCATTTCCTCTCTCACTTAAGCTCATTATCCCTGCATGCCTCTCCCTGAAAACTGTAAATTAGCAAGTTGCCAAGGTGGAGAGCACTGTAGCTGCTGTCACCATCCAGGGGCCTGCAAAGAGCTCAGGTGCACTGAGGTTTGGTCTTTGAGATGGCCCATCCCAAGGTGTTTGCACGAGGGATCAGTGCCATGGGATCCTGTGAAGGGCCTGTGCAGGTTCCCAGATGCTTAGGGGAGAAAAGGTTCTCCAGGTGAACATTAAGGTACAAAAATTTATGGTGGCTGAGTTAGGGGAACTTGGAAATCATGGTATCACACAATGGTTTGGGTTGGAAGGGACCCGAAAGATCGTATCAATCCAACCCTCAAACACAGCTGCAAAGGAGGATGAAGTCCAACACCACCACAGACAGAGAGAGCTCAAAGCTATAGAGGAGGTTCAGAGGGTCAGAGGGACCTGGGTGCACACCTTGAATTCCCCCCCTATGCACACATGAGCTGCCAGGGATGTGGTAGGAAAACTCCTCCCCTGTGCAGCACCTGACCTGGGAAATCCTTTTTGAAATCCCTCCACCATCACCGTTTTCATCACAGAAGCTTTGAAAGAACACAGTCTGTCGTCAAATAAATGAGTTTAAAAGGGGGGAAATAGTTTGAAAGGGTAGGAAATATGTATTTACTGGGTGATAAGGTTAACGACTTCAAAAGGAAGTTGATTAAAATTGTTGCTGGGTTGGGGAGTTAAGTGGGGGAGAGAGCCAACAATAACAGAAATTAAGACAGGCTGAGAAAGTTGGGGCTGCTCAGGCTGGACAAGAGAAGGTTGTGTGGAGACCTCCGAGCACCTTCCAGGCTGGGAAGAGACCCACAAGGAAGACACAGGGGGACTCTTGGTCAGGAACTGCAGGGACAGCACAAGGAGAATGGGGTCAGACTGACAGAAGGGAAATTTAGGTTTGATATATGGAAGAAATTCTTCCCTGAGAGGATGGTGAGGCCCTGGCACAGGTTGCCCTGAGAAGCTGTGGCTGCCCCATCCCTGGAAGTGTCCAAGGTCAGATTGGACAGGGCTTGGAGCAACCTGGGCTGGTGGAAGGTGTCCCTGCGCATGGCAGGGGGTGGCACTGCATGGGCTTCAAGGTCATTTCCAATCCAAACCATTTTGGGATTCTATGATTCTATAAATACCTTAATAAAACCCAAGATATACTGGAAATCCCCAAGAGTTCTCTTACAACAAACCTGGGGCACTTCATTCACATTGGCAGACCTGTGGCAAGAGAGAGGTACAGGCAAGAGCTGACCACTTCTAGGTGAACTAACTCAATACAGGGGCATGACCACGAGCATGTGGCCAAGTGCAGTTGCAAGTAGGTCAATCAGCATTATTTTCATGGGTTTTTTATCTTTGGAGGATGGACTTTGGATGACTTGGACCCAGCTGAACAAAGTGATTTGCAATTAGCTCAAGCAAATCAGTCCTTAATTTGAATTTTCTGCTGTTCACGTGTTTGTGGTCCCAGCTCCCTCAGCTGTTAATACACAGTTTTCCAGACCTGTAGGCACAGGGCCCCATCCTGCTAAGCTTTACACAGAGGCTGATGTGGATGTGGGTGCTGAGCCCTAGTGCTTCCCCCCTTTCTGGAGGTGGTTCTCATTTGAGCTCCCATTTCAAAGGCTGCTGGTTTCCAGTGACTGACTGGAGGGAGAACCTGAAGCACCAGGGCCAGTAACCAAGGGGAAATAAGGGATGATTCAACACTGAGCCCTCACCACTGATACTTACCATGAGGGGAACCTTGTGCCTTAGAAAGCTGCATCCTGCAAGGCTCTGAGGGACTCATTCCAGCCCAGGTTGCCCTCTGATGATCAGAGCAAGCTGGGATTCAAGGCTTGCTGAGGAAACACTTTTCCTTCCATCAGCCCTGTTACGTGTCTGTGTGAAGTGGGTGTTTCCTGCTACTAAACAAGAAACGACAGCTCTCAGACTCTGGTTGCCTTTGGAAAATCCTTGCCTGAAGACTCCCCCATAGAGTCTTCACTGCTGTTGTTGGGCCCACCATCAGAGGAATCAAGTGAACTGTCAATGGTGAGACAAATCCTCACGGTCCAGCTGGCAAAGCCCTGGCCAAACCCAACCCCAGTCAATACAGGACAGCCTGTCCTCCCCTTCTCTACCAGTGGTTTGGAAGCCCTGAGACACTGAGCTAAGCACAGACACAAAGTGAAAAGGTCATTTGGTAATACAATGCTCACTTCCCACACATCGATTTTCGCTTGACTAGAAACTGCTAATAAGTTAACACCAGCCCCAAACAGTGCTCAGAGGCCTCAGAGATTAATAGGGGTTTTCACTATTGGCCTCAGATGAAAGTATTAATCAGAAATAGGTGTGGGTGCATTAGGAATGTGAAATAGGCACCTTCACAGAGCAGACTTTTAGCCACAGAAATCTTGACTGAATGGAAAGTCACAAGTGCCTGTAATTGGCAGTTTACAGAGCCGATGTATTTGTCAGCCCTCTCTGGAAAACTAAAAGTTCCTTAGGCTTGAACCCTGGGGGTCAAGCCTGGAGTTTCTCTCTGTGTGGGTTAGGGAAACAGGCCTAAGATAGCTGGGAAAGGACACGTGCTGCTGCTCCCACTGGAGGTTCATCTGGATGGGGTATCCATGTCAACTCACTGGGGATTAGGAGCTGCCTCACCAGCTCTCAAGGGACTCTTCACACATGGCGTGAAACATCACTCAGCCCCAGGTCGTTCTTGCCTCGTGAATTCCAGGCTGCAGAAAACACGTGAACATGAGATCTCCTGCTTGATTTTCCTTTTCCAAGCTAAGGGATGCACCAGGGAGGGATGTAAGAGCAAGGGAGTGGGCAGTGCTCTTGGTTCTCAGGCTTGGGTGGGTCCTTCTCATTCCCAGAGTGCTATTCAGGTGTCATTAGCTCATCTCATCTCATCTCATCTCATCTCTCTTTTTGTAGTTCCACCCACCAAGAGGATTCTGAGAACGTCATCCTTGGACAGCCTGACACCAACAGAGAAATACCAATTTTTTAACTATTTTTAAATGCCATGGTATTTTAAACCCACTCATCTGGAGCATGAGCCACGATCACTTGATGTTGACAGAACCAGGGATGATCATGCTGGCTGTGCTTTGGGAATGGTCCCAAACTGTCCACGAGCTCAGCTATGAGGAAGAAGGCACAGCTTCAGGAGAAAAGAGGAAGGAAAGAAGGAAAGCAAACAGATTGACAGCTGGGACCTGCCAGTATCCTTGGGGAAACAGAGGGTGCCTGTGAGTCCTCAAAGAAAAGGAAATGATAGGAAATTCGAGGAGGAAATGGAGTTTTCATTACACAAGAATGCTGTCCCAGGGGCCCAGTCCTGTTTCAAAGGAATCACCATGGTGGCAGCACTGGGAGTGGGAAAGCAAAGAGGTGGAGGGGATTGTCCATCCAGTGGCAGTTCCCATTCTGGGGAGGGTTGTCCTACATGCCACCAGCTCCTTCCTGCAGTGCCAGACCCTGCAGAGGGTATTTGAGACAGCCACCGGAGAGCAGGCAGTGACTGGAATGGGATGGGAGAGGTGAAGCACTGTCAGGGTGGGCTGAAAGGTTTCACCCAGTGCCCCATCTGCAAGGAGGACCTCACTCCTGAGCTCCTTCTAAGCTGGTGTGGAGCCCCAGCCCCAGCCCATCTGTCAGGGTGTGAGGCCACCCTGCCCCAGGGGTGCACAACAAGCTCTGTCCACCCAAGAGCAGTGACTGCACAGCTCAGCAGCCTGTCACCACCCCGGGGGATGGCCCGGAAACCACTTACACTGGTAGGTGGTGACAGCCTTGCCTTGGCTTTCAGATGCTGCTGTCCCACTGAGTTAACCTTTTGTCAGTCATTGGGGTTTTTGAACCCTTGTTTTTATGCTGGTGAGTCAGGAGAAGATGCTGATCATCATCACTGAAAAATGAATTCTGAGCTGTAAGTCAGCCAAGCATGATGTTGGCTGGCTGGGGACACTGTGCAGAAATGGAAACACGCCCTTGAATGGGTGAAGCAATGCCTGGTGGAAGGGTTTGGGCTGGATGGGCAGATTTGGTTCCCAGATGGTCTTTCTCCCTCACCAAACCAGGAGGATTTTCAGCCACAGTTATGACAGAGTTGTATTTCTGCTCACAGTAATTTTCCTTCAAAACCCAAACCAAAAGTAAGGAAAACGTGAATTCAGGATGAACTCAGATACTGGAGTTGCAGTTCCAGAGCACCTTCAGGGACTACTTGGGATCACATTGTGTGCAGTTTTGATCCAAACTAGGCATAATAGTATTTTAATAGCTCTGTTGTTTGCTAGGAGCATTCTCCTGACATTCTTGTCTTCCAGTGCTCTTTGTGCACCTTCAATTCCCTTTGGGTCTAAACACTCAACCTCCTATCTCCTCTCTTTGCTTGCTAAAGATCATGCCCACTCTGCTTTTCTTTGGGCACATCCACACATCTGGGTCTGGGAATCTCAGTTAAAAATTAAAGCCACGGGAGTTCCAGTACCAAATGCATAACTCTCTCCTGTAAGAAAGTTTTCCAGGTCATGCCAGGGTGATTGTGCTGCACCTCTTAAAATCCTCACTATTGGTAAGAAAACATCACCCTTTTTGGTAATTGCAGCAAACCAAATGTTCCTATGTTTTTTCCGTACCTCCACTGCGGGATTCGAGCTAAAGGCATAGCTGATGGGACCAAAACACTTCCAATCTTGGAAAAATAAAACCAACAGCCCAACCAGAACATTCAATTTCAACAAGTATCTTAGTGACAGATGGGGCTTCCCATTACAGGCCACTTCCTCTGTGAGAGGGACTCCACCAGCATCGGAAGCACAACGCACGGCCCGTGCAGCCCCTCTGTGCTCATCTGGCCCCCTTAACGCGCCGAATGTGAAGTTCCATCTGCTAACCATGTGAGTTCAAAACACATTTGTGTGGAGAGGAATTGCAAAGCTGTGGGAGGCACTGCAGAAGCTCCTCTCACGGTGTCATCAAAGGCTGTGGGCACGGAAAAGCCTCATCTTTGAAACAATACCAGCCTGCATGGTTGGCACATGGGGGGTTTTATGGGGCTGTCAGAGATGGAGGAGGTGAAGGAATAAAGTTTTGGTTGCTTTGTTCCTTTTTGAGCCTGGTTCTGTCCTGCCCTGTTTGCAGTAAGGTCTGATGGGCAGCAAAGAGCATCTGCCTGCGGGTTCCTGCCTCTGGTAGCAAAGGTAGTGGCCAAGGGCTGAAAAAGCAGGAGGGACTGCCCTGGTAGATGACTCTCCACTCGCTGCTCTTTGATGTGGTGCACTAAATATGATCCTTTTGGTTCAGCTCCATGCTTTGATTACAGGCTAAAAGCTGCATGTGTACTTGAACGCGTGAGCAAATAGAGTGAACTGTTTCTTGGAAAGCAAGCTCTCACAGTTTAATTTATCTCACTTATCCCTCCAGTCTGGCAGCTTATAAGTAACTGCTATGATCAGAGACAAGTTGTTTCCCATTCTATCTGGAGGCAAATAATAGTTTCACAGAAAGGGATCTGACACTCTCTGTACCTAAGTGTTTCTCACATACAGAACATTTGAAAGCCATGATTCAAGTGCTGGGTGTCAGGCAAGGAGTCAGCCTCTGCTTTTTGTGATGAAGCTGCTAACCTGGACCTGGGCCAGCACAATGTGCCATGGATCAGGTACATACTGAGGTTAATGAGGCAGTGACAACACAACTACCACTGTGTTCGTCGTAATAGGGGCTAATGGGGCATTGCTGAAGAGTGGCTGATGCCACGTATGTAACTCTGAGATGGATGTGTGAATTTAATAAGGCACAGATTAGAAAGCAATCAATAAGTCTGGGCCAGAGCCTTGATGGAGCTGATACGGTGAAGAAATGCTGTGTAACAGAACTGTCTTTGCAGAACAGCTAAAATCCCGAAATGGGGGTTTCATGTCGCCTTCAAGAGTGACAGGGGGAGGATGTTGCACGCCTGAGGATGCAACCCCCCGAGGAGGGATTTGTGGATGCTCCTGAAATGCTGGCTCTTCCCTGATGTGAGACACTCACCTTGTGCTCAGGGACCAGCAGCTGTAGTGACACTGCACAAAGGAGACTCCCTTTCTTCACACCGGTTCTTGGTGGGCTCCTCATGGACAGCTTGTGTCCTACCTGCTCAGGTGGGACTTCACTCAGGAGCTGACATCTCAACAAGAAGCACTGCATGAGATGGAAGTCCAATCTGTGTTTTCACATCTAGTGGCTACAAAAATATTTGGAGTTTGAGTGAAAGCCCAACCCCAAGGGTTTAAAAAACTGTGTTGAGTGTACATGCATGAGACATGACTTAGTGACAGCCCTGGTGTGGGGCAGAGCTGCACCATGGCAGGCTGTCTCCCTCTTCTGAGGACACCAAACTGGAGTCGATCTGTCCCACTGTGCATGAAGAACTCTTTGTAAAACAACGTGGAAAGAAGCATGTTACATCCTTTTATGTGAATGACACCAGCTTAGGTAACAGTGTTTTACTCCCTGTGGTGCTAAGCAAGGCATAAATCCTTTGAGAATTGAAGTAATAGACATAAACCCTCCCCTCTCTTCTTCCCCCTGTGACTCCACTCTTCTCCACTCCTGTATTAATGGATATTTTATATCTGGAAGGAATTCAAGAGTCTGTAGTAGGTAGTTAAACATCCAGATGTATCAGTAATAATTATGCTCAGCTTGGGGAGGCGAGGCACTTGAATAACAGGCATGGTTTCCATGGATGGCTACAAGATTATAAACATAAAATTTATAAGTGGAATGGGAACATTTGGTTTATTTTCTCTTCTCTTTACAATCACTGCAGTTTAAATTGAAAACAGTGAAGGGTAGCAGAGCCAGGCAACAACCTGAAGACTGTAAACAAAATAATTCATGTCTTACTGATGGGATATGGTCATATAATCAGTAAATTAATTTAGCCTACTCTAGTTTCACCATTAACTTTCTATTTTCTCATTTCATTGGCATTTCCCTGCCCAGTTTATGTCTCTCCTCAATACATATTGTGCTATAAACCAGAAGCAAATATCTTGAAGGGTAAATAAAGAGGTAACGAGTCTACAAAAAGAGATGTTATTGAAGTACATTAACTCCTGCTTACTATCTTTTAAACTTTTCTTGATCCAAGATTCATTTTTACTATTTGATCAGTTTCCAATATAAAAATATAATGCCAAGATATTTGTTTTTTACACGGTGTCCTTAGTACCTAACAGCACCAAATGTTTCCCTGAGATGAGACAAGCATTTATGACCTGGAAAGGAAGGGAAGGCTTGCAAGCCTGAGGGTATGAAATCAGGATGACTCAGAACAGAAGCTGGAAAATCACTTCAAAAGGTCCTCCTAGCCGTGTCTTGAACAGTTGTTGATCTAAGCCATGGTCTGGCAAGAGAGGAACTAATAATTCATATTGATTTAAAGCCATCTTTGCTACAAAACAAAGCACGCACCAGATATCCATGTGCAAAACCTGTTTGTGCAATAGCACATCTGTGAACGTGTGCAATTAGTGCAATTAGAGAGCAATTTATATGCAAATGCCCATCCAGTCAAATGTGCCTTTACTTAATTAGTGGAATATAATTTCAGAGGGGTTTCACTGCATTTCCCAAACCCTGACCCTTAATAACTGAATGCCAGTGTTCACACAGTGCAAACCCCGTCTGGATCACTGGCTTGCAGGGCTTTGATGGGGTGGGAGCTGGAGGTGCCAGGGCAGGGGTCTGTCCCAGATGCCACTCCCGTGGGTCGTGCCAGGGAAGCAGGATTTGGCCCACAGGAGCTGGGGTGAGTTCTGGATGAGCTGCTCTCCTCAGCAGCTCTTCAAGCAGCGAGGTCTGGGAGATGAGCCAGCCCAACGCTGTGCCCAGACCCCGCCAGTTCTCCACCATCAGCTCCTCCTGCCCCTGCACAGGGAGGGTGCCTGGGGGCTCTCCCTGACTCCCAGCACTGAGGGACACTGGAGCACCTCCAACACTGCCTCAGGTGTTCCAGATGTATCTGCCATCACTGCCATGTGTGAACTCAGGGTCCTTTCAGGGACCCCATGATGTGGGTATAACCTGTCTGGGAGAAGGGTGATCTTCCATCTAAACCTGGATCAGATTTGGGCTCTGGTCTTTGGCTGATAAAGCTGGAAGTTTGTGCAGATGGATGTGGCTCATCAGCTGTGTCTGTTCTGAGAAAGACTAAGCTGTTACTCAAGCCTTGGCCCTCACCCACCGTCTTAAGGTGACTTGTAATTCTTCATTGGCAAAAAATTACATGGCAATTCTCCTTTGTGTCCTCGATGTGCACCCAAGGACAGCAGGACCTCAACCTCTCCAGCTGCCAGACAAACACAACCTCTTTGCTCCTCTCTGCCTTCACCAGCTGAGGAATTTGCACCAGTAAAACACGCAGGTCCATGAAAATTGGCAGTGCATATCAAGAGGCAGTTGGATGAGGTAAATAAAACACGATGTCTCCCCCCCCCACAGGTTAGACCAGGCTGCTGAAATCAGTGTGCACACGAGTGGCAGTTGTGTGAGCACAGTATGCAACTTTGACATACAGGTTTACCAAGAAGAGGATAAATTTTAATAGCCGGAATATTTTAACTGTTCAGCATGTAAACAGGATTCTGTGCTGATCTGATCAATGCTGCTTTGCAGACCACATTTGGCATGGTGCTATATATAGTGTTCCTGGAGTTTTATTTAATAGGACGGTACATTTGATCCTAATGTGCCATCTCAGAAATAATGAAGCAGAAAAGATCTTTATCTTCTGTGAAAGTTGCAGCTATTGGCAGCCATTCAGAAAAAAAAAAAATAAAAGTAATTGCACAATCTTTGGAGATATTGTATTGCTAACTGATTTCAGTGTGAAGCTTGGGTGGCTTTCATTCTGAGTTAATCAGGCAATGGACCATATATGTTGCAAATACATCACTTTCAGACACTCTCCACATATTGACAAATACAATTGCTGGGGCTGCTGCCTGAACGAAAGCTTTCTGTATCTTCGGATCCTTCTTGTGGGGCAAAATAAATAAATAAACAAAGGAGCAGGAGAAGGAAGCCTCTTTAGGATGTGCTAAAAGCAATCCTCTTCCCGGAGCACAGCCCCGTTTGCCATTCCCTTGCATTAGTTTTGAGCAACTGATGCAGATGGCACAGGAGCTGGTGTGTTTGTGACTGCTCCACGTGCTAAATATAGAGCTGGGAGCGAAGACGGGGGCCTAAATTCAGCAGAAGGACTCAGTGAGGCAACGATTGCATTTCAGTGCTGCTACCTGTAGCACGGGACATGGACATCCTGCCTATGGCATGAGGAGACCTCACCAGCCCCGAGGGGAGCAGGAGTCAAGCAAAGAGCAAAGCAGGAGCTGCTGAGGTGACAGAAGGTACTGGGAGGGGTCTGCAGGGTTAGCTCTGCCCCATGAAGGTGTGTGTCCATGACTCCAGGATCACGAAGGTTTCTCCACACACTGAGTGGTCACACCCACCCTCCAAGGAGAGCACCTGAGTCATGGGGCTGCCTCCACGCCGAGTAAAGGAGGTAGAACCAGGGCTTGCAGCTTGGCAGGGGGTTTCCACTTCACCCTCAGCCTCAAGTTCAGTGAACACGTGGAGGAAAATGCAAGGAATTTCAGTATTTTCCGAAGCTGTGTTTTGAGTTTATGCCCCAAAATGCTACTGAAGCTGCTTGCATCTCTCTTGTCAATCTAGTTCCATAAACCCTTTGAACAGCAGGCTTTCCTGAGGGCTGGATGAGCTCACACTTCTCTCCCTGAGGACTTTTAAGTTTCATTTTCTCAGCAGCAGAGGCCCAGGATGATATACCCACCTATATGTGTCATTAGGTACTAAGCACACAAGGATGTGTGGCAGGTGTGGACTTGGAAAAGTAGGAGCACAACACCCCCCATGGATTCCTAGCCCTGGAGTCATAAAGGCAGCTATGGGGACAGCTGAATTCATGTCACAGGATCAGAAATTATCAGAGGGTACCAGTGGATGGATGATTTCCTCATTTCTGGTAGCAGTTGCAGAGCCTCTTTCTCTTCCATTTTCTGGAAGGACAGGTTTTCCCACCATTCCCTTGGTTTATTCTGGAACATAGGAACATTACCAATAGTTAATTGGGAAGGCAATGAACATTGATTGCACAATGGGGTTTGTTATCAGATGGTCAGAAGAGCTCTATCTCACAGGGTCATGGCTATACACCAATTTTCAAGAATATTCCCTAAAAGATATTTGGAACCCAATCTGAATCTCTTTGTCTACATATAACTCATTTGTGGGTCACCTCAGGAGGTCTTAGAAAATAATCTAGTTTGGAAAGGCCGTCTAAAAGTCTTCTGTGCCACTTCCAGCTCAGAGCAGGACCCACCTCAAAGTTAGATGAGGTTTCTCATAGTCAAATCCAGACAAGTTTTGAAATATTTCTAGGTATGGAGATCCTTGGGGCTTGGCTTCCAGTGCACGGACAGCACGTCATGTGAAATGCCTCCTTGTGTATTTACACTCCCTGATTTACACAGCACAGAATTTAACTCAGAGCCTGATATGTTGAGTTAGTCAGAGGCTTTGCTGATGTTGAACAGGCTGTGGGAATAAACCTTCTCAGAGGAATGACCCAAAATAGCATCACAAGGGCCTTCCCAACGTGCAGGAAGCCAAACAAACACTGTGCTGTTGCCAAAGTTCAACAAGCAACGTCCTCAAAACAAATGGACAACCTGCCTTGGCACCATGGGCGAGGGCCCAGCTTGGAACGTGGGACCAAAGGCTTCCTGGCAGGAATCTTCAGAGCCTTGTCCCTCCCCAGGCTCTATCACAAACCAGGAAATATGGGGTTTGTGCCTCTTCTTCACCATGCTTAGAAGGGGTTCGAGGTGAGCTGCAGGCCTTCCTCTGTGCTGTGGGGGAGATGGAAAATAATTTGTTTTACAATGAAAACCTTATGTAATGAAGATGGTAAAGAATGGGCAACCTCCAGGTTCCCAACCAAGATGTTCCTCTCCCTGACTCTCTGGAAGATGTCCATCCAGTGGCATTATGACCTGGCTTCACGTACACTCCTAAAATGATAAGTGAAAAACATCCTAAACAGGAAAATGATATCCCTATATGGTTTTTAACACCTCCTTAACTGCTTGGCCACAGGGCTGTTCATGGTCCTGGAGACTGGGTACCAACACTCAGCATCCCTGGCTGAGGGCAGTCCAGGATGAGCATGAAGCTTGTCCCTCGCAGAGCTGGGAGGGAGCTCAGCTTTCCACGGCCTGCTCAAGCTTCTCTGGCTTTTTGTGGTCATTTCCTGGGCGTTTTGGGGGGCTCTGCTGGTTTGACTCACGTTGCTGTGAAGCTTTCCACAGGCACTGCAATGTGTTTGGCAGCTTCCCCCCTCCTCTGCTTGGTCATGTAAATGTCAGCGTGAATCACCAGGACAGAAGCAAGAGTATGAAAATGGTTGGGTTTCCTGCCCCAGCAGTGACATTTAGAGCATTATTCAAGCCAGTGACTGTGATAGCAGGGACTTGAAGGAGCTTGTCAGCTGCTCCAAATCACTTGTGAGGAGCCTCATCGGAAGACAAGCAGTAAAGGGCACCCGATAAACAAAACTGTGCCGAAATCTGAGGTGTCTCAGCCTGACTCGCAGCACACACACCTCCCCTGGGGTGTTTCCAGAGACCTCTCACCATTTCCCCACCCTGGGCTGCCACAGCACGTTGGGGAAGCTTGGCTGCAGCTCCAGACCCTTTGGGAACCGCTCACAGATGCTCCATCCCTGGAAAAGTTCAAGGCCAAGCTGTATGGTCTAGTGTGAGGTGTCCGTGCCCATGGGTTGGAGCTGGATAGTCTTTACAGAATCACAGAACATGTTGAGTTTGAAGGAACCCACAGAAATCATTGAGTCCCAAGTCCCTTCTAACCCAAACCACTCTATGATTCTATGGAGAACTTCATGAGTGCTTGTGGAGGGTGGATGGAAACCACCCTCTTCATCATGTTCTCACTCTGAAGGCTCCAGACACCATCCCAGCACAGCCCAATCCATGTTCCCCAGCACTGAGATGGGGGAGACTCCTCTTGAATTGTGGTTGTAACTCCTTGGTTTTCCATTGAGAGAACATCTGTCCCAGTTATCCATGTGTTTAGAAAGAAGGATGCTGCTGAACTGGAGAGTTGTTTCCCATTTTCTTTGACTGAATTATGTGCAGAAGCCTCTGTGCTCCTACTCCCTGATTCCAGTGCTGAAGCTTTGATTGCCATCTCAGTGGTCCCAGTGAAACTTGTTTTTCAGGGATTTATTATAAAAAACCAGCAAAATTCCCTTTGGGGCAGTAGCTTGGCAAACACTTAATCAACACAAAGGAGGGAACTAAGCTTTAAATGATCCATTTTCAATCAGCTTCTCCCTCAGATACACTCCTGCTTCCAAGATTTAAATGAAGAAAGACTTTTTAGGGAAAGTCGATTAAAAATAAAAAATCCTCCCTCCAGCCCCCATGCTGGCAATTATTTCTCCCATCCTAAAAAACTGGTACAGCCACTCAGTGGAGCGAACTGATCTGAGCAGCACAGTCTAAAATCAGTAAAAGCCCCCTTAGGCAATATCTTTTAGGTTTGCTATTTTCTTCTGTGAAACTTCTCGCTGTGATTTGTGGCGAAGGAATCTTTCTCTATTTTTAATCACCTTCATCATCATCATCTCTGCTCTCTCCTTCTCCTGCTGGCTCTTTCTCAGGAGCTGCCTGACTGTCTGTCTGTCGGTCACGACAAGCTTCACGTTTGGAAGAGTGACAGATTGCCAGTTGGAAGGGAGGCACAGTCTGGGAGTGCAGTCTTTAGCTGATAATAACTATTTCATCAACATCAGTTCTCCTGTTTTACAAAGCGTAATTCATAAAAAGAAAACCCTCTTGGAGATTCTCACAATACATAAAAGCATATAAATAAAATATAAATGAAGAAAACAAGACACATTAATTACATACAGCAGAACAGGCTCATCTAAAAAGCTTGCTTGTCAGTTTTGATCTCAGATTTGCTGGTGATATACTGCTTTTTATGACTGGTGGAGGCAAGGTGGAGAATAATCCTGTCCAGAGATGAAAGGCCAGTGTGGATGGAGCCTGGACAATGGGGCCACACACAGGCCCTGAGCTTAGGTGGACAGGAGAGCCCAGGGGAACAGAACTTGAGGGCACTGGACTGCAGAGAAACAAAGATGATGGATCCATTCCAAGGTGGGATGGAGACTTTTGAAATTCCACAGAGTCTGATCTCAGAGCAAAGAAGGCACAAAGCAGTGGGTATGGGCACATCCACAGCTAGCCCGGAGCTGGACAGCTGCCTTTGAGCACAGGAAGAAGAATGTCAGGAAGGGATCATGAGCATAATTAATCCTGCAAACTCTCCTGTGTCTATGAATCAATGTCTCTGTGAGACACAGAGCAGCGCCGACAAGGGCCACAGGGGCCAGCAATAATTCATAAGTGGTACCAAACAGAGCTGGTCATGCAACTGATCCAGAGACAGAGCACGTGTTTGCTGCAGGAGATGCCAGAGGTAAGGGAAGCACAGCTACAACTGCAACCCTAAACACTCCAGCCCTGGGCATGTACAGGCAACCACCATCAGAACAGCTCCTGCTGCTTTTGCCCTGGGACTCTAATGCCTAATGCCCTTGGACAGCCCCACACACACTCCTGGGGCTCTTCCCCAGCTCTAGCCCTACTGGAACCGTGCTGGGGTGGGCTGTGTCTGCAGAAGGATGAGGGAGGTGGGTGGTGGAAGAGAGAGCTGAGGAGCTGAGTTAACACAATCAGAGGGACCAGAGTTTAAGATATGGGAGTCACAGGGCAAAGGACTCACTGCAGCTGATGCCACTACTCTTGGGGTGATGGGGGAAGCCCTTCCGAACCCAGAAGGTCGCTGCTGTCTTGGTTTCATGCCATGGAAGAGTTAAAGTCACAGAATATTCTGAGTTGGAAGGGACCTATAAGGATCCTCAAGTCCAGCTCTTAAGTGAGTGGCCCGTACAGGGATCAAACCCACAACTTTGGTGTTATCAGCACCACGCTCTGACCAACTCATCTTGGTTCTCTGAAGGAGCCACTGTGGTGGGGCTGCTTGGCAGAGAAAGTGCTCAGCCAGGAGGGCTTGAAGAGTGCCTGGAGAGAATGAAGTTTGGCCAAGCAGGGAGAAATGCTGTGGAGCAGATCTGGACTAGGTAGTCACAAAGCACAGGCTTGACATGATTTCCACCACAGCGAGACAAAACCTGACCCATATTCTCCATGTCTTGGAAAGTTCTTGCACCACTCAGAGAGGCAGCTGAAAAATGTTGTGCCATCACTTGTAAGCCTTGCGTGCAGGCACAGAAATGCAGTATTTCCTCAGCTGTGAGGGCAGAGCCAGAGGCCATCGCCGTGACTATCAGTGTGTGCGGGCCATGTGGGTAAACATACGATGAGATGAGTGTCCCAGCTCCCTGGTGCCATGCCACGGAGCATCTGTGTCAGCTGCTGGCAGTGACTGCTGCAAACTTGCAGCTCTCTGCAGCCCTGAGTTTATCAGAGATCACACAGCAGCCAACAGCCTGGAGCAGCTGAAAGACCAAATAAATCTGTGCCTTGTCTCCCAAGGTCTTCCCTCGGGCGCTCTTATCTGTGCCAAGAGGAGCAGAGCTGGAGGAGGGCAACGGGTTCTCACACGCTCTTGCCTTGTAGGCGCTGTCTGAACGCCCTGTCTCGTGGGGGTGAGGATGGTGGAGATGCCTGGCCAGGCTCTGCTTCTCCACAACAGCCACAGAAGTCTGGGAGGAGGTTTTCCGTGTTGGCAAAACAGGACTGAGAGGGAGTATTGCTGAGGTGAAGGGACTGAGGATGAACATCGTCCTACACAGACCTTGAGGACCTGCCAGGTGCAGGCTCTGGGCTGGTTTTGCTTCATTCTTGATGCAACTGCCCTGCTCGTGGAGCTGGAAGGGGGATTTTGTGCAGTTTCTCTCAATATTAATACTACTTTGTCAGCAGCCCCACAGGGGAGCAGTTTCAGAGAAAGCTTAATTTGGGTGAAAAAATTGCAGGCATCTAAAAACACAAAATGCACTCAAGGCTCATTATGGTTCTGTAAGAGTCTTCAAATTCTGAAAAATACGAAACTTATCCCTTTCATGCTTTTGAAGTTAATGCAGTTTTATTGAAAACATTGTAAAAAAAAATGATGAAAAATTTGAAATGAACGACTCTATTTTGGGCCAAACAAAGCATTCAGTTTTCCCCACAAAGATTTCTTCCTGTATTTACTGGTTGAAATACCACTGGGTGGCTTAGATCAGGGATCCCAGCTGCCAAAATGGGGCAGCTTCTGTTACACTGAGGCCCCCAACAAAAGGAAAATATGGATCTACTGAAATGAGTCCAGAGAAGGTCACAGAGATGTTCCAAGGGCTGGAGCCCCTCTGCTCTGGAGCCAGGCTGGGAGAGCTGGGAGGGGTCACCTGGAGAAGAGAAGAGTCCAGGGAGACCTGAGAGCCCCTTCCAGTGCCTAAAGGGACTCCAAAAGACTTGAGTCATGGGCCTGGAGTGACAGGAGAAATGGGAACAGCTTCAAATTCTTTTAGATTAGATATTAGGAAGAAAATCTCCCCTGTGAGGGTGGGCACGCCCTGGCACAGGGTGCCCAGAGAAGCTGTGGCTGCCCCAGCCCTGGAAGTGTCCAAGGCCAGGTTGGACGGGGCTTGGAGCACCCTGGGCTGGTGGAAGGTGTCCCTGCCCATGGCAGGAGGTGGGACTGGATGGTCTTTAAAGTCCCTTCCAACCCAATCCCTTCCAATTTTACATCCCGCGTGTAAAATCCTTGTATCAAGGTAGCAAAGAGTTTCTATCCCCAACGGCTGCCATATAAACTTCCACATCTAACAAATAACAATCCCAAGTGTGAAAGCTGATAAAATGAACATTCACACTTCAGGCCTCTGCAAAACCCACCAGGACAGGTGTGGCTAAAAAATCCTGCAGAGATGCACAAGGGTTTGAAAGTCGTGCCTGTTACAGAAAGGTGATCAGGCTGAATGGGGAAAATTTCAGACACAACCAAATTTCAGATATTTAGTCCTTAAAATATGGAAAATTATGGAAAAGTCAGGGTGATCTGTAAAGAATTTAATCTACAGAAAGACAAAACAGACATTCCTGGACATTCTCAACCCATTGTGGAGGGACACCCTGAATATCTCTTTGCTGGCAGCAGAACCACAATTGCTTCAGTGTTGAACTCCACAAATCCAGAAATCTGGGGTGGGAAGGGCCAGATACCTCCTCCAAACTGGGGAAACCTCAACAGATGCTGAGCTGTGACATGACCAGTGCCACACACACAGTTTTAGACCAGGGTGCATAAAGGAAGCTGCTGTATTTCAGCCTACAGGACAGATGGGGATAAACTTTTGACACGGGGCTGTTGCAACAGAACAACCCATGATGGTTTTAACCTAAAGGAGGTCAGTTTAGGATAAACTTTTGACAAGGGGCTGTTGCAACAGAACAACCCCATGATGGTTTTAACCTAAAGGAGGTCAGTTTAGATTAGATATAAAGAAGAAATATTTTACAGTGAGGGTGGGCAGGCCCTGGCACAGGTTGCCCAGAGAAGCTGTGGCTGCCCCATCCCTGGAAGTGTCCAAGGCCAGTTTGGACAGGGTTTGGAGCAACCTGGGCTAGTGGAAGGTGTCCCTGCCCATGGAAGGGGATGGACTGTATGAGCTTTAAAGGTCCCTTCTCTCCCAAACCATTCTCTTACCCGATGATCAGCTGCTTTTATTCTTTCTGTGTTCCACAACCTGTGACCTAAAGGCCAAGCCCGAGCTGGGAAGTGCAGCTGAGCTGGGGATGGCACAAGTGTGCCTGGGCCAGCAGCAGTCCCCAGCTGGGCTGTGTGTGGCAAAAGCCTCTTTAAATGCTGTTAAACCACTGCTAGTTTGAGAAACCCCAGTGGGTCTCAGGTTGTGAAGTGCAAAGCCTCCCTCAGCACCAACTGCTGTCAAATATTAATGCTGTTCCCCTTCCAGCTCTTATTCACAACAAATTTCCATTGCAGCAGGAAATGTTGCTACCCACCAGCTAGTCTGAAGAGGGAAAATGTGGGATTAATTGACAGCTGTAAGACTAAACAAGGAGGTTCTAACTAAGATACCATTCCCTGCCACAGAAGATGACACGAATAGCAGTGAGGGACAGGGAAGATGCCTTCAAAGAGAGAGTCTTCAGTATGATGGAAAGGGGGATTCTGGTCAGAAATCCCAGGACCTCTTGACAAGGCTTAACCTCTCTTGCCTGGGTGAGAGGTGACAACACACATGTCTGAGCAGCACAGCACCCTGTCCTGCCTTGGGCAGCTGAACTCCACTGGTCCACGAGGCTGGAGCAGATGTTCTCCAGTGTGGCCCATCACCATGCTCCCTGTCCTCCCCCATGGCTGGGCCTGGGACAGCTGCAGAGCTGGGGCATGGAAGCAGCCCCTGTCCAGCTCCAGCCCCACAGACAGCACTGCAGGTTGTCCTGGATGACCCAGATGTCCCTGTGCTGCAGCATCAGTGCTCACTGCAGCATCTTCTCCCTCCCACACGGGCTTTCTGCTCCTCCTGCTCCCTGCAGGGCTGTCCTAAAGGGGCAGAGCCCTTTGCTGTGGGTGCAAGGCTGCAGAGGGCGTGAGGTGCTGATGAGGACTAATCCCAGGGTTACTCTTGTTCTTGAACACCCCCAGCCTTGCACTGTGCTGGTCTCTTATCCCTCCAGGCTGGCAATCTGGGCTTGCTCTCCAGCCCAGGAACTGAGCCAAGCAGAGTGCTTGTTGGGGAAGTAATTCCTCATCAGGAGCCAAATCCAGGCATGGTGGCAACCCTTTGGATCAGGATCTGGTCTCACTTACCTGTGGTCTGTCTTGGTAAAAGTCTTCTTCACTCAGGAGTGGAGGAGCAGAAGGTGTTTTGTCTCCAGCATCTCTCTGCCCCTGAGGATTCACCTCCTTGTCCTCTGTGTGTGTGCTGGCTCTGCCTGGCAACAATCACACCCTTCTCTCAGCCTTCCCAGAGGGATGGGGATGTGTGAAAAAGGTGCTAGTTCACTGGGGGGAGAACAAACCATGCTGAAGTCCTGGCTACACCAAAGCCCTCTCCCCCTGAACAACAGCAGCAGTTGCAGGGCAAGGCTGCACAGATGGAGATGCTGCACAGGCAAACCTTCTCTGCAACCAAGCAAACCCGAAATAACAGGGTGCAGGAGCCCATCCTGCCTCTTTAGAGCAGCCTTCATTTCCTTGTGACTCATTCAGTTTGGGTAATGAATTTTCTTTATTAGTCAGAAATCAATTCCTCCTACTGCTGCCCAGTAGACGATGCCCTGTGCCATATTATGTTATCTATACTTGTGTCTGGCCTGCCAGAGAATGTGGCAGGGACTGGGAATTCCAAGCTGAAGATGTTTGGGGGGCAGTGATAGCAGAATGGCCTGTGCTCCTCAAACATCAGAAATACCCATTTCAGACTGTAAATTGGAGATTTAATCCCACCTGCTTTGTCAGGGTGAAACACCATTAGTGGGGAGGAGGGGGTGGAGACAGAATCCCAGAATGGTTTGGGTGGGGACCTTAAAGACCATCTTGTTCCACCCCCTGCCATGGACAGGGACACCTTCCACTAGCCCAGGTTGCTCCAAGCCCCGTCCAACCTGGCTTTGGACACTTCTAGGGATGGTTCAGCTTCTCTGGGCACCCTGTGCCAGGGCCTGCCCACCCTCACAGGGAAGAATTTCTTCCCAATATTCCATCTAACCCTACTCTCTGTCAGTTTGAATCCCCTCCCCTTTGTCCTGTCACTCCAAGCCCTTGTTGAAAGTCCATCTCCAATACATTTTCTTTATGTACCCTGGAAAATGCATGGCAAACCTTTTTAATTTCAGTGGTAATAATAGCATATAACTACTGAATATCTTTGCCAACTATGACTTCACTCCTTTTGCAACAGCCCAGAAAAGATTCTTGTGTTGCATTTCTCCTTATAACATGCATTTGCACTTTCCCAGGAGCGTGTGTGCTTCTGAATGCCACAGATATTCACAGTTTCCCTGCAAGTGTAAATGCTGCCATGTAGGAATGTTCTAAAATCCCAAGGAGTATCACAGTGGTCTGTTGGACATACACAACTCTAGAAAGCCCTGGAGAGCCCTCCACCACCACACAGAGACCACCCAGCCCAGAGAGTGATGCCTGCAGCTCTTCCCTGCTTTCTTTCTTTGTTATCTGCAAATTGCTCTTGGATTGTCCTCCTGATGGTCAGGAGGGGAGGGCAAAACTGGAAAAATTCTGCAGGAGTTGTGTCTGCAAGGTAAATGTGGGTCCTCAAGGCCAGCAGGTCCCTGCTGTTAAAAAAACCCCAACCAACTGGTTCAAGGACTTCCTTTGACCATGGTGGAAACAGGACTCAGGAAAACAAATGATAAATTCAGAGAGAGAAACAATAAACTCAACCAGTCCCACTCATTTCTTTGTGCTTCTTCTCAGTAAGAGCTACGAACTTGAAAGGTTTTACGGTCAAGGTACACTAAATTCTTGTAGAAGACAGGAAATGAAAGGACAGGTCCTAAATACATATTGGCTGCTCATTAGAGGCTCGAGACCTAAATACTCTGCTGGGAAGCTGCAGTGATCTGGGCTACTGAAGCTCCTTTGGAAAGGCAGTCCCAGCAGAAGCAGCACCAAGAAGAAATTCAGCCCCTCTTGCCCGGGAAGGTGTCAGCAGGGATGCAAAAAGTGGTTGTTTGTCCTAAATTTTTGATAGTTTTAAAGAAATGCACCTGACCAGCCTCATGAGGGATGAATACAGAGTGCCCAGCAGAATGGAGCAGAGGACCACTCTTTTCTGCAAAAGAGGCAGTTTTGGAAGGGAAAAAAATAGAAAGAAAAAAAAAAGAAAAGAAAAAAGGGAAGGGAAGAAAAGAAAAGAAAAAAGGGAAGGGAAAGGAAGGGAAGAAAAGACAAACAGGGACGGGACAGGAAAGGAC
>JAWWTY010000048.1:2579466-2594268 GCA_035222235.1 Margarornis squamiger | reverse complement strand
GGAAGGGAAGGGAAGGGAAGGGAAGGGAAGGGAAGGGAAGGGAAGGGAAGGGAAGGGAAGGGAAGGGAAGGGAAGAATAGAAACTCTAAATAGCTGGACCTGAATGAGACAGTGATTTCTTTTTTTCCAGGCAGTAGTGAGGGGTCTGTAAGCCTGTACTTTGCAGTGAGGAAGAAAGGAACCCCACTGTTCTACAAACAAGCAAGGGTTTCCCAGAAAGCCCAGGAGGGCTCCTAATCCTGCGTGGCAGGTCATTCCAACACTGCCCCGCTGTGTCGGGATAACCAGGTGCCATTAAGGCATTAACAGAGCTGCAGATTATAAGGTCAGGGGGAACACTCTGCTCAGAATGAGCTACTCGAGACAACATTCCCTGTTCAAGGTGAACCACTCTCAAAAAGAGAATGAATGGTAAGGACAAATGCAAAGCCTTGCTGGAAGTAGATCCAGGGAACAGGAGCCACTTATCTCACAGACCTTCCTGCTGCTTGTGATGGTGCATCTCCCATGTCCCAGCATCTTGTCCTTTGCCCTGTCCATGTCCATGTTCCAGCTCCCTGGAATTATGGGCATGCTGGAGACCAGCAACTGCCCAAAGGCAGCTGCCATCATAGAATCATAGAATTAATCAGGTTGGAAAAGACCTCCGAGATCATCAAGTCCAACCTTTGATCCAACCATCGTGCTTACCTAGAGATAGGAATTCACCTGAATGCCAAGTCCCAAACCTGGAGGAAGAGCTTCCAGCTCCCCATGGCCTCTGCAAAGTGGCCCTGGGAGCCTGCCAGTGAGGAATGGGCAACAAAACCATCCAGCAGGGGAAAAAGGAACGCCAAGAGATTTGGAAGCTGGCAGGCCTGAGCTCTGCTCTGGGTACTCACCTGTCAGGTGGCCCCGCACAGAGAAGCAAGAGCTTAAACTGGGGGATGTCTCATGTGTTGGAGAGACAAAAGTGGAGTTCACACCCACATGTGCATTCATAGAGGGGAGCAGGAGGTGGCAAACCACACTGGTCAGGGTTCTCAGGACTCACCTCCATCTCTGTGGAATTATTCTATTCCATGTAACCAGAGCAGATGGGCTCTTGCTGCTGCAATAAACTGCCCAGTCTCTCAGGGACACACACAGATGTCTGACAGGCCGTTCAGTTTTGAGCCTGTTAAGAATTCCAGGTCTAAGGAACAACAGTCCAGAAAATCTTTCTTTCTGCTGAGCTGGTTTTGCTTCTGTTCAGTGACAACCCAGGAAAGGGGAGACATGGACACACACTGGAGTTTTCAGCAAAGTATCAGCATTTGGGTCACAAACCACCTTTAAAGCCAAGGAATAAAAGTTTCTGAAAGAGACCTCTGTAGGAATGTCTCTAAATTTTGTTAAAAAGTAATTTAATTTTATTGACACCTTGATGACAGGGTAGAGGCTGAGTTTCCAGATCAGCTGGAGTTTAAGGTTCCATGGTGGGATCCCATCCATTCTTTCATCTTCATGAGGTTCTCGATTCAAGAGGCTGATTAATTTTACAATATTCTTCAGAAGCCAGCAGAGATGAAAACACTGAAATGCTGTTGCTCACAATGGCTATAGTTTTTATCTGGCAGGGATGCCAACCCTTCAGAGACAGATGAACCCGGGATCAGGATGGTTTTGGTGCTTACCAGTCCCTGAGAACTTTGTGGCAATGTTAGAAATCACTAGGAATCCAAGTGGCTTTATATTTACACAGGTCTGACCTGACCAGGGCTTGTCCCCAACTCTCCATTCCCTGGCAAAATATTGAATCTGGCTTTTTTTTAGCTGGGTGAGCAGAGCCAGAGTGTCAGGCAAGGGGACTGCTCATGAAGACATTCTGTTTTTCTTTCACAAACACAGTTCCTGCTGCAGGTATTTAGGGAACAAACAGTCCCTTTGTAGACCAAATAGAAGCGGTTTGTCATTATCTTGAGGACAAACTGTTTGTTTCTCCAGTTGTAAACACACTGAGGACAGCTATTTAGTCCTGCCACTACAATTAATAGCAATTTAGGTCACTTTTACAAGAGGTTAATGTTTTCTCAATATATACTGCCTGTAAATCTATCTTCGGAGTTGCTTGCTGTCCTGGTGGCTAAAGGATAGAAGAAAAAGGAGGATGCACAATTTCTTCTCTTAAAACACAGACGTTGCACCCCGAAATGCAGAGAAAATGCTGCAAACGAGCAGCTCCTTTGTGTCGACGTGTGTGAAAGGGGCAGAAAGTACATCCACAGTGTCCTCAGAGAGCATTTCTTGCAGAGGCCAAGAGCTCACTTACCTGAACATCAGAGGAATTTGCAAAGCAAGTTGTTTTACCACCACCCCCAGCAGTCTCTCAAATGTAAACTGTTCTTCCTCCCAAACCCTTCCATCTCTGGGATCAGACGCTGTCAAAAGTAACACTTTGAGCTAATTTTTCCCTTCTCAAACTCTTTTCCAGCTTCAGCCATATAGTTATGGGAGAGAAAGAGCAGTGTTCTAGGTGGTAGTGATCTTACTGCCTCCTGCTGTGTCATCAAAGACCTGGCTTGGTCTCTAAAGGAAGAAAATCAGTCCAATTCACCAGTTTTTGGACTGGAATTGAAATTCCTGGCTTTCCTGGCTGGCCCAGCATGGCTGGAGGTGGGAAAAGAGCAATGTATCCCATGTAGAAGCAGGTTGGTTGTTCCATAGGATTATAGAGCCACAGAATCTTCTGAGCTGGAAGGGACCCCCAAGGGTCACCCAGTCCAGCTCCTGGCCCTGCACAGACACCCCAACAATCCCTCAGAGCATTGTCCAAACACTCTTGGAGCTCTGGCAGCCTTGGGGTTGTGACCATTTCATATCAACCCCCAAATTTCCTGCCCTGTGTGGAAAGGCTCCTTTGAGGTCTGCAGGTGGATGTTTGCACCAGAAAAGGAGAAATCCCAGGATTTAAACACCATAAAGCTGCCACATTGTCCCTGGCCTCACTGTTCTTGGTAACACAGTCTCAACACCTCCATTCTGTCGAAGTTTTGGGGCTGTTTCTCTTTCCAATCAGCCAGCTCTAAAAGACCAGGGACAATAGTGGTGACACCCTGACCTTTTAGGGTGGAGAAGATGCAAAACATCCCTGTGACAGGTTGCAAAAAGCAAAGTTTGGCTTATCCAGTGCTCATTAGGCCCATATTTTATACCAAATGAGAAGCAACTGTAAAGAACCAGAGAAACAGGGGATTGCAGGAGGGTGAGGTTTGGTGCTGGTGCAAAGAAGGCAGATGTGGAAGGTAGATTCCATATTGGGATGTACAACAGGAGCACATCTGGGGAAAACAAGAGGAGCTCCCCAGCTGGATTCAGTGCTGGTGGATCCCCAGGTGTCTTTTGTTGCCCAGGACAGTCCAGGAGAGAAGAGACTTCAAAGACATCTCAGATTTGAGGACCTGGAATGGACAAATGAAAAGGAAAAAACCTCTGGGAAAGATGCAACCACTGAGATTATTCCCTCTGTATGTGATTCTCTCTGCCTGGCTCCAGCAGAGGATCACCCAAGCCTTTTGAGAGAAATCCAAGGGGTGGTGCTTGTACTTAGACTAATATTTGACAGTTGGAGAATAATAAACACTCAGCTTTCAGACAAGCAAAATGTTATTGTTTTACAAAATCATAATTTCAGTGTGGTAATTAAAAGCATTTTCATTCGGCAGTGCCAATTCCTCCTACATGTCAGCACTAACAACAACTTGTCATCCTCATGGGAATGGATCCCAAAAAGGGAAAGGGACTCTACAAGTGGTTTTTCTCCTTTATTTTTAGACCATTTCCTACAGTTTTCTGCACTGTTGGGGAGCCACGAACCTGCAGCTGATTAAACCTGTCTGAGGGGAGAAAAAAGTAGGGGAAATGTCCTCAAATAGGACAAGAGTGGTGAAGAGGAATGTGATCATCTCTTCTCCAGGTCTGTGGGGGAGAGGGCAGAAATCAATGGGCTTCTCTGGTCTGGGAAGAGTCAGTAAAGTAGACAAGGTGTAAAGAAACATGGCTTTTGGCCCTGAGGATAGTGAAGCTCTGGGGAGTGAGGGAGAGGATGTGGCTGGGAGTGTCTATTACTGAATTTTAGAAGAAATAGGTTAGACAGGCTCCCATAAGAAAAAAATAACATGAAGGAGTTGGGCATCAACTTTGGGAGGTCCCTCCTAGCCCTGCTCTTCAGGATTTTGGTCATCTATCACACTTTTTGCTGAAAGGGACACTTGTGTGACCGTGTGCCAGATGCCTCACACAGCTCGCTGCTCCTCTCCCTCCTTCCACTCCTTTGCCCTCGGAGAGGCGAGATCTGCATTCTGGGGCAATCCAATCTGCTGAACCTTTTGGCTTTGCAACGTGCAGGAGACTCCCAGCCTGGAGGAGAGGATGGTCCCTCCCCTCTGAAATGCCAGGAGATTGCATGTGGCAAGGCTGGCATGTCCCATGCAGGTCTGTGGAGCAGAGGCAGAGCAGGCAGCTGCACTGCTGCCTCTGCGAGGGAGAAATGCCCAAGGGCTGCCTCACTGGGGCATGCAGTGCTGAGAGAAACACTCACCAGTTGGGTGGAATTTATGGTTATCTCACTCACTCCAGAAAATCCTGTTTAAATTTCCGAGACATTTGGGTTTTTTTTTTTGACGGCAGAATAATAATTTTGAAGGCAGTTTGCAGTCGGGTGCCTGGGATGCACCTCTCCTGGGGTGCACTTTGCACTTCGGGGAGATGGGAGGATGAGGACACAAAGATGAGCTCCCACCAGATCCCCTCTGTCCCAAGCCACCTGCTCCCCTCAGTGCTGCCTGATTCCTTCTTTACCTCAAGGTCTCCATCCTAAAGCAACTCCTGTGCTTCTAGAGGAGAAATTTTCTATGATAGAAAACACTTTCCATTGAAGTAGTGCCTGAGAGAAGAGAGAGAAAAGGGACAGGTCACAGCACTGGCCACTGTCCCTCGTCCCAGAAGCTCTGCTGGCACCACTCTGGGCTTTCTGAGCATTCTGTCTGACTCTTGCTTTTAACCACTGAGGACTTTCCCTTCCAGAACAGGGGAAGAGCAGCACGTCCGTAATGATGTTCCAATAAACATTTTCTCCTTCTCAGATTCCTGTGTTCAACCTGTACCAAGAGTAAGATCACTTGAACCAAGCCTGTGTTCACCACAGGCCTCTTCAAGCCAACCTGAGGAAGGTTTTATTCCTCCTGGGCCAATATCTTTTGCTATGAATACATTTATTTTCTATGGAGACATCAATTCTGGGCCCTGGCTGTTCTCCCCTCTGTGCAGGAGATCACCATTACAACCTTTGTATAATTTATGTGTTCCTGCCAAGAGGAGATGAATGAAAGGGGTCACGTGTAGGTAACATTCCCACCATCACCTCTGCCACTTCCACACTGCAGGCTGGGGGACCAAACCCAGCTCAGCACTGGAAAACTATTCATAAGCACCCTGGGTATTCCCTGCTAAACAAGTCATCAACCTTTAATTAAAGAAAGATGGGCCTTATGGCACCCATAAGCTGCTTTGGAAGCCTGTTTAAAAGATCCCTTCTAGTCACTATTTTGGCAAGAGATGAGCTGATACCTTTGGAACTTTAAGGCTGGGAAGATCATATTGTACAGTTTGATGCTACCTGTGGAGTCAGGCTGGCATTTTAACAACAGCTGGTTGAACTGCTCTCAGTGTGCCATGATTGCTGTGTCAGTTTGCATTGCTGGCGAAGCTGAAGGGAATGGCATTGCCTTGGAGAAACATTTCTTGCAGCTAAAGATTTTATTTTGAAAAGCAAATCATTATTGTTGATACCCCTTTTTTTTTTGTTGTTGTTGTTAGCTGGAGAGAGCAGGCTTATTTTTGCATATTTAGCAGATTAAGGGAGATGAACCAATAGCCTTTGGGGGCAGTTTGAGAATTGCTTGGTGTTTGCTCCTGCAGATGTGTGACCCACAAAGCAGATCATCCCAATCACTGTCTTCAGAGCATTTTATTAGGATGGAAAATACCCAACACAGGACCCTGCAGGGACCTGACTGGAGGCCAGAGTTGTTCCACACTGGGCTAAGGAGCTAAGGACATCCTAGGACACTGGCTTAATCCATGGATTGTAATCCAATCCTTCTGGGCTGATTTGAGGACAGGACTCCTCCTTCACTGGGGTGGGGAAAAGAGATACCACCGGCCTCTCCTCCTGGGGCTGCAGGTCTGGGCACTGGCACAGAGCTGCCCAGCACTGCTCTCCCTGCCAGAAAAGAGAGAAATCTCATAATTCCAGAGAGAGATAATTATCCCTGATCAACCAAGTCCTCAGTCTCTAATCTGCAAACAGCTGCCAGTACATAATCACCCTGCTCATTAAAAGTGACAATGCTCCTTCTCCTTGCTTCACCCACACCCTCTCCTCCTGTGCTTCCCTCTCATCTCCTCCTGTTTCTGACTAAGGGGTCTGATCCCTTCCCTGCAGCCCTTCCCAAGCTCCACGGACAAAGAGAAGTGGTGATGGCTCTTCCTTCTGCCTGCCCTTTCTGGCAAATTAAGGCAATGCTGAGCCCATGAACTTTGGATCATCACTGGCTGCCTTTTCCTGCTGCTTGGAGCCCTAATTCAGACCCCTCTGCACCCGATTGCTCTCCCATATGGGAATGCTCCTCATTTTGTCTCAGTGCCAGAGGTGTTATCAAGGCCATCACAACAAAAAGGACTGGATGTTTTGGTGGATAATGAGAAAAGTCACTACAGGGGAGAGAAGTTCTCCTGGTGTTGGGGCTGGAGCATCAGGAAAGTGCTCAGAGCAGAAGTTTCTTATCAGGGCCAGGAAGACACTGGTTTGTCCCCTTTCTTTGGGTCTGTCTCAGCTCCTCTTCCTTTGAACCTGCCCCTGCCAGACATTGCTCAGAGACAGGATATGTGGGCACTTCTCCTCTGCTGCTTTTTTTCCAGCAGTATCTAAAAAAGTTGCTCAGCTGGGATGTCTCTCAGTCTCTTCTATCAGCGTGGCTTAAATGGCAGCTATCACTGATGTGTCCCAATGAGTACTTGCCTGTCCAAATTGCCCTTTTTATTTTGCAGATGTTCTCATGTTATTCTGGATCAACTGAGACACGGATTTTCTATTTGGAGCAGAGTGATGTTTCAAACTGACTGAGCCTTTTGGAGGAAAAACTAGAAAAACCACTTGCTGAGTAGCAAAAGGCCTCAAGTCTGTCCATGTCTTGTCTTTCACACCCATGAAGAACTCTGTGTGCACATATTTGTGTGTGTGTGTGTGTGTGCACTCCTCTTGCCAAGGTGGAAATAGTGATAGAAAACCAAGGGCAGGTCTCATTTAGTCTAAAACTTCAGGCACCTGCAGCACTCTCATGCATATTCCCTTGGGAACTGGGTTTTGAAGTCTCTGGGATCAGGTTTAAAGCCTCATTTTGAAGCAGCTCCAGCCTGAGTGGGAAAGGCTGCTGGAAACCTGCTAATGGAGCTCTTTCTGCCTGCTTTCCCTCATCCCTTCTGGGGCCAGTGTTGGGCCTGACATCCTAATAGCTGCGAGATCCAGCTAATCCCATCACACCAGCAAAATGGCCCTAAATCATCCCTGTCTGATTCTTGACTCCAAAGAGACATTTCATGGGTGATTGTGAGTGATACAGTGTGCGGTAATGGATGTATTTAAATGGGATTTATGGGTGACACCTGTCACATAGACCCTTCCATCAGTGACAGGCTGGAGAGATTTACACAGTGACACTGAGATGTGAACTGTTGTGAGAGCTCCCTCAGTCACTGGCAGAGTGTTGGAGCCTCACAGCATCTGTCAGGAGCACAAACCGGGCTCCTTTGGCCACGGGCTGATATGACATTACACAAAATTAGTGGCAGAGAGTTGAGTGCAGCTTGGCATCTGTCCATAAAGGATTTCCTTAACCCCAAAGCTCTGTTTGTCTTCTTGTCAAACCGTGTAGGGGGTGTTTTGATGAGCCCTTGGTCACAGGAGCTTCATGGGAACACTCCATAAGGTCCCCAGCACATGATTTCTCCTCTCTTCTGTGTGCTCCCCACTTTTCAGAGAATCACAGAATGGTTTGGGTAGGAAGAGACCTTAAAGCCCATCTCATTCCACCCCCCTGCCATGGGCAGGGACACCTTCCACTAGCCCAGGTTGCTCCAAGCCCCATCCAACCTGGCCTTGGACACTTCCAGGGCTGGGGCAGCCACAGTTTCTCTGGGCAACCATCACCCTTACAGAGAATTTCTTCCTAATATCCAGTGTAAATCTTTCAGCTTACACCTATCCCCCCATGTCCTATCACTCTTTGTCCTTTGTCCCTCTCCAGCCTTCCTGCAGCCCCCTTTGGGTGCTCAAAGGCTGTCCCTGTTTCCCAGTGACTCTGGCTGAGGAGGTCACTCCAAGGGTCCCTGTAGCCCAGCTGTGCCTCCATTCCTGCATAGCCCATTCAATTCAGGTTCCTATTGTCCCTTTGTCCAGGCATCCAATCTTCTCCCAGCACCTCCAAGGCACAGCTCAAAGCACTCTCCCCTGCCTCCTTATTTCCTCCAGCTGCAGACCTTTCTCCCAGCCCCATCCAGAGAAGCCTTCCTGCCCTTCCCACTGCAGGATCAGCAGGGATATCTGCAATGAGATTATTTCTAGGAGCCCACTTAGGCCATGCTGACGCTAACTCACCATGGCAGCTCCACTCAGGCACAGCCAGGCTGCAGGAAGGTTCCAGGCATGATTTCTATTGTTTAAGATTTTATTGGGGGGGGGGGCTGGTAGATTGATTTGTTTTTTTCCTCGTTGCTCTTTCCCAAAGATCTGTCTTTTGCTATTTAAGTGAGGCAGTTCATCTCACAGCACACACAGACACACACGGATCAAACAACTGAAGTCATCCATCACTCTAAATATGCCCAATATCCACAATATTTTGCTCCCTGAGCTATCAAAGGATTCTGGATCCTACCTTGAATTGACCTGTGGGAGTTGACGCTGCGAGAACATTTTCTCAGCAGCAACATGATACATTTCTTGCTTCTTGGGCTTTTGGGTTTTTTTTCTATTTTTTTTAATATATATCTTTATAATTCTGCCATAAGGCAGCCTTGGATTTGTAAAATTAGCCTGTCATAACAAATTCATGTCCTCATCAAAGGTTGCTGTTGTGCTTCCTCCCAGACTGGAGCATTCACAGACTAAAGCTCTATTATCACAGTAATTTCAAAGTTCAATAGTGTATTTTCAAAAGCAATTGCTTTTAAATGCAGTTTGTTACATAACAGCAAATTTAGACTTGCCTTAAAACGAAAATTAAGTTCTTTAAATAGTAAGTCAGCTCCTGTTCACTCTTGTCTTTGCTTTTTTTTTTATTCTAAAATGATCTGGCTGCACTTGGTGCCCCTGAAAGTGCAAGGTTAGAAGGACTGTATGAAGTTTTTTTTATCACCAGAAAGGGGATTTTTAAGCCCAGAGAAAAGTGGATTCCACGTTTTAAATCTCTCAAATTCACTCTTGCACATGCCTGAATGAGAGAGAACCTTTTCTGCAGTGAGGTCCAGGGCTGGCTGGGATTGAGAGCTCTAGATGGCTGTGCTGAAGGCTTGGGTTAGATGAGAAGGGGAAGCTGTAGGTTAGGAATAATAAGGATATTGATGAAAAACTTTCTGATCAGAAAATAAACCTCCTATCAGTAACTCAAAAGCCCTCCTCGTTCTAATGAAGGACTCCACCTTTATTCACACCCCTCTCTTATCAGGGTGGAACTAGTTCATCTCCTCAAAATCTTCTCTCTTGGCATTTCCTTGTTCTCCTGATTTTTCTCTTGGCTCCACAACTGCTCTTTCATGGTGCTGGTCAGAAAACTGGTGTCCTCACCCAGGATGTCCATGGAGATGTTCTCTTTGGCCAGTTCTTGTCCACAGAGAGCAGTACAGCCTTTCCCTCTACACATGCCCTGCACATCCATCTTTCTGCCTCGGATGGTCTTGCTTGAAATTCACCTCAGTTTTTGGGAAAGGCAGAGTTTGGACATGTCCAACTCAGTGCACTCTGAGCATCCTTAGCTGGCAAGGGAAAGGAAGACCTCAACAGTTAACCTGACCTCCCTGCTTTACGTAGTTGTCTTCAAAAATATCCTCAAAACCACCTCGATATCATTTTTCAAATCCCTCCTGAAGACTCTCCTTTGCCCTGGCAGCAACCCACAGGTCCTGGGTGCACTAAAGGCACCATCACTTAAACTACTAAAGTCAGGCTCTTTGCCTGTATTCCCTCCTCTTTCTGTACCCTCTATTTTATTTTCCCTTACTTACACTGTAAGTGTCAGAGGTGCTGTCTTCTCATCAAATTCCCAGATGCCATAATAATAATAATAATAATGACAACAATGATGTTGATGATTCACGTTTCCAATCAGTTGTGACAGATTTTTGATTGGTGAACCCAGAGGGGAGGATGCTGGCTAAGAGATGCTTGGATTCCATCCCACTGGAATCACCAGGAGATTTTCCTTTGCTTTCCACAGGTGCTGGCTTGTTTTGTAGTGTAAGTTGGGGGCACAATTGCTGAGCCCTGTTACTGCTGAAACAACACTGCCATGCCATTGGGGTTTGTGAGCTATGGCCAAAGCAGTCAGCTCTGTGAGCCCAAAAACACTTTAACTCAAGACACTGATCACCCCAAACCACCATCTATGTGCAAAGACCTGTAATAATTAGTAAAAAGGTGAGCTGAAAAGCTGCAGGAATTTGAGGCTGTAAGCCCAGCCCTTACCCTGCCATTAATTAAGGTTATCTCTTTATTAGTCATTTCCCTTGTGGGGTCTCAGACAGCAACAATCCAAGCGAATAGAAGATGCTCTTAACCTTTCTTTTCTTGGCACTTTGGGAAATTATGGCTTATTGATTGCAAATAAATTCCTACCAACTGGTGCTCTAAGCCAGCACGGGTAAAGAAACAAACTGCAACAGCTCTAGAGCTGCCAGGGCCCTTTTTGTGCTGGGGGTATCCAGCCCCTTGTCATAAAATATCCTCAGTAATCAGCAGAGATAGTGTTAGAAGTAGTAGATGGGTTTACCAACAACACACAGAGTGCCTGGTGTGGTATTTTTTGGGAAGGGTGAGTGTTGGGCATTGGGGGGATGAATAGAAACAAACCCTGACTTTGAATGGCAACTGCTGTGTTTTAGCATTTAACATTTTAACCACAGCTTGGAATGCTCAGAGGTGTCAAAGCGCTCCTGCTTCTACCCGGGCTCTGAGGAGTAGGGAATGTGTAAAGAAGTGGGGCAAAAGGGGCAAAATTGTTTCCCAAGGTCACCATCACCAACACTGCTGGTCTCTTGGTGAAACTCAGAGAAGTGTGATTGTAATTAAGAGAAAAACTGCCCAAGAGGTTTCCGTGCCCAAGAGAGGACCTGGCTGCTGTGGTTTGGAAAGGGGGAAGGCTCAGGAGCACCCATGGATTTGCCCCTGGAGTTACTGTGGTGGCTCCTCATGACAAACAGGCAGCTTGGTGGTTCACAGCGAAGTTCAAGGGGTTTACATCTTGCTAAAGGCTGATTCAGCCACAGAAAAAATAAAATTTTGGCTGCTGGCTGCTGGTCACTCCTTGCTTAATGGTTTCATCCTCCAGTTACAGAGGAGGGGATGTACTACAGCATAGAGGTGAACCAGGACTAAGTGAGTAATGAGGAGCAAGGAGTGAAAGCAGAAGGCTGAGTGTCTTTGGATAAAGTTCACAGGATGAATTAATAAATGATTTTCATAGAGAAATAGGAACTATATTCTCCAAGGAGATTACTCGCAATGAACAATTCGATCAGCTCCAGCCTGAAGAAAGGAAAAGGGTAAGAATAAATAGTCCTCCTCCAAAAGGAAAGGCTATTAATACTGCAGTGTCTTAATGGCTCACACGAGGACCATTGTTATCAAGTGTATTTATTAATAGCCTGGATGCCTGAGTATTCATCTCAATTCATGAGCAGTGAAAAGAAAATTTGTGGATAAATATGAAATTACATGTAATGGTCAAGTCTTAAAAGCTCAGTTAGGAAATTCTGTGAGTTCCACAATGGGGCAGTGCAACGGCTGAGCAAATTTGGTGCGTAAAGGGCAAAGCAGTGGGAATTGGAAGGGACAATCTGAACTATTTATGTCCATTAATGGGTTCTAAATTGACTGTAGCTGCCCAAGAAAAGCCCATCATTGCTGTGAAAATGCAATGGGAGCGTCGGCTTGGTGTGGTGTGCAGAATCTGCCAAAGAGGAAACGGGTTTTGTGAGCTCAGAAAGGGAGCGAGAAAGACATGAAATGAAACAGGGTCTTGGAAGGTCTCACTGCCAGAGACCTCTGGGCTTGGAGGCTCCTCCACAGCTCTCACAGCCCTGTGCTGCAAGCCACTGTTGGCACCTTGCCTGGCTCATGGCAGAAGGAGTTTGAAGGAGAGATTCGCCCCAAGGGAAGACTTTCCAGACCTCAGTCCACCAGTGGTTGGGAGAGATCCCTGTTTTCCAGCCTTGACACAACCATGTGTATCTCTGCTCTAAGCTCAGATGCCCTCCTGCACAGGGGGGATATAGAATTAGAGAATCATTGAGGTTGGAAAAGACCTCCAAGATCATTGAGTCCAACCATTAACCCAGCACTGCCAAAGTGACCACTGTCCCCAAGTGTCACATCTAGCCCTGGTGTTTCTCACTCTGATCCCCCATAAATCAGCTCAGGACAGCAACCATCAGCCCTGTGCACTGTTGGCACCAAAATAACATATAGGAAATGCCCAAACCCCAGACTTGGTGGCTCCTCCCTTGCCCTTGTCATTGGCCTTGGGACTCAGCAATGTCCTTCAGCAATCCAGGTGCTTTTCCACCCTTTAACTGCACTAATTACCTGCTCACACACCGTGCTGCAGCCTTTTCATGTTTTAATCTCCCCTTCCCCAGGCTCCTTCCTTTGGGAAATGAATACCTGTTGCAGGAAGGGGAGTGTGGGATTGTTGCATGACCAACCCTCCCCACGCAGCAGCAAATCCCTGGTGGGAGCAGCAACCTCGTGTCTCACCCCTTTCCACACAGATTCCTCCACCACCCTCTCTACTTCTGCCCTGCCTGCAGAGCTGTCTCAGCTGGGCCTTCAGTGGTTCTCACAGGGCTTTTTTCCCCCCTCACCTCAGCCAACAATAAAGTTCACATTTGCTGTAGGAGGAGAGGCTCTCACCTCACCTGCCCTGCCCCCTGAGTGCCCTGGGGTTGCCTTCACACCAGGAAGGTCTGTTTGATTTGGGTGTTTGCAGCTGGTTGGGGGATTTGGATTATGAAACTTTACACATGATTTCATCAGACCCTGAACTTTGGTGCTGGCTTTCTGTGCTGGCTGTTGGAGCACCTGTCAGCAGACACTGAAAACTCTCCAAGTTTCCTGCTTCAAAATCTTCCCTTATCCTGAGCCTACCACTGTGGACATGGATGTTTGGCAGAACATTTCCCTTGGAGTACAGCTTGTCTTCAAACACCTTCCATGTGGTGCAGCACTTACTCCACGTTGTGCAGCTCTCTTCCTTTTCAGCTGCTCCATGGAGTAAGTCAAAATGCAATCTAATGCCAATTCCATAAACAAACTTCCAGCTAACATTCTCTCCCTAATGTCCTCTACTCCCTGCTTGGATATTTAAAATCTTCCATTACTCTGCTCCTTCTACATATTTCATTGTTCAAATCACCTCCCAGTCCAGTCTTCTTCTTCCATATAGGAAAGGAGAGATGGGTTTCCTTTTATTCTTCCCTTTTATTGCATACTTATCTCATAAAGCATGTGGCTAAGCAGATACTCATGGTTGAGTCCATCAAATAAAACATAGATTAGATATATATATTAAATATTGCACAGGCAGCAGTGATAACTCCAGTAAGGAAGGTCTCAAATCTGTATAATTCCACTGGTTATACTGGAGCAGCTCTTCACACAAACTGGGGCAGATGGAAAGTGTTTCCAGCACTGACCACACCAGAAATTGTTATTTTCAGGTCCTCTTAATAAGCTTGCAAAATGTTGTCCTTTAGGCTGAAATTGTCCATAATCAGCCCCTATCCCACAGTGCTTTCTCCCTTGTTTTGAAAGTTTGAGCAGAATTAGAAGAGCTGCTTTTGAATACAGAAAAGAAGAAATTTTTTTTTTATTTTTTTAAGTCTTTCTGACCTTTTTTTCTTGGCAGCTCTACAGCTGAATTGGCTGTGGTTTGAAAGATGCAATTTGGCAGGAAAATAGCCCTCATTGGGGAGCAGTGCAGGGCTTTGTATTGCAGGAAATTGGGTTTGATTTGCCCGTGCTACAAGCATTCAAAACCTGCAATCTGCCCGTATGCAGTGGAGGGCTTTGGCTAAGCTGATTAGAGGACATGGAGACCAGGGACTAAGACTCTGCATGTGTGCCCAGCCAGAGCAGAAGGGAGCTCCTGAGGGATGAGCAAGGAGACTCCAGTGTGGTGGAGAGGGATGTTCAGCTCCTTCCACCCTCAGCACGGAATCCCAGAATGGTTGAGGTTGGAAGGGACCACAGTGGGTCATGTGGGGCCACCTCCCCGCTCCAGCAGGGCCATCCCAGAGCCCATGGCACAGGATTGTGTCCAGGTGGCTCTGGAATATCTCCAGTGAGGAGACCCCACACCCTCTCTGGTCTCTGGTCAGTGTTCAATCACTGCACAGCAAAGAGGTTCTTCCCCGCGTTCAGGTGGAACTTGTTGGGCTGGGCCCCCCGAGCAGAGCCTGGTCCATGCTCTGCCCCCTCCCTGCAGGCACTGATGGACATGGATTAAGTCC
>JAWWTY010000048.1:2545142-2578261 GCA_035222235.1 Margarornis squamiger | reverse complement strand
TTCAGCATCTTTGTCACCTTCCACTGGCCCCGCTGCAGGAGCTCCGTGTCTGTCCCTGCTGTGCTGAGGAGCCAGAGATGGACACAACTCCAGATGGGCCTCCCAGGGCTGGGCATAGGGGCGGGATCCCCACTCTACAGAAGGCAAGAAGGGCTCCTCTGGGTGATGATGGGATGAAGGAAGAGCCACCCATAACCTGTCTTTAAGTGCTGAACAGCATTTTCTCACGTATGGTTTGATTTTCTGTGTCAAACAGTCTGATCTCTGCATCCCAGGGCAGGTACAGCCACGCTATTCCCATGTATGGGAGCTATCCCACTATTTTCAAAGGCTTTTTCCTGGTTATTTAAGATCTTGTAGGATTAGATCCATGCTGCATGATGAAATAAAACCTTTTCCTAGGCTGCCTCCAAGTTTGAACATTGGGAAAACCGAGTCCACAGCAATAAGCACAATCCATATTTCTGATCCATTTTAAACCAGAAAGGAGATTTTTCACAAACTTCCCCAGCTATAAGGATTCCTCAAATCCTCTTCAGTCCCTCTAAATATTAAACCATTCTCATGCACACACCAGGCATAGCCCATGTCAAAAAGCAGGAATACTGGCAAACCATCTTCACGTGCACGTTCTTTGGACTAGTTGTTAAACTTTGTGGGTGAGCTGACTGAATTGGTGGAACAGGACAGTTGACTGAAATAAAAATATCTTTGGACCTGGCAGCTGGAAATCTGTTTGCAACAGTGATTTCTGATAGACAGTTATACTGCATGAGCAAATTCCATGCTTAGGGAAAAAGGATCAAGAGACAGCATGAATAAGAAATACAGTTAATAATAACTAAGTGTTGAAAAACATGGCCCTTCTGAAACGTGGTGCTGGCTATCCTGGACTGATCTGACATGGCTTTGCTCCCTTTGATGTGTTTTCTGAATAGAAGTAATTATTCTTAATTCAGAGCAAGTTTCAAGAACCCTCTTTCCTGCTGGTTTGTAGCTTACTCTGAAAACCAAACCAAAGTGGAGGGATAAACTGACTAGTGACCATACAAATATGCACACACACAGAGAGGAGAGAGCTGATTCAATTGAGCTCTGCATTACAAACCCTGTCTGCTGTGATTTGCCAGGGAGATGGGGATGAGTTGTTGCAGTTTATCTGATCCATACCCTGCCCACGGCCTTCATCATTCATGGCCACTCACTAAGATGTGCAATTCATACATTTTTTCGTTCTGCTTACCAATACTTTCCTCCTGCTTTGCAGCATGGGAGTACATAAAGCACAGAGAGGGAGGCAGTGCTATTTCTGCCCTGTGCTGCAGTACAAAACCCATTAATTGCATTTTTGGCAATGAAGCCCAATGAGGTACATGCACATAGGGCTCAAAGCTCTTTAAATATGCAGGAAATGTTCCCCTAATGAGTAGCCTTCACTACTTTGGAGTTGCTGTGTGAAGTGCCAGTGACAAAGGAGCTACTTTTCTAGGTTCAACGTCATTGAGATGGGTGACCAGGCATGTGAGACCTGGGTCTACCTTCTAATCCAATTTTTAGGAAATCCTGCACCTCCAGGGCTACTGAGGAGAGTGAGAAACAGGATAATATTATGTAGCTTGATATAAGTTATAACTCAATGAAAAACCTACATCAGGGATCCCTGAGACTACACAGATGGTCATTCAGCCCCTCATGTAAATGCTGTGTTATACAGGCTTTGCTGTGAGGCTGCACGTTGTTTCTCCCATAATAAGGTAAATCACAGCAGGTTTTCTCTTCCCCTGCAGCCTTCCTTGCAGCCCCATGACAGTGCACACATGGAGACAAAAATATGACATGATTTCTTGCCTCTCTCTGTCCTCTAATTTGGATTCAATGTTCTCTTTTATTACCTGGCCTCAGTTCTTCCCAGGGCACAGAGAAAGAGCTACAGGCTGAGTTTCAGGGTGAAAGAAGGTAACTGGGGCTCACAGCCAGGCACGTGTCTGGGCAGGGCCACAGGAGCTTGAGATCATCTGGTCCAGCTTCCCAAGTCCATGCTGTGCTTCAGCATCCAAATGTGTTACAGCAGAAAGTGGCTTTAGGAATGAAACAGCAACTTTTAGGACCAGCTAATCCCGGTTGTATTAAATTCGGAAATGGCTGCTGATCCAGAGGAACTGGGAAAAAGAGCCCTTAAGAGAGTGAATTTATATTCTGAGCTTTTACTTCTCACTCACAGCTGTCTGAAAAACATCACTCCCCCCTCCCCAAGCTGCTCAATGAGAAGAGCACAAGGAGAAGGAACAGCTCAGATCTGGATGGGCTGTTTGTCAGGTATGAATTCTCTCATCCAGCCACTCTCACTTCTATTCAGCACATGTAATGAATGTCTGAAAAATCTGGAAATTTATGTTCAGATCAATGGGAGCTGATTAATTACCTAAGATGTATTCAGATAACAGAGTTGAGAGGAAAAGCAAAGGCAATGCTTTCAAAAATGCTCAATGAAGTAAACCAAGTACATTGCGAATATGTTTAAAGGATAAGTGCAAAGACGACCCAGGCAAGCGGGGTATCAAAGAAAAGAGACATCCAAAAGCCAGTCTTACAATCAACAACATAGACATGAAGGAGAAAAGAAATCTCTAAAGCTATTAAAAATCTGGAAGCCTATTAAAAATGGATTAAAAAAGGTACAAGGAAATCAAATCAAGAGACATGGAGTGGCACTTGCGAAAGAAACCTTTACCAGAGTGGAAAAATTACTCTGTGATCCAAGTGAATTTAAATAGTGGCTCCAGTGCTGATGGAGAACAGCCCTCCCTCATCTCACAGACCAGCAGCTAACAGATGAAATGCTGATGTGCCTTCAGCCCATGGGAACACACCAAGGGGTTCATCCTGCGTGTCCTGCCGTGGGGTCCCCACATCAGCTGATCAATGAGACAGCTGATACTTAAAGATCTGCTCTGCCTCCTGCCTCAGCCACAGCACCAGCTAACCCTGCTCATGTCTCAGGGGTGTGTTTTGAATGGGGAAGGTCACCATGAAAGGCAGCAAGAGCAAGGCAAGTGCAAGGGAAGGCTGAATCTGTTCTCCCACCTCCTTCCTGCACAAGGAACCCTCTCAACACCAGGATCTGCCGAGGGCCCTGCAGGGTTGTGGTGCCCAGCCTGCAATGCTGGGCACAGCTTGGCACTGTGTGGGTCTAAGCTCTTTGTGGAGCTGATTCTGAGCAATGGGAGAGGGGGAAAACCAAGGTCCTCTTCACACAGAGAATGGTTTTATGTCCAGTCTCAAAGTGCAGCCCTTCTGCAAAGGACTAACATTTGCTCCAATATGTGATGGGAATTCCCTCTGCTGCAGCATCAGCTTCTTCTAGAAACACCAGACCCAAGCACCAATGCCTTGGATGAAAGCAGCTGCTTGTGGAGTTAGAAAGGTCTTTCCTAGTCCTGTCCCTTCCAGGCAAATACTGCCCAGGTCTGGCTTTCTTGTGTCTCTCAGATGAAAATCTACTCCCAGCTCAGTTTTATCCCAGTTTCTCCCTTTCAGTTTTATTTTGTCTGTAGAATCATCAACACCAACACCCAGAACAGCACAGCAGTGGCAAAGGAATAAAAGAGTTCCCACCAACCAGGTGATTTTTCTAAGAGAATCATGGGGCTTTATGTGCAAGGCTGAATGTGCAGAGGCACCACTTGGGTGGTGACCATCATTGCTGCACCTCCAGGAGGAGCAGCCAGGTGGGTCTGGCTGTGCTGCAGGAGCACTGACCCACACCCTTCACCTCCTGCCCAGCCACTTCTTCCACATCCCCCTCCCTAACTGTGAGACCAGAGGAGGAGCAAAGACCTCCAGCATCCACACCCTGGAGCCCTCCAGGAATGACTCAATCTCTTCTTCAAGCCAAGGTTTAGTTTCCTCTTTCCCCCCAGCTTCAGGAGATTGTTCCAGATCATTACAACTCTTCTATTAAAAATCTTCTTGTAACTTCCTAAATGCTTTCACGGCCCGCATGTTGCATTTGTTCTTGTTCCAAGACAGTCCTTTAGCTTAAGTAGCTTTCTTCCTCTTCTCTGTTTATTCCCTCTTCCCTCATTGCACTCAGGTCTCCCTTGGCCCTTGGCTGTTCCCATTGCACCAGCCAGCCCTCCCTCTCTCCTGGCAGATGAGCTCTCAGCCCACAGAGCCCCTTCCACAGCCTGGTGAAGGGGTGAGAGCTCTGCCCCTTGGATGTGGTCACACCCGGGCAGGGATGCAGGGCTCACATTCACCCCTTCCTAGTGGGAAAGCATTGCCTGGGACAAGCCTTTTGCAGAGCTGCACCACTGCTGGCAGCTCACCATCCCCTGTGGCAGATGAGTGGAGACAACTTTCTCTCCTGCTCTGTCATTTCCAAGCGACGAGGCCCAAGTTTCAAGCAGAAATTCACGTTATTAGTCCCAGCGTGCACAGCTCTGCACTTTGTACTGTAACATTTCCTTCTGCTTCTATTACTTCCCTCGGCAGGATCATCCAAGTGTTTTATTTGTTAGATTTGATCCGATTTTCCATTTACCTTCGGGTCTTTAATTATTCTTTCTTTGCAAATTTATTCTAAGCTGTGCATAGCGTTGATGTCTCTAGTTGCCTGGATCCTTTCTTTCTTTTTTATTTAAAAACCAGGAGAACTGGGCTTGCCATTTTTTCTGCTCGACTTATGTATCAAAAATCCTTAAGACTGGACTCGTGATTTCATGTGCCAGTTCTTTTAGGAGTCTGGGTTGGATTATTTGTTCCCCCTGGCTTCAGTGCATTAAAGCTCTTTCAGTTTTGCTTTCACCTTGGATGCTGAAATTTCCATTTTTATAAATCTCATGCCCATTAGCGATTGTCCCTGTGCCCTTGTGTCCTGAAGCAGCATCTTTATTGAAACCTGAGGCAAAGAACTCATTTAGCCTTTTTTTTTCTGTAACTACATTTATTTTTTACTTCATCCACCTTGCTTACTCCTTTGTCTGCGTGACCTAAGATTTTTTACTTAAAATATATATATATTTGCAAGTTGTAACTCAGTTGAGTGTTGGCAAATCCCATTTTAGTCTTGCAGTTCCTGCACTCGGAGGGAATTCTGTTGATCCACCTCTTCTTTTGCCCCTTTTGGGCTCTCTGCTTTCTTGCAGTCTCTCTTCCAGGGGACCATTCCAGCTGTATAGACACTTCCTTTGCTTGGAATGTGCCTTCCAGGTTGGTTTTGTCCTTTTGACTTCCCAAGGTCTCCTCTGCAGAGAGCACCAGGACAGCTGGCTGCACTTCTCTGCTCTGTTCCTCCAACTCTTACCTTTCCCAAATACAGACCAAGTGTAGTTCTTCCTTCTGTTGAAGTGGAACCAACTGATGTCTGCATCTGTCAGACCTCCTCAAACCTGCTTTTTTCCTCAAATAACAGGGCTTTCTTTTCTTCTGACTTCAGTGCCCTATTCTGGTGTTACTGCTTCCTTGCCAGATGTATTCCTAGAATCATCACAGAGTGGTTTGGGCTGGAAGGGACCTTAGAGATGGTCCAGTCCCACCCCCTGCCATGGGCAGGGACACCTTCCACCAGCCCAGGTTGCTCCAAGCCCCGTCCAACCTGGCCTTGGACACTCCCAGGGCTGGGTCAGCCACAGCTTCTCTGGGCACCCTGTGCCAGGGCCTGCCCACCCTGCCAGGGGAGAATTTCTTCCCATTATCCCACCCAACACTGTCCTCTGTCAGAGTGAAGCCACTGCCCCTCATCCTGTCACTCCCTTGTCCAAAGTCCCTCTCCAGCTCTCTTAGAGCACCTTTATGTGCTGAAAGGTACTCCAAGGTCTCTCTAGAGCCTTTTCTTCTCCAGCATCAGGAATATCTGCCTTAAGGTTGATGGGACAATCCAGATTCCCTGTCAGCTCATAGTCCCACTGAGGAACATACTTGGCCAGACCAGGAGAGGGGAATCCAGTCCAGAAAGTTCTACAGGTCACCATGACCCCTCTCCCTCTGGGAATACAATGACCACTTTTGACATCACTGGACAGTTGAAGAATAAGAAACCAGATACTCCTCTTATGCTCTTATTTTGTAACAATAAGACAAACCTCGTTCCTCTGCTCACCCCACAGCAAAGCCTCATGGCAACAATAGAATAAAAAATGAAACAAGAAACTTTTCTAAGAAATTAGCACCCTTTTTCCCCTGCACATGTGGTTCCTGTGGTTTAAGTAATATTTAAAAGGGCTTGTGTTACTGGTATTGCAGTTCTGCTCTGACTAAAAAAAGACCCCTCTGTCAAAACCTGAGGTTTCTCCTCCATGTTTCTTCTACTTGAAGCTTTCTCGTGCTCCTGCAAGTGCAGTGACTCTGGATAGTTTTCAAGTGACCAGAACCAACGAAACAAAGCAAAAACAATTTTAAGGTGGGCCAGTGTTAGAGAGAAGAGCCTGTTCCATGCTGAGATATTCAGCAAATGAGGCATCCTGCACCAGCCACCCTCATCCTCTGTTGAAGGGAACGTGTACTATGGAACGTTGCATTTCTCATCTGTTTGGGGATTTTTGCTTTGGTTTGGTTGGTTGCTTGGTTTGGTTTGGTTTGAAGGAGATTTATTATTTCACTGAAATATTAAGACTGGGGAGAGACAGCAAGCTCCACTTGTTGTTAAAGTCCAGTGGGAAGCATTTCCCATCCCAGTGAAAAGTGTTGAGATGTTAAAGACTTCCCTCATTTATGCTGAGATGAAATCAAACCTTCTTTTTAAATAGAACAAAGCATCATATCCCTGAGCTTAGGGGCCCTCAGACCTGGCCCCAGCTCTGGCTTTTCCCTGAGTTAAGCCAGCAGCTCATGCCCAACCCAATCCTGTGTTCCTGCAGGAGGCTCAGGACTTGCTCAGGACTTGCCCAACACTTGCTCAAAGTGCCAAGAGGGACAGAAATCTCCATGTCTCACACAGAGGGGCAGAGGTGTGGGGTGAAACAAAGGGAAGAGAGAAAACCAGTGAGTGTGGGACTGGGATGGATGGGAGCAGACACCTCAGGGCCATCAGGTCCCCAGAAAGGGGTTGCTGAAAGGAAGGGAGGATAATAGAAAGGGGGAAACATAGGCACTGGCCATCTCTGGCACCCAGAGGGTTTCCAGCTATTGATTTTTTCCTGTGGGGGCTCCTCACTGATGAACCATTCTGGGGGGGCCCAGTCCAACCCCAGCACTACTGGGTGTGGAGGAAGGGTCCCCTCCTGCTTGCTCCTGCTAGATCTGTCCTGGAGATCCCATTTATGGAGTTACCAAACGCTGGATCCAACCCATGGCCTAAAGCAAGATGCTGTTGGAGTAACATCATAAATCTCTGTCTCTGGAACGACAAGTCAGCTCTGATGTAAAAGGGAAGGAGGACAGAGATGATTTTTTTAAATGCATTTGGTCAAGGAAAGAGTTTTAGCTTTTGTTCAAACTGTTGACTTTCTTCAGAGTGAAATAATTCCTTTACTGAGCTCCAGCCTGACTAAGGAAAAGAAAGTGAGTTCATTCAGCATTTGTTACTCCTCTATTACTATTAACCAAACCCATGATTTCCAGCCTGATTCTTTCCTATCACATCTCCCAGATGCAATTATTTACCATGCAATAAAAGCTTTTTCTAATGAAATCCAACATGCACTAATAAAGACTAGATTGGCTTTGACAAGGACTCCTTTTGTTCCATTCATGCAAAAAGTACCAGGGAATGACCTTAACAGCCCAGGGAAGTTTTGGTGAGTGCTGCTGGTGGAGCCTGGGCCATCACTCTGTGCCACAGGATTTCCCATCGGCTGCATTAGTGGGACGGAGCCAACACAAAGGCTCGGTCTGAGAGCTCATCACATGCTAATTTACTGCAGGTCCTGCTATAAATAATGCATGCAATGGGGAGCTGAGCTGCCCTTAGTGGAGTAATGCACTCAGGCTTTTTCCTCCCACAGAGGCCAAACCTCATGTCTGTGCTGGTATCGCAGGAGAACTTCTTCAAATCACCTCAGCGCCTTGGGATCGGGGTAGGAAAGGCTCTGGGATTTAGCCATCTTACATCTCAGTCAAGGTATTTATATCTCTGTCATTTATACCTCTGTATTTATATCACCTTCCTTTGTCGACAGGAAAGGCTGGCTAAAAAGCAGAAGGCAGGCAAAAGATCTGTTTGGATTTCCCATGGGAATGAGACGTGGGTTCCTGGGAGGGTTTTCCAGCCACTCCAGTGGAGGGGAGGACCAGAATGGTCTCAGCTGCACTGCCCCTAGTGCTGCTGGAGGGGGGTGGTCTGAAAGACCCCCAAAGCAGCAGCAGGATGCTCTTGGCAGGGATGGGGAGGAAGACTCATCCCAACCTGTGTCTAAGTCTTGGAAAGTGAGAAAATTATTAGCCAAAACCGATTTTGAGGAATGCGGTTGAAAGATTTTCTGAAAATCCATGTGAGTGCCTTTTTCCCCATCCAAGGGTGGTATCCAGGTGATCCAGTTCTTCCCAGTACTGCATTGCTTGTGTAGCTGGGGTGAAACCTGGAGCTTCTCCCACAGAGCTGTGCAGTCTGTGCCTCTCCAGGTTTTCAGCACAGGGGCGGTTTTAGTGACAGACTGGATATTTTTGGATTCTGTTCCACCTCTTCTTTCTGTAGGATCTTAAGAGACATTGTCTGACACCTGCCTTGTGTGCTGTTTTGTTGGCTTTTTCCTCCTTATTGCTTCAGTCAACTCCCCTCACAACACCCTGATGGAGCTTTGGCCTTTCTAGCCAAGAGCAAGCCATGGCTGTGTGGGGCTTGCACTGTTCATGGTGAACAATGTAGAGTCCTTTAGTTTTCATCCCTTCCCTTCCCTTTACTGTCATTTCAACAGTGCCACAAATGTCATTGCAGACTTCCAGTCTCTGAGAGAAGAGTCTCTCTTGCTGCCTGTTTCATCAGGGGTGTCTGCCCCTGGGGCAGCAAAGGGTGCAGGGGTGCCCAGGCCATGCCCACACCCATTCAGGCAGTGCCTGAAGGTCAATCAAACATTCAGAAGTTGTTTTTTCTCCTGTAAAGCCAGTTTCTCTGAAGAAAATTCTTCAAACTCTCATAAAAACTACAATGCATCCAGTACAGCTTCTTGGGACCCTGGGGATGTATTTCCTGTTTGTGTGACAGCATGGTTGAAAAACAGCATGCCCAAAGACCCTGAGAAACAGCCTTTTCAGTGTTTCCTTGGGGTCTAATTTGAGATGTAGACAAACCAGGGGCACCCCCAGCAGCCCTGGAGAGCTGCCCTGAGTCTTCACCTGCACCCTCCAGGTCCTGTGTCTGCTCCCACCTTCCCCATGGCTCTTGCTGCCCCACAAGCTCCCCATCCCCAAGACTGAGCCCCACAACAAGCACTTGGGCTATGGGGCAAGAAGAACATAAATCCCACGCTGGTATCCAAACTGAGCCACTGAGAACTTGGGATGGAGTCAAATCCCCGGTCGCACCATCAGAGCCCCAAACTTATTACCCACCGAAGCAGCAGCCCAGCTTTGTTCGAGAGAGGATTTAGGAAATGTAACAAGCTGTTTTGCTGTTAGATGCTGAAAGGGGAAGAGCAGAACTGTAGTAGTTGTGTTGGTTTGGTGTTTTTTTCTTTTTCCTGAGTCCCTTTTTATCTTTTGGCAGCCCTTTGTACAATTAAATAGCTCCACGGGGATGCCATATGTTGCCAATAGTTTTACACTTCTCAGTAGTGGGAGGCTGGAACACTTTCCAAATTGACATGATAGGAACCCATTACAAAATTCTTCTCTAAGAGGAACAGCTAAATGTTCTGTCAAGGAACTGAATTAAAAATAGACCAACCGGTATTGTTATCTCCCCAAAAGAATGCACTTGGCTTCACGCATAACGTGGTACATCTGGTGGCACATCTCTGATCTGGGGAGCCTGAGCATGAGTCTGGTAGGGCCATAAGTAGGGGGAGATGCAGGGCTGGGTCCAGACCCCAAGGCAGGGTGGTGGCTGTGGGACCTGTCTTCTATTCCCCATGGCAGCTGAACTTCGTGGTCTTGCCAAATCCATTGCCCTGGGCAATGTGCTCTCCCAGAGACATCCCGGCCTGCCACCATGAAGGACAGCACAGCAGGACTTCATGAGACTTCATGTCTTCACTTATCCAAGCTCCAGAACCTCCCTAATAAACATTTCCCTGGTGTGCTGGGGCACAAATTCTCTCAAGCTCTCCACAGGTCAAAGCTAGAAAGGGCCAAACCCAGCTGCACTTCAGTGCAGTCTATTGGTGCAACACACAACACCTGCTCCAGGTGAATTTTACTTCCCTGTGAGGGTGGGCAGGCCCTGGCACAGGGTGCCCAGAGAAGCTGTGGCTGCCCCTGGATCCCTGGGAGTGTCCAAGGCCAGGTTGGACAGGGCTTGGAGCAACCTGGGCTGGTGGAAGGTGTCCCTGCCCATGGCAGAGGGTGGAGGGAGATGAGCTTTAAGGTTTCCTTTCCAATCCAAACCATTCCATGATTCTGTGATTCTGTGAATTTATTATTTATTTGTTGCCTTCATGAAAAGAGACATTTTTGCCCTCCCCCATCTCCACCTTATCTCTGCTTGCCTCGTTCTTGACTTGTTTGCTCAGTGACTCCTCTCTGCAGGGCGGGTTGCTGGTTGTGCTGTGGGGCCAGTGGGGACACATCCAGCACACAGCTGTGGGTGGTGCAAGGGGGATCTCATAATAGCTTGATAACAGCTATTAAGTAAATACCACACACTGGAACAAAATGCTTCACTTCAACCTCAAGTAGGGTGGGGTTAACTATCAGAACTGAGTTGTTTACCTTGGGCTGAAACGCCTGAATAGGGGGACTTTGAAGATCTGCTCCCATGAATTACTGGTTTCCACACAGGCTCCTGTTATACGGTAGTGACAGCTTAAATAAGCAGGAATTTCTTGGAAAGATTTTTTTCTTTGTCTCAGTTATGCCTTTCCTACAATCCCAGAGCATCATTCACACAATCAAAAATTGCCGGTGTGCTGGCTACTGCAATTGCAGTCAGAGCTGCCCCTTTATTTACTCTGCTGTTGTGTTGATATTGAGTTGGTTTGAAGAGAAAAAAAAACCAAAACCAAAACAAAACTGTGTGATCCCTATTTGAGTTTATACTGGGAAACAGAGTAAAGCAGAAGCAAACTAAGGAGCCTACCTGGTGGCAGTCTTGGGTCTGGCTGGGAGTAGCTCAGGGTCAGTGGATGTGGTTTCAGAGTGCCTGTCCCTGGGACTGGGCTGTGCTGAGCCTCCCTGCGTGGCTGGGATGAACCTGCTCTGGGCTCGTGTTCGCAGAGGGTACGTTGGGCATGGGGAGCTCTGCTGAGAGGCAAAGTGTATCAGCCTGACTGCATGACATCTTAATGGGCTTTGGATGTCCCTGTGAGCCCAGTGAACATGTGTCTGTGCTTAGGTGCCTCTGCAGGTGTCTCTGAAGCCTGTGTGCAGGGCCAGGTGCACGAGGAGATCAGTGGTGTCAAACACCATCAGTGGCCTCTGCATAATTCAGACAACTGGGCTCTTACAAGGTCTGTGGCCAAACCAAGGGATTTCTTGTGAGCCTGCCAAAAACCCCTCAGAGGACAGTACCTGGTAGGGTAAAGCATCCCCAGAGCTATGCTATAGGAATGCCATTTTGGTAAATCAAAGGTTAGAGGATAACTAACCAAGTGCCAAATTTTGTTCCCTTTTCCCCTTTTGGGTCACTAGATCAAATGGCACCTCAGCAACTCCCTCAACCTCCTTCTCCTTCTTGCATGCCACCACGATGGCCCACAGCTACAGGGTCCCCACCCTGTCCCCTCACTGCACCTCACCACGGAGCCCTGTGGGCTCAGGAGGTCTTTGGTTCACCCATTTCTGAGGGGATCCTACAAAATCTCCAGGCCTTTAGTGAACAGTTATGGACCACACTTGGCCAAGCAGGTTCCTGCAATCCCTGCGCCAAATCCAAGTGAATATTTTGCCTTTCAGGCAGGATTAAGTGCCCATAGGTTGGAGTAGATCAACCTTTCAGCCTCTGAGACCAAAGCCAACCTCAGGCAGGTGGAGGATTTTAGGTCCTCCCCTCTGCACAGAGGGTCTCTTGCTCAGAGGGTCTCTTGCTCAGAGGGTCTCTTGCTCAGAGCCTGGCTGCTCTGGCTCCTCCTTGTGATGCTGCCAAATTTGAGCTGGGCAGATTTCAGGTCCTGAAGGACTGCATGGCATTGGAGTCCTCTTCTCCTTTTCCCCCTCTTCTCCTTCCTGGGAGAGTGTGGTCCCCCAGGGGAGGGACAATGGGAGACCCTTTGTGCCTTTCCCAGGATGTGCAGAGCAGTTTGGAGGCTCCTGGAGAGGGCTGTGGGGGGAACCTGAGCTATAGCTATGCAGGAGCTCAGGCTGGATCATCGAGTTCTGTCTCCTCTGAAGCTCAATGAATCTAGAAAACCATCTCCCCTTGTCATCTGTGCTAAGAGATTCACAGCACCTGCACAAAAGTGCTTTTATGTCTGCTTCATGCATATTGAGAGTTGACATTAAAAGAGAGAAAGAAAGAACAATCCATTAGGCTCTGTGCACTAAATCCTAGATTTCAAACTGACACATCTAAAAATACCTATGATATGAAAGCAGATACAGCATGATAATTATATACTGCAGGTCTATTGTACTATTGTGTTCTGTATGGGATTCCAGGAGCAAACCAGCCTGGAGAAAATGGAAAACAGTGCTGTTGGATGGATTAATGTCATCGACATCCCAAAATCTCCCAGGCCCTGCCCCAGGGCTCTTCAGTTTGGAGTGCTGGGATTTGGCCCTGGGCAGCTCTTCCTTGCCCAGGTTGGAGGTATTTCTTTAAGGAGTCCTTTGGTGGCTGACCTGAAGCCAGTTTCCTGTGTGAAGTGGTTAGCATCTGTGCCTTCCCACCTTCTGGAGTCATTTCTCATGTCCTTGGACGTGGTAGGAAGGACGTGTCACGAAACTACTGCCCTCAGGTTGGTCTGGGGGGAGCCACCCAGGCTCTGAATCATATGACTATGTGAAATGATGAATTCTGTGTGTTTCTGGCAATTTCCTGTAGTTACAAACTCCAGTGAAAATTAAGATTAAATTGCAGTCTAATTAGTTAATGATTTAATTTTATATACACGAGCCCAGTAAATCATGTTTATTATTGTACAATAATATAATAATATATTTGCTTGTGTTGAAAACGATCTCCATAAGATGCACCATCCGTATCCCTGCCTACAAACCATCTCCCAGCTATCCCACCGTGACTCAGTGACAACATGGGACAGATTTGTCTAAAAACCAAGTCTCTTGCTAGATGTCCTCTGAAGAATATCCTCTTTGTCCAGGCAAAACAGCAACGGGCTGGTTTGGAAACAGCTCTTGAGGGAGGAGGAAGGAATAGGAACCCACATTGCCAAGTCCCTGATGCCACCCAAGTGTCCTTGATTTCTGTGCTGTATGTTCCAGCTTGCAATGATTCTGAAAGCCAAGTCCTGGTCAGGTGTGGTCAGTGAAGGTCCCATCACCTTTGAGGGATTTTTTGGGAGCCTCTGGCCAGCAGAGCAGTGGGGCTCTGCCAGCCTCACCTCACCTCCCACTTCCAAGTGGCTGGGACAGATGGGCTGCTGTGCTGAGCTGACGGGAGTTCTGGATTTAGCTGGTGGAGAAGCAGGCTGGGATCCTCCAGATGAAAGACTCTATAAAAAGGCAAGTTATTCCCTGTAATTTGAGAGTACTGCCAACCCCAAATGTTAAAAAATTCTGAGGTTCCCAAACCACAGAACCAGCCAAACTGTCACAAGGTTTTCATTTCTAATTGGAGTTCCTTCTCATTTTCCTTCTGGGTTTGAGCCATTGGGTCCTGTTCTTATTTGCAGGGAAAAGTCACGACGAAGCACAAACTCTGGTTTTCAGAAGTGAAACCTGAGCCTCTGCCTCTGTCAGAGATGGGGCTTCTGTAAAATGTCAGAGAGGGGCAAGCATCCCAAGGGCACCAGAGCAGGTGCCTTTTTGCTTCAAGCTCGTGTCTCACAGTGCTCCTCACACCTCTGCCCACCCACCAGCTGCTCCCAGCAGGTAGCACAGACCCCAGAGGCAACTCTGCCCTCTCCCAGGGAGAGCCAGGGCAGCCAGTCCTGCGGGAGGAAATCACTCCTCCTGCTCTCTGAGCAAACCACCTGCCTTTAAGTGGGTCAGGGCGAGCTGTGAAGTTCACACGTCCCCGCTGTGAGAGCAGGGAGGGTGCGGATGTCACCTCTGGGGCTGAGCCCTGCTGGGTGGTTGATGTTGGTGCTCACTGCCAAAATTGAGAGAAAAACCCCCAGGAAGAACCCCAGAGGAAGGCAACTAATGTTTATAACTGTTTGCTGCCTAGCAGTGATGATTCCTCCCGTGTCCACCCCTCTCCTGGGTCGTGTTTCAGGGGTACTAAAAGCAAACACCAGCCAAACACTGCATTTCAAGACTGGGGTTTGAGCCTGTGTCTCTTCCTGTTCTCAACCCACAGATCATGCTCTCAGCTGAGCTTCTGGAGGCACCACAGCAAAGGCAGAGGTTTGTGCTCCCACAGACCCACCAGCTGGGGAACACAAGCAAGTGTTACAGTCCCCTGCCAGGGAACCAAGCCCTGACTCATGTCTCTTTTCTCAGGAAATGTGGGAAACAGGTCTCAGGTCTCCCAAACCCTTGGCTTGTGCTGCCCTAGAAGTAACTCCTCATGTCCAGGATGCTGAATGTCTAGTGGGGGCGTGAGTTGGAAGTGGAACCTCCAGGGGCTGAGATGGGCAGTGATGAAAGGGATGGAATGGGATCCCCCAGGGTGCTGTGGAAGAAGCTGCACCTCTGTGCATCACTTTTCCCATCTGTAAAATGGGCACGTGGGTGCAGTTTCTGCAGGCAGAGGGCTTTGGCATGCCCTCCTGTGAAATGCTGGATGAAAGGCAGGAGCAGCAAACCAGAGAGGGGCAGAGCAAGCCCAGAGTTGCTCAGTAACACTCCTGGCAGTGCAAACAGTTCTCCAGTGTGGACAAGGATGGCCCTGGGGATGGGATGCTTTGGCCCTTGGGTCTGCTTTACTATTACAGCTCTTTCTGTCAGGCTGCCTCAGCATCTGCCTGGAGCAAGGAGGCCCTTTTCCCCAGAGGAGACACCTTCTCTTAGCACTCAACAAGACTCAAGCCTCAAAGGAGGAGTCAGAGAGCAAAAGGCTACAAGGCAGGTGAAGGCAAAACACAATTTCAGTGACTGTGTAACCCTGGCTGTCTCCATATGTGCTTTTCTTGCTATTCCTCCCAGCTTTCAAGAATCTGTCACAACAGTTTTCCTCTGAAATACCTATCCTGGCAGAAACCTTACTTTAGATACCATTATTTGTAAAGTTTCCCAAGAATATACGGTGCTGTAATGACTTTCCCACTTGTTTAAGGTCACTCACCCTGCAGAGGTTGTCTGTCTCCCTATCAGTACCAGGTGCATGTTTAACACAGAGAGAAATTCTCAGAAACAGGAGCTCTGAAATCAGTCCTACCAGGAAATTAGGACAAAGGGAGATACTACACTCTCCCTTCTTCTTCTGCAGAGCAAGAAAAAAGTTACAAAACAGGAAGAGAAAGGGGGGGGTTGTCAGTAGCAGAAAGAAAAATAAGAAGTAAACACGATAGGTGGAAATCAAAAGGAAAATGTGGAAGGAGATAGAGAACATATGGGCATGGAGAAGGATCAAAAAAAGAAGGGTTAAAGGTGGGGGAAGCCAAAGCCACCTGTCCCCATGGGCGATGTCTGTGCAGCAGGTGCTGCTGCTCCCTCATCCTGCCCTGCTCCACCAAAACCTGCCCACGGGACCTCTGCCAAGGGCACCTGCCTGGGCCCTGGGGTGGTTGTTGTTCCCTCCTGTCTCCAGGGGATCTGTGGGTGCTCAGGCCCAGGTACACGTTGTTTGTAAACCACCTGTGAGCAGAGACGTGGCGAGTTGTCCTTGTCTGCTCGAGCTTGGCTGAAAAGGGGAAGGAGGGGAAGTCGGTGGAGAAATGAAATAAAAATGCCCTTTGGGTAAACTCCAGAAATCCCATGTAGCTTGGCTTGCTTTTTATAGGATTAGTTATTTCTCTGCATCATCGCATGGGGATAGATGTGTCAAGCCACCACAGATTGCTGTCGCTATTAAGGTCACCTGCGGGAGCTACTCCGGATTCTCTCCCGTAGCACAAACCCCGAGCCTATTCAAGTAACACAAAGTAAGACAGGCTGTGACAAATTTCTAAGCTCCTTCCCCACTGCTTATCCCACCTGAGCCATGAATCCCTGGTGCTGGTGTGCCGAGCACAGGGGGCAGGGGCTGGCAGGGTGGGCAGGGGCTGGCAGGGTGGGCACGGGCTCGGCTGGCCAACGTACAGGGAAATCAGGCGTCTCCAATATTTGCCGACAGGAATTGAAATGGTATTTGTTTTCTGATAAAACGTTGGTACTTTGCTCTTTCGCAAGATACTTTTAAAAGCAGTTGCTCTGGGAAGGAGTTTAACTCCTTCCAATAACCTCAGTCCCTGCCTCTTTCAACTCACAGGTAGGAGCTGATGTGAAACCTCACAAAGCTCCTGGATACTCAAAGATATCCAGATCCCCTTGCTGAGGGAAAAAAAGATCCTTCCCGAATGAAAGGTGTTATTGCTGAAGCTTTCAGGAGTCTGGCCTGACTGCGTTTCACAAAGCATCTCATCCCTGAGAGAAGCACCACCAGGTCTGGTGCCTTTCACATCTCCCTGGTGGGAGAGGGAACCTGGAAGGACCATTTGGCATGGGAAGCCCACTGATTCCCTGGATATTCACATCCCAGGGCAGGATGTCCCACATGTTACTCGAGGAGTGGTGGTGCCCACACTGCTTCCTTCAGAGGAGCCACTAACTGGTTAATTAGAGAAAGTTGAATAGGAAAAAATCCTATTGGTGAGCACTCTTTGCCAAGTGACAGAAAAAAGATGGTGATTCATTTCGGGGGGTAACTGTAGTTCAAAGATCCTCAGAGAAGGTTAACTACTCATGACAATATGCCCAGAAATAATTTATTTGGCAGGGGATGAGAAAAGAGAAAAAAGACAAAAGTTGAATAAACTATTTTTGGATAGTGCTAGTGAGCCAGAACCAAGGAGCAGAACGTATTGATGGGTCTGTGCAGCCAAACCCCAACAGGGGGGTGGGTCCCACATCCACCTGCACCCACAGCACCTTGCAGGGACAAGGAGGAGCTGCTTCTGCTTGGATCCTTGTCCCATCCCTGGCGTGGAGCACCCAGCCCTGTCCCCCTCCCGCTCTCTCAGCCCCCCTGAGTTTTTCCATCCTCGTGGTGGGCACAGGGCCAGTTTGCTGGAGGAGCCTTCAGAAAGAAACCCTTGGTCAAGGGGTAACATTACTTGGGAAGTGAAAGCCGTCATGCCAGGCAGCAGCTGAGCCAGAGCAAGAAACCCCTGATTAGTATTCCTAGAGCTCTGCACTTTTTCGGGAAAGAAGTACCTAGATTTAGCAGCCAGAGTAAATATCATGCCTTAATATTGTGTGTTAATAGACTCGCTTTTGCAGCTACTGATGACTGTAGTTTTGGAAAATTTATTGTTGCTATAAAACGAGTCTTTCCCTCTCTCTCTCTCTCTCTCTCTCTCTCTTCCCTCTCCCTCTCTCTTCTGCTAATTGACAAAGAGGCCCAGTAATTAAAGGACAATAAAAGTTTTCCAGTAATTAGTTTCTGTTGTTTGGTTACAGGCCATCAATTGTTCTTTAATAATACCAATCGTTAGCATGCAGTAGTCAGTGGGCTCTCAAAGGCTTCTGGGGCACAACCACTTACCAACACTACACATTCCATTCCCATGAGGGCATCGTGCATCCAGGGGGAGATTAACCCTCTCCTAGGATGAAGCACTCCTACCCTGCCTTCGTGTTTTGGGGTAAACAGCTCACATAACTAATGACCAGGAGATGGCAATTAGGGTGAGGTAATTATCTGTACCTGAGGAGGGGCAGGGGGGGGTCAGGGGCTCACTTGGCACTGGCAGCCTGGGGTCTCACACACCCCTCTGTTGGGAGGCTGCCCTTCACCATGTCCTGCCCTGCTGAAATTCATTGCAAAATACTCTTTCAAGGTCTAATTTTGCAGAGGGGCATTCCCAGTGATTTCAGCAGGATTAAAGGATAAAGTACTTAAAGGGGGCCTCTAAGAAATATGGGGACAAACCTTTTGGCAGGGCCTGCTGTGATAGGACAAAGAGGAACAGTTTTAAACTAAAAGAGGGTCAATTTAGGTTAGATATGAGAAGTTTTTTACAATAAGGGTGGTGAAACACTGGCACAGGTTGCACAGAGAAGCTGTGGCTGCCCCATTCCTGGAAGTGTCCAAGGCCAGGTTGGACAGGGCTTGGAGCACCCTGGGCTGGTGGAAGGTGTCCCTGCCCATGGCAGGGGATTGGACTAGGTGGCTTTTAAAGGTCCCTTCCAAACCAAACCATTCTATGATTAAGGGAACAAAGCTGCAATAAGCATGTGCCAGTTGATGAACAGCTTCATATCTGCCCCCTGAACGCTGTATTTTATGCTGAAGGCTCAGCAAGGTTGTGAGACTTGGCACCCATGTAGGGATGGCTGGAGACAACATTCCCTGTTGGGAGCTTTGCTGGACCCAGCTGAAGCTGCAAGGAGAACAGATCCAGAGAGCCTGTCTGCAGGAGAGATCTCAGCCTTGCAATGATGATACTACATACATTTCAATCATAACATGAGATCCCAGTTTAAAATAGCCAAGGATCCCACATTCCAGAGATTTTCTCCCTTACAGCTCCTCCTCTCTACCTGTGGTGCAGGTACCTCACATGGCTTGGGCATCCAGCCCTGACTGAGCTCCCAATCCAGCCCAGTGTCAGGAAAGGTGGATTTGAGGGGAGTATTTAACAGGAAAAGAAGGAAATAAATCCTTTCCCTCCACAAGGTTTTTTTCACAGGCACTTTTTTTATACAACTGACTCAGAGGAAGTTCGGAGGTTCTCCTTCAAATGAAATCTCCTGTTGGTTCTGTGAGTGCTGGTTTCTTCATCACAGGAGCCCCTCAGAAGCTGTGGCTCCTGGAGGTGGGCACTGCCCAGCAGCAGCAGCAGCCAGCAATAAAAAAAGGATGAAATAAAAGTGGATCCCAGCATTGCAGAGAAAAAAATTAAAAATATGGGCTTCAAAATTCAGAAAGAAAATTAAAAACTCTTTCCTATCCTCCTTCACATGGCTGCATAGATAAATACTCAGGGATTGTTTCTGTAAGGCCAAGTCCCAGCTTGGGGAGATAGGACTCACAAGTTTTGAATCCACAGGGTTGTAATGGAGGGGCATTTCGCAGCACATCTCCTCAAGCTGCAGCCTTTTGCTAACATTCACAGCGTGGCTGGATTTAATATTTCCTTTTCATGTTTCCTTTTTTCCCCCCAGCCTCCTGCAGAAGGTCTGGTGGGAAGTAGGACCAGTTGTCCAAGGGCACGCTCCTCAAACACACCTTTCTGACGGAGCTTTTATGGCAAATTTCTCTCAGGGCTGGGGTTGAGCATCAATGGAAACCAGTGGAGACTCTCCCCAGGCAGCAAAAAGATCCCTGCTTCCAAGCTGGAGTTTTCCCTGGCCTGGAGAAGCTGCCTGACCTGCCCCTGCTGTCTCTGCTTTCCATCAGAAATTCCTCACGTGCTGCCGAACAGCCCGGCAGGCTCCCATGAAAAACCTTGATTTTGCCTAATCAGAATTTCCTGACATTTCCTGGAAGATTCCCAGAGAGCACTCAAACGCTTTAGGAGCCTGGATTCTGGATATGATTTCTGTCCATAAATAGCCAGGCTGAAGTTCAGTTAAATAATCGTGCCATCCAAGCATGTGGTCCCTGCCAGAGCTCGGCACAGGCTTGTCACCCTGGGAGGAGTTCAGAGTGGTTGTGCTGGGGTGTCACCAGCCTTCCCTGGGTCTCTCTGGCCTCTGTGTCTGCCCAACTCCTCTTCCTCACTGTGTCCTTAGCACAGGCTCAGCCTGGGCACGCTCCTGCCCCAGGAGGTGCCGTGGGACACCAGCCCAGATGCACCACAGCACTCCAAGGCACAGGTACTTGGGTAGGAGAAGAGCTGTGCAGCTGGAGAGGAGCCTGCAGTGCACCAAGGTCTCCAGGGAGGTGGATGAAACGTGGCCAAGTGCCACGAAAGGCTCCTAAGGCTGATTCATCACTCCAGGGCAAGAGGGAGATGCTGCTCAGTGTGCAAAGGACATTACCTGGACAGGTAACTCGATAGGGTTTGGTCCATTAGGCTCTGCAGGCACTCATGACCTCTTTCCTTGAGATGAACCCCCAGCAAAGCCCATCTCCCATGCAGGTGCCAAAAATCTTTGCCAGGCAGTCCTTGGCAATGGATTTACCTGCAGTGAGTCCAGGTGAAGGTGCAGAAACACGCTGGGAAGAGAACCTTTTTCTACTATCCAAATCAAACCTGTGATATTTGTCAATATGACAAACTGATAATTCTCAAACCTCTGCAGTGCAGCCAAGGTGTGAGAAGGTGCTGGCTCGGTCCCGGGGGGACAGGCAGGGCTGCAAAGGACCTACAAAGGGTTTGGATTGGGACTGACTCTCTCAGCTCTGCCTATTCCTTGCGATGAAGCTTATAATGAGCTTCCCAATGCCTGGGTTTGGCCCTGCTGCTGAGTCCTATAAAAAGGCTGGCCAAGCCTGTGGACAGTGCAGATGGGCTGCACAGCCAGGGGAGGAATGTTTCTGGCAGAACCTGAGGTGTATCACACAATCCATTTCTGAGACATGGGTCTTAAGGAAAAGAAGTGTAATTCAGAGGGTTTGAAGCATCTCCTAATGCTTTTTCATGTCATATCTCAAAAATGGCTTGGCCTAGAAACTTCAGATTTGTTTAATTCAAGAGCCCTTGACGTAATCTAGCACAGATGAGGGCTTCTGAGAGGCTGCAGTGCTTATTTGGAGTTATTCTCTTCTGAATTACGAATATATTAGTGTTCCACCAGCAGCTGTGACAGTGAAAAGTTAAGACAGGCTTTCCAGACTTTGTCAAAGCGTCCTTGGAGTCCTTTTCCAGGATCCCTGTGGCAGATTTGTTTCTCTCACAAACACCTTGCAGCAAGGACTGCTAAACTGCACGGGAAACCAAAGTCAGCCCTGATGTCTGCATCTGCCAGACCTCCTCAAACCTGCTTTTCTCCTCAAATCACGGGGCTTTCTTTTCTTCTGACTTCAGTGCCCTGCTCTGGTGTCGCTGCTTCCTTGCCAGATGTATTCCTAGAACCATCACAGAGTGATTTGGGCTGGAAGGGACCTTAAAGATCATCCAATCACACTCCCTGCCACGGGCAGGGACACCTTTCCAACAGCCCAGGTTGCTCCAAGCCCCATCCAACCTGGCCTTGGACACTTCCAGGGCTGGGGCAGCCACAGCTTCTCTGGGCAACCCATGGCCCAGTTTCCATCCCCAGAGAGGCTCAGAAATGCCTGCTGTGCTCCCACCAGAGCTCCTCCAGGCACGAGTGCAGGGATAACAGGGGATAACAGGGCCACAAGCTCAGCTCCTGGTGATCCTTCAAAAAAACCCAAACACCCACTAAAAATGCGGATCTAGAAATGAGGCTATGAACAAAAAACTTCACCAGGAAGTGCTGGAATAGACAGGTTTGATGCTCAGGCACAAACTGGTGTCCCAGATGACAAGAGCCACCCTCAGGAGCCCTTCCTTGGGATCACCCATCACCAGGACCCACCTCTGTCACCGTGCCATGCCCCTGGCACCCTCCATTTGTGTCCCCAGGGTGGGCTGAGTTTCCAGTCATCACCCACATCCCATTTCAGCCAAACCTAAATAAAACTAAGAAGTGTCAGACAACTCCTGGCAACAATTCAGCATGGAGAAGGAGGAGTGAGCCAGCCTGAAGTTTGGGAAGGGATCTATTTGCAGTAATAAAAGTGAAAAAAGCAAAAAAACCCTACAGAAATGCATTTCCTCTCTAATGGCCAGGGTGACTGGGGGAGTGTGGATTTTTTTTCCCCCCATAATTATCAGAGCTGAAGGAGAGATGTTGCGGACGGGGTGTTAATTAGACCCGTTATACTTGGGTGTATTGCATTTCATTAAGAGAGTAAATAACCCCAGCAGATTTTAATCCTGCTGGCAGCTCACCAAGAGCTGCACAGAGATTATCTTTGAGGGTTAAAACTAGGCCAAAGAGCTAAAAGCAGCCCTTCATGAAAGGAGAAGGCCGAGGATCCAGGTTAGAAGTGGAAGGCCAAAGCTCTGGGATAATCAGATTGAATTCCTCGGCAGAAAGTACACTAAAAATGAGATAAATCCCAATTGCCTCATTTCTGTGGGCAAACAGGGAGGAGAATCTGGGAACTTTCTGCAGCTGGGAGGAGAACATGGGGCTGATGTTGTTTGTCTTATCAGCCCCACGGAACCTACAGAGATGCTTTGGGTGCTGAAGGTGAGCAGGGTGACCCAAAACTGCTGCCACGACACCCCTCTGCTGTGCCTGGGGGTGGTCTCAGGGTGCCACAACACCCCCTTGTAGAGGTGGGGGAGATGTCCCCCATGGTGTGGTCACCCCAAAAGCCTTCTGATACTTCCCAGGGCTCTCCCACCGCTCAGGGTGACAATTATTCACCACTAAGGGGTGATGAGCAGAGTGACCCTGGTTTGCTTTGGGTGGGATTTTAGGGCAGCGTTTGGTGCACTTGGGTTTAGTTCTTCTGGAATGAGTTTCTCTTGTAAACACAACCATGGAAATGAAAGCCAGAGGTGCACTTTTGAATGGACAGGAAACAGGATTTGCACTTCATTTAACAATTCCTGATCCTACCTGGTGTCTGTGATGCAATTGCTCAGAAATGAGGGTCCCTGGCCTCATGTTCCCCCAGGGTTTGTCATAGACTTAGAGAATTATTTGGGTTGGAAGGGACCTTAAAGATCATCCAGGTTTAACCCCCTGCCAGGGGCAGGGACACCGTCCACTAGACCAGGTTGCTCCAAATTCCATCCAGCCTGGTCTTGTTTACTGCAGCTCCTTCTCAGGTGCTCCTTCTCAGGAGAGATCAATGTAAAAATCAATGTGAAAAGTGCAAATGAAAGGGAAAAATAAAGCTGTGACCTTCTCAGAGCCTTCAGAAACCAAAAAAAGAGTTGAAGGAAGCAAAGAGGGTCTGCAGTCCAGGTGAATGGCCACATCCCAGTCTCCAGCTGATTCTTCCCTGTCAGCCAGGTTTAAATGTAGCAAATCACTCCCGAAAAATTCCGGTTTCCAAACTGGAAATGAGGAAGAAATCAATTTTTGGCCTTTTCACTCGGGAGCACGAGCTGTAAATCACTCTGAGAGCTGTTTCAGGGCAGGGCCGGAGCGTGATGATCTGGATTACTGTGGCAGAGCTTCCTTCAATTAAAATGCAGTTGTTGTACCCTGCGAAGGGACCGAGATTCCTCGCCAGTGACTGCACAGGGCCTTGCACAGAAGGAGCCACGGGAGGGAATGACACCATTTTATGATCTCAGCTGTGAGTAAAGACGGTCTAACCCTCCAGCGCCCACAAGTCATGACATCAGTGCCGGTCCCACAAGGACGCCCTGCAATCAGATGTCTTTGGAGCAACCGTGGGAAAACCAGGTTGCTAAACTAATTAAAGACCTGGAGAAGAACACAAACATGTAAGGATCTCCATCCACCCCACTGCAGTGGGTGCCACAAGGCTCAGAGCTCACAGGAGTCTCAGAGGCATCTTTGGTGCCTGTAGTCACTGCTGTCCCTAACTGGGCTGGAAATCCTACTCATTTGTCCTTAACTGGGATAGAAATCCTACTTATTTGTCCCTAACTGGGATAGAAATCCTGCTCGTTTGTGCTTAACTGGGATAGAAATCCTGCTCGTTTGTGCTTAACTGGGATAGCAATCCTGCTCATTTGTCCTTAACTGGGATAGCAATCCTGCTCATTTGTCCTTAACTGGGATAGCAATCCTGCTCATTTGTCCTTAACTGGGATAGAAATCCTGCTCATTTGTCCTTAACTGGGATAGAAATCCTGCTCATTTGTCCCTGATTTGAACACGAGACAAATCCTTCCAGTTTGGATCTTCTCTTAGAGCTCTGATGTGGTGATCCTTTGGAAATGAGAGGAGAATGAAGCCACCCCAAAGGGAGGAGCAGATACCAGGGATGATTTTTGCATCCATGGAGGGATCAAGCCTAGGAAATAGTTTCCTTCACACATGGCTGTTTGTAAGTCCCCTTTGGAGATGGGGCTTGTTAATGCATAAATGGTTTCTGTGCTGTAGATGGATATGAAACAACATCTGTTGGGAGGTCTCAAAATACCTTATGCTTTGCCATAATAATTACTTCTAAAAGTGAATAGGGATTTAGAATGTTAAAATTGGGGAATATAGGTTAAAGCTAGCTTTAAGGCCAGACTTCCCAGTGGGCAAGGACCCTGACACTGCCTAAGATCAAGACTGGTATCAAGAGGTATCTGGTATTTAAACCTGGGAGATGTTTAGATGTTTGCTAGAACCAAAGGATCAGCTTCTCCTCTATCATACCCATCATATGTTCAGGATTAAAATCCTATATGGAACCTTATTTTCGTGATAGTTTCCTGAAAACATTGTGATTTAAGCACAACTTTAAAATTAGGTGTCTTTAAGTGCTTTCCTATGCCTGACTTTGGCTTTGCCCACGCTCAGCACTGCTCCCTCCAACCCAAGAGGGGTAAAAAGGAGAAAGCAACACAGAAAAAATGACAGAATCTTTTTGATTAGGTAGAAAAGACTAAACTGTTCATCACATAGAGCTGTTCCTAAAAGCACCAAACTGAAGAGGTGATGGATGAAGATAAGTTTGGGAGTAGGGACAGAGAGGATAATTTATTTAATATAAAAACTCAAACTTCATGGGAGGGAAGAAGTCTCTGAAGAATATCAGGAATGTTTATTCCCTGAAGTGCCTGGATTGGAAGAATTCCTCCAGCATGCCAAACTCTCTCTGCTACTTCTGTTAGTCACACAATAGACTAATCCTGAAGAATTAGGATTGTTTGCAGGTAATTCAAGAGTGGAAAAAGTTCTCCTGGTTAAGGAATTTTGGGCATCTAATTAGAGATAAAGCCAAATTCCATGAGATTGAGGTGTCCAGTTGTAAGGCTCTTAAAAACAGTCAGAAAAGCACTATTATTGAGGTTGTCTGTTTGGGTCATGGACCTGTCCAAACCCCTTCTGCCCTCTGTCCACACCACAGTAAGAGATGTGACTGGGGGTTCAGTCCCCCCCTGAACCAGCCAGGTTTGAAGCTTTGCCCAGTGATAGGAAACTCTCCATCCTGTGGCCTGGCTTGGGCTGACACTTGGGGCACCCTGTGGCAATTGGTCTAAAATCAGGTTTCCCACATTAAGCTCTTGGAAAGGGGTGCTCAGGATGAGGTGCCACGGGTGGGATAGGGTTGGGATGGCACAGCAGCACAGGTAGTTGGCCATTTGGTGCCCAGCTTTGCCCTCTGTGAAGCAATCCCACTTTGTCTCCATCATTTCAGGATGGAAATGAAGAAAAATGAAGGCAGCTTTCCCGTTGCTGGAGATGGATGCCATTCATTCACTTGGGCATTTAGCTACTGCTCTTGTTTACATTTGATGCCTCTTATAAATACACTATTTCTGATTAAGGAGAAATCTTTTCTTAAAGGTTTGCTTAATTTTTCACTTCAAAGCCAATCTTTAAAAAAACCTCTCTGCCATTATCGAGCCTGCAATGGTTTCATCCTAATCCCTCTTATGCTCTCCATTCTTATCCTTTGCTGAGGGGAAATGATAAAAATTTTTCTGACACAGAACTTGGATCCAGTGCTGAAAGATAAGCTGTTTCAAAATAAAATCGTGGATTTCAATTTCAAGCATTGGTTAATATTGCCATTTTTATAGATCCTTCCCTACTGCAGATTGAACAAAGCACATTAGCTAAAAGGCCTTCTCCTGAAATAGGAGCTCATACTTTTCTAAGACTCCTCCTTCATTCTAAGTTCCCACTTTTAAGTATTGTCTTTCTATAATAATGAACATCCAGAGATCAAAACCAGATTTATAATTAAAAATTTAATCAAAACTAGGTCTTGGAATCTTCCAGAGGGTGAGAAAGCTGTAGGTGAACTTAGCCTTAATTGCTAGCTGGTTTTATTTTAAGGCTATTTTAACATGCTTGAAGGTCCCCTGTTTTAAAAAACTGGCATTCAGACTTTGTCAGACACACTCCCAGGAAGATTGAAAGGGATGCACGAGTGGCCTTGAACACTTGTCTTTGCAAATTCAATGGTCTTTCAGTGCAGTTTGCATTGGAGTAATGGCTGTGAGTGCTGCCAGTTAACATCTGAAAAGGTCTGCCCAAGGGTTTGGAAGAAATTGTCTTGTCTAATGGAAGGAATTGGCCTAGTGTAGTTTTTTTTTGGTGGGTATGACCTGGAATAGTTTCACTAAAGTCGGTATTATCACCATCTGAAGAGTCCCGAACCAAAAATCAGAGGAAAATGTAGGTTCCTAACACAGATTCAGTTCAATATGTGTGCTTTTAAGGGAACCAGAAGGTGGAAGGTCTGCTCTGTTTATGCTCTGACTGTTTTACTTCTTTTCTGGGGTGAAACAAAGCATCCCTGACAGTGTGTACATGTACACCCGCCATGAGCTGTGCTTACCGAGCAGGATACACTGATTAATACCAAATATTGAGTTTACTGCATCTTTAATATCATTGGGGGAGGGAATAATGGTTCTGGGGGTTCAGCTTTCCCTCTCCCCACCTCTCCATTCCCTAATGGACACGAATATGGAATTAATCTGCAAACAGCCAGAGACAAACCTGGTGCCTTTGGGCTGCTTGTTCCTTGTCCAGCAGCCAAACAGCCCTGGAGTTTTCCTTGGCCCTGTTTGGGTTGCAGCAGGACCACACCAAGCCAGTGCCTGTCATTAATAGCACCATCACTGCCCACTCTGCACCACAGAATACCCTGAGCTGGAAGAGACCCACAAGGATCATCCAGTCCAACTCCTGGCCATGCACAGACACCCCAACAGTCCCACCCTGTGCCTGAGAGTGTTGTCCAAAATGCTCCTGGAGCTCTGGCAGCCTTGGGACTTTGATTGCTGCAGCATCCATGGCTACAACCACAAAGGCATTTCCATCAGCCACTCTCCAGCTCCAAATTGCAGGTAGCAGATATTGCAGATACTCATAAACAGTCCTGAAAACTCCCAGCCAGACTGGAAGCTCTTTTCTCTAAACCCAAGTACAGCTGTGGCCAACCTCTGGCAAGCTGGGAAAGTCCTGTGTGGCTGGAAGGTGTTCTGGTGGATGCAGTGCTGTAACACTATTGTACAGCTCAGGGAGGAACGTTTGTCCCACAAAACCACCTGATTTCCCTAAAATGTTCCTGCACTGGGACAAGCAAGGGGGCTTTGCTGGCGTTTTGGGGTTTAGGCATGTTGAGGTAGGTAGAGACTAACCCTCAGACCCCAGGAAAGATCAAATAGTCACTTACAAACTATGGGACACCTGAAGTCAGGTGTGCTTCTGACCAGGATGGACAGAGCAGATGCACGACGGACTGGGGTGTAGGACCTCTGGCTGCAGCTCTTCCCATAAAACAGCATTCAGCAGAGGGGCATCAGTGGGGGTGGAATGTCAGGACTTTGAGCTGCTGGGGTGGAAAAGGAAGTGTAAAGTCACCAAGTCACTGCAAGGCTTCTTTACCATGTGGAGGTGCTTCCACAGGAGATACAGGTGGACCTGTACCTCAGGAGCTCCCATGTCCCACATTCCAGTGTCTGTCCTCATCCAGTGTAACTTGTGCTCTGCGTTCCCAGCTTTGACCACAATTTTCACTGCTCATCAGAGATATTTTTTTCTCAACCAAATTTTGACAAAATCGATACATTCCCACCATTCTGATGACTCCTCATTTTTAAAATAGCTGATTTTTTAGGAAGTGTCATCGAAACCCCAAACGCAGGCCCTGCCTGATGTCAATGAGAGCTGAATCACTGTTTGCAAAGCCTGAATTTGGCAGGGATATGTTAAGACTGAAAAGGATGCACAGGACCTGTTCAGTTGGAGAGGGGGGGTTGTGTTTCACGGCACTGATGTGTCTTATTTGTCGTGTTTTACACATCAAACCTCTGGAGTGATGGGGGGGCACGTCCACATTGAAGACTTGGGAGTTTCGGTGCTCTGCCCATCAGTTCCTCTCCAGTTCTGCAACGCTCCGTGTTTTCTGGTAACCTTTGGAAATTGTTCACTTCAATTTTATTCACGAGAGGCAAAATGCTAATCTGCTGGCACTTCAAATGGTGAGGGGAGAAGGAGGGGAAGGAAGGCAGACCTATGTGATCTATTCATTCATTATTCCAGGGCGCATGGGAAGTCATCTCTTTACATGATTGACCTGCCTGGATTTGATTACAACACACAGCTAACCTTTTCCAAATCTGGTTGTGTCATACAAGAAAAGGGTTGAAGGCTGTTGCCATGGTATTAAGGTATCTCTTGAGAAAGAGGAAAAAAAAAAGAGAGAGAGAGAGAGAGAGAGAGAGGAAATGATGCTTCTTTACTTCCTAGCCAAGTATAAACAAGAAACACACGCACATGTTTTTGTTTTGGAAGAGCTTTCAGCTTCTTATCGAGTCTCATCTATCACTGTGTTTCCTCGGGAAGGGAAGGAGGAATAGTCTGCTTTGCAGATCAGTGTCTCTTCAGTGGGTGGGGAGGGGGGGGGGTTACAATTGGAGGGAGGGAAAAAAAAAAGAATAAATCAGTCTTGCCACCATTCATGATTTATTCATGAGACACGTGAGTTTTGCATTTAAATGTGACATTCTCATGATCTCAATATTGTATATGCAAATCTAAAGATTTCTGCATCTCTCCACATGCCCAGCTTAAGCCTTGTCTCAGATCCACAGCTCTGTAAATGCATACCCAGAGAGGTTCATGCAGCTTCTGCTTCACTCCCTGTTTGTTCTGTGACTCAAAGAACGGTAGCACTGAACCACTCTTAGCAGCAGAGGTATAATTTACATGTCATTATTTTTTATTTTTTTAATGAGAGTGAACTCTTGCAGTCAGGAAATTACCTGCAGGTTTATTAATGGTTTAACTTTCGGAGGTCTTGGCTTGCCTGAGCTTTCTAAGCTCTTCTTTGCTCAGGCAGATTTGGGATTAACTGAGCAGCCCTGAACAAAGACTTTACACCTTGAGCAGTGTCTGCCCCAACGCTCCAACACACGTGTCAGCTGTCCCTCAATAAATAAGGGGGAATGACCTTGTTTGCAGCTGTTTAATTAAGATCTGACTGATACATGAAAACAGATGTACCCATTCAAGGCCAGGTTGGACGGGGCTTGGAGCAACCTGGTCCAGTGCAAGGTGTCCCTGCCCAGGGCAGGGCTTTGGTATGAGAGGAGCTTTAATGTCCCTTCCAGCCCAGCCCATTCTGGGATTCTGTGAAATGTGCTGGTGTAGAGAGGACTGGCTCCCCCCAGCAGTGGTGATCAGTCTGGGACATAACCTGAACCTTGGTAACATCTGTTAGTCTTTGTCCCTGGCCAAGATTCCCACTCTGGGGCCACTCAGCAGGTGTGAAGGCAGGACTTTGCAAAGGAACACAAGCTCTGCTCCCAGTTAAACCAGTATGCACCACCTCCTGCCCAGGGAGAGAGAGAGAGAGAGACCTTTGGCCCAGTGTTTGCAGAAGTGATTTATGTATGGAAAACCCTTTCTTGAGGCTTTGCCTGATCCATGTGGCTGGAGTGTTGCTTCCTGATCTTGTTGTTATTTAGTGAACAAATCAGTGTATAAATAATTTTCATGGGTTTGGGTCAGCTTTTTCACAGGCTGATGCAAATATTCCTCAAATATGTTGCTGACAAACAGCCACCACATTCATTGCTAACAATAAAATCTGTAGTTTTTACAGAACTCTCCCACATTCAACACTCACCTTGTCAGACTGAAGCCAGAACTTGCTGAACTTGATTGCCTCAGATCCACTTTCTGAGGTCAGCACCCATATCAGCAAAATTCTTTATATTAGTTTCATTATATGAAAGCCATAAATGTTCCCTAACTATCCACATAGCCCAATATCCTATGTCCACCAATGACTGCTTAAGGAAACTGGAAAACAAGACAGAGCTTGCTTGAAAGGACATGTTACAAAGGTGTTATCTCAGAGGTAGGGAAATATGAATATAGAGACTTCCTGAAGTTATATATTCAGGTCACCCCAACTAATTGCTTTGAAGAACTTGCCCCTTTTAAACCCACCTGTACTTTTGCTCCCCCATCACCCTGATGGGTGCAACGAGCTCCACAAGTTAATTTCCTCTGGAGTGAATGACTACTTACTTTTGTATCATTTCATGCTGTCACTGTTTTTTTCACTATGAGAGACAATAAAATAGTTGTTTCTGAGCATCCTTCTCCACTCTGCTCACGGGTTTAGGAGCCTGTGTTGGAGCTCCCTCAACTATCCTTTCTCCAAGCAAAAATTCTTACATGTTTGCCTGTCCTATTAGGAGCTGCTCCTATGGAAGCAGCTCACAAATCTGATGCTTTAAAGCTGCCTTTATGAATTTTTTGCTTCTCTAACATCTTTTCTGAAAGGGGAACATTAGGGCTGCCTGCAATATTTATGAAGATGGTACAGCAGGAATTTATGCACTGGCAAAATGCCTTTTTCTGTTCAGTGTCACATCTGACAACCCCTGGCATTCCCATTACATTTTTGACCATCGCTGATTGCTGAGCTGATGATGTTTTTGAAGAACTGAGATCTTTCCTGAGCAGTGCCTGTGACATAAACAGCCACAGCTCGAACTCAGGGCTGGTGTTGCTGTGCTCTCATTTGCAGCACATTGCATTTCTTGTCCCACTATCTGAGTGGCTGTTCCTCCAGCAGTAAAGCTGAATATTTTGAATTGTGTGCAAATATCTTCACTGAAACTGCTTTCTTTTCCAGGCTAATGATGGCCATGTTGAACCACCCAACCCATGTCCCTGTGAGGCTCTGCTGGTCACCTCCTGCTCAGGTGAGACCATCCTTTTATTCCTGTCCTTTGTTTCCCATCTCCAGCTCCACAAGGCAAACTTCTTTAACACTGGCTCAGAGCCCACAGTGTGACTGTGTTTGCCTCTCCCACTGAACTCAAACCTGCATTCATCTGAAAGACAGGGAAGGATTACCAGGGGTGGGGAGGGGGAAACAAACTCTGGAATTAAATATTAAGAAAGTAATGTATAGTGGGGGTTTTTTCCCCATCATTCTCACACCCTCTTTTGCCATGTACTGATACAAGCACCTGAAATAGCACACTGCATAGCTGGCCAGATTGGGAGCCCTGTTTTACCAGGCAGGGAAAAGAAACTCATTTTACCAGGCAGGGATTCCATTGTTATTTAAAGATATGCTATCAGTTTTAGCCCTTATTTCAAAACCGAGAGGGATAAACATTTCTTTGCAGAGAAGAAACCAAACTAAATTCAGACTGGTGGGGGTTTTTTTGAGTTTCTTGATTTACCCATGTTTAGCCTGGGTTTATTGGCCAGGGCTGCAGCCCCGCTCAGCAGGGCTGAAACTGAGGGGTTTAGTCCTGGGAATACCCAAGTAATGCACATTGTCCTGCCCAGGGCTGCTCACTCCCTGCCCCTGGGGAATGCCAGGGCCTGTGTACTGAGGGTTCTGCTTGCACAAATGCTGAAAATGGGTGTTATCAACCAGGCAGGGTGAAGCCCAGAGCTGGGGGAATTGGGTGCTCTGCAAACCCAGACCATGAATGGCTTCACTACCGTGATTTCATTCCTCAACGGGATGGAGAAGGCTTCTCCGTGACTTCCAGCTCCCACAGACCTCAGGCATCACAGTTCTGCCTCCAAACCAGCACCCTTGGACATCATTTGGGGCTAAATTTATGAAGAATCACAGAATGATTTGGGCTGGAAGTGACCTTAAAGTCTACTTAGTTCCAACCCCCTGTCACAGGCAGGGACACCTTCTACTAGACCAGGCTGCTCAGAGAAAGAAAGAAAGAAAGGGGAATAAGCAGAGCTGTTGCACACACTCAAATGTGATTTAATTGTGCTGTGCAAGTGGGTTTCACTTGCTAAGTCTGCTCATGGCTGTGTTCACATGGAACAGGGTACATTCTTCACACAAGTGAAGAATGCACTGCCTTGCAGACCTTGGTTTCTGCAAACGTGGCCCCTGTGAATGTAATCAACGTTGTGCAGAGCTGCTGAAACCGAAAACAAAGCCAGAATGATCATTGTGCTAAGTTTGGGTTCCTCATTGTTCATTGAATTACATCAGTGTTTTCTTTAGTTGCACAGTCAGCTGGCAAAGGTTTGTTTGAAATCTCGAGACTCTCCCCTTTCAGGGGAAAACACGAATTTCCGGAGATGTGGGCTCTGTTCTGCATCACAGTGCTGGGTCTGCTGTGGCCCAGGGCACGACGTGACAGCCCAGCCAGCCTGGGGGGTTCCCAGCCCACAGCCCCTCGGCCAGGGCTGCAGTGCAGCCCCAGGAAAAAGTGCTCTGTTGTTTGTTTTAAGTTGTATTTGACTTGCAGGAAATATTTCATCCACTAAAAAAAAAAAAAAAAAGAAAAGGAAAAGAATTATTAAGGATTGAAATTTCTTTTGTAGAGAATCCCTCTCCCCTGCTCGTGACCAAAAAGCAGTGTTTTGTTTCAGGGGTGTTGAGCTTGGTTAAAATCTTGCTTTTTCCAATGATTCCTTGGAGGCAGGCAGTGAGCAGGGGCTGGCACAGGGCACTTCTCCTGCAGCAAAGCTGGGGGGCCTTGGTACCCCCCAATGAGGTGGTGAGTGGCTGTTGTGTCAGTGTAATGTGGGAATCCCTGGAATTCCCCCCGGAATACCAGGATGGGGGGAATCACAGAGTAGTTTAGGTTGGAAAGGACCTTAAAGGTCATCCAGTCCGATCCCCTGCCATGGGCAGGGACACCTTCCACTATCCCAGGTTGCTCCAAGCCCCATCCAACCTGGCCTTGGACACTTCC
>JAWWTY010000048.1:2527922-2541311 GCA_035222235.1 Margarornis squamiger | reverse complement strand
ACAGACTTACTGAGCTTCCCCCCCTCTTCTGGCCTCAAAGAGTCCCTTCTCCAACTCCCTACACCCTCCAAAAAAAACCACCTTTAGTTGGCGAGGTTTGTGTCTGGCCAAAAAAGGCAGCACCTTGTGATGTTAAAAAACTCCAGGTTGTTCTCTCTATAAAAAAGAGAATATCGACAAGAGTGACAGGACAAAGGGGAACAGGTTCAATGTGAAATAGAGGAGGTTTAGATTAGATAATAGAAACACATTCTTCCCTTTGAGGGTAGTGAGGCCCTGGCACAGGTTGCCCAGAGAAACTGGCTGTCCCAGCCATGGAAGTGTCCAAGGCCAGGTTGGATGGGGCTTGGAGCAACCTGGGCTAGTGGGAAGTGTCCCTGCCCATGGCAGGGGGTGGGATGAGATGATCATTAAGGTCACTTTTAACCTAAACCATTCTATGGTTCTGTGGAGCATGGCACCTAGTTTTGATAAATCAAGATATCCAAGCACTTGTACCCTTTTGAACTTGGTGATAAATTTTACCATATTGGGGCTGTTTTTTCTTTAGCATATTCATGTTAATGGAGATTTCTCTTTTGGGAAAATTATTTGCTTCTAAGTATCAGCCGGGCAGGTATTTGATCAAAGGTGAGATGTTTTCATATAGGCAGAATTAAAATGTAAGTTGATGATGTGAGCATCCTTAATGCTTCTCTGACATGTTTAAGCATGTTTTGTTTTGTTATATTTGGGTTTCTGGAATGTTTTATCCTATCAATGACATTAATTATGGGGTAATTGCCTTAGTTGCATGTAACAAGTCTCCTCTTTTTTTAGAATAGATTTTCACACAATGTGTAAACTTCGCTGTATATGTGCTACTTCTCTTGTGTCATGAAATAACGTGTAGACAAAATAATGTTTTTCCTGTCAGAAATTCAATGGGCATCTAAAGCAAAGTGACAGGTGGTTAAATAGCTGCATTTAAAGGATGTCAAGAAGATTTTTTGGACAGGTACCAAAAGCCAATGCCAAAAAGAAGGCCTAATACCATCTGTTTTGTTAGCAGAGAGATGCAATTATACATTAGATTTTAAATTACATGAAATGCCAAATTCATAACCTTGAATTTTGGGTCAAATCTAGCTTATCTAGATTGTGAGTGTTTTTATTTACTAGCACAGTTCCTGACCCAGAGCCCACACAGGTAAACGAAGACGTTTCTAATCAGCCCCATTTTAAAGTCATAGGAAGCTCTCAAGCTGCATTTAATTTTGTTTTGTATTACATGTAAATCCAGATGCAATGTGGATTTAATTAATCCAATTTCACTGCATTTAAATGTACACATTTGCATTGTGTTTATTGGCAATTGGTTTTATCCATTTGTTCGGCATTTTTTATGACCAATGAAACTCCTGAATATTTAGAGCTCTCTCTCCTTCCGAGCGGGAACGAGGAGTGTAGCTCTGAATTAAATCGTTCTCAGACATAAACTGGGGATAAGACTAAAATGTCAAAATATAGCTGCATAATACAGTGAGGAAATGATATCAGTATTTTAAAGTAATAAAGTGCACTGTGCTAAATTATTCTAAAAATCATTTCAGCAGGCTTTATAGATGGTTTGTTGAGGAGAGGAGGACCACTTTGAAACAAATACTGAAACTGATAAATTCGGAGACTTTTTATCCTGCTTCTAAAAGGTGCCTCTGAAATTATGATTGTTCAGGTTTAGTCTAATATTTAGAAATACTCACTGCAGAGTTTTCTCTTCTTTGTGAGGAGTCCGTGTGGCTTAAATGGGATTGCTGAGATAATCACACTCTGCTGTTTCTGTTCAGGGCTAATGTTAGGCATGAAATGTGAGTTGTCATGTTAGGAGCTCCTCTTTCAACGACCTGACCAAAGCAGCTACAAACGCTCTGGGGTTTGTGAGGAGTCAGATGGGAGAGGAACAAAAAGACTGGTGTCTTTTCCTGTCTGTGTCTGGCTTTGCTGGGAATGCCGTGGTTCCCTTCAGCCAGCCCAGACCATTCCCTTTGCCTTTGGATGCTTGGCCAAACCCCAAGGCCTTTGTCCTGTCACAACAGGTCCTGATCAAATGTCCCCATCATTCTTATAGGCCCCCTTTAGGCACTGGAAGGGGCTCTCAGGTCTCCCTGGAGCCTTCTCTTCTCCAGGCTGGACACTCCCAACTCTCCCAGCCTCTCTCTAAAGCAGAGATGCTCCAGCCCCTCCAGCATCTCCATGGTCCACTGTTCATCCTGCACAGAGAGGGACACCAAAGTGCTAGAGGAGAGCAAGAGTTCAGCCAAACCGACATCTCCTGGTAGACCCCCACTTGCTCCACAGCACAGACACCAAAGTGCCCCAGGGACAAAACCCAGGGAAACGTGGGTGAAAACAGGCTGAAGGAGGATTTAGCAGCAGGTACAAATTGGAGGCCTCCTGAACATATGGTGAGGCTGGACAGATTCCCCCTGGGGCAGCAGGAGGGGAGGAGGCATCTCACACCCATCATTCCCTGGACCCCAGGCAGGGATGATGCTCAGGATGGTGCTCAGCTCCTCTGGGTTATCTTCTTCTGGCAGCCTGACGAGGAGAAGAAGCACTGAAGGCACGAGGTGAGCTGTGAGAACATTCATCTGATGAAGAGCATTTCCTCTGCCAGCTTCCCTTGGCAGATATATATTTATATATATAAATAAAAAGCATTCTGGATATTAATAGCAATACCACTTTATGACAACGGGTGTTTCAGATCAGTCTCTGAGGTCTGAGAGAGGCAGATGAACGTGCAAAGTTTGACAGGGCTGATTGTTGTAAATCTGAGGAGGCCTTGAGAAAACAGGGCTTCATTTGGGAAAAATGAGCTTTTAAATGGTCTGAAAGGGATCGTTGGTGTGTCTCAGGCACTGAAAAGAAATTGGGTTGTATCTGCCGGGGAGATGCTGCACGTTTGGTGATGAAATGTGTTAATTTCTGTAGGAAACAACAGAATTAAATCCTGCTTTTAGTGGAAGAGCCAATTCAGCCTTAACTGCAAAGCTGCTAGCAATGACTCCACAATATATGAAATATAATAATTATGATAATTAATAAAGATAATAATACAGTAAAACCTTGCTAATGACTCAGAGGCTGCTTACTAATTACTGAATTTTGTGGATAAACAAGCCAGAATAATGCATCATAAAATACACTTTGTTCCATTATTTTGACAACTCTCATTTAGTTTTAATTATTTATACTTCATAATATACCAGTCATTCTACTTGGGAGGGTTTTACAAAAATAATGAAGCTCTAATAATGTGACATGTCAGTTCAGTATTTGCTGAAACAGGCAGAGAGGAAAACCAGTCCTTTCTGCATGTGTGTAAATCAGGAAGAGCACAGATCAGCTGAGCACAGATATTCAAAGTTTTAATGCAAAATATTGTACATCTCTAAAATGCCTTTGACCTGGAGCCCTCATAGCAGCTTGCCTGATGGAGAACTCCTGCAAGCCGACCTGCTTCGCTGCTAAATGCAGGAGGATCGATGCTGATTCTCCAGAAAAAATCATAGAGTTCAAAAAATAATAATAAACCTGAAGTAGTTTTTGTGCCCGAGTCAATCTTTATCCTTAAATCAATCTCTTTTTTTCCACCATCACGAGGGCTGAAAGCTTGTTTTTAATTTAAATGAGAGCTACGATTTTTACATAATCACTTGATTCCTGGAGCTGGCATTCCCTCGAAACCCCAGCCCGCCTCCCCCTCCCTGAATTTGGCAGGAGTTGGCCACGCTTTTGCAATGAAAGTCTCTCGTGGAAGAACTCAGCATTTATTTAGCTCAGTTTTCCAGCTGCAGAGAGTCCTGAAGGGTGCACATTGCAAATATGCCTTTGGAGTCAGGAGGTTTAAAAAAAAACACACACAAAAAAAACCAACAACCCGAAAAACACCCCGTTTCTATCGGAGATTTGCCAGAAAACTGCCTCTATAAGCCCCGTCCCAGCTCTCTCTGTGAGCATATGGATCGGTTGCTGCAACTTTCAAGCATTTCCCTCTGTCTGGGAATGGGATAACGTACTGCAAAAACACTCTATATATAATACTCTCTCCCTCGGGGCTGGTTTTCTAAACGGATGGGTTGTGACACTTTGGAAGGGATGGGGAGAGCGTGGTACCCGCTCAGCGGGGCAGGAAGGGGGAACCCCAACCTCTCCTCCTCCGAGCATCCTTCCCTCCTCCAAGCCACATTTGGGCTTTCCATGCTGCTGTGCGCTGAAGGTCCAGGCCCGTGGGAGCTGGAGGGGGATGGAGAGCAGAGAGGGGCCCATGGGTGGGTGCTGCCTTCCAGCAGCAGGATCCAGAAAGGCGGGGAGGAGTGGAAACCCGGGTGGGCTGGATGCTGGCAGAACGTGTGTCTCCGCACCTCGGGGGGCAGGAAGGCAATGCCAGGGGCAAAGAGTGAGACTGGCTGTTCCCAGGGCTGGCCCTTCCAGAAGCAGGGTGTATTTGGGGGCTCTGCATGGGGGATGTAGTTGGGACACCTACTGGGGTACTTAGGGTGGGCCAGCGCGCTGGAGAGCATCCTTCTCCAGGCGCACAGGGAAGCGAAGGCTGCTGAGCCCCGTCCTGTGCTGGCAGAGGGACCACCGACCCCGGTGCTTGGTGCAGCCTGGGCTGGGGGGCACACCGGCCGCCACACGGTCCCCACGGGGCAGCGCGGACCGCGGGCGGCCGCCTCACCCTCCCCGCTTCCCCCGGGGCTCCCGGCCACGGGCTAACCCCTCCGAGGGGCTGCCGGCCATGGGCGAGCCACGCTCCGAGGGGCTCCCATCCGCGGGAGGAGCCGCCCGGCCCCGCCGCGAACAATAGCGGCCCCGGCGCGGGGCGGCGCGGAGCGGGGCGGTGCGGGGCGGTGCGGGGCGGTGCGGGGCGGTGCGGGGGCCGCCGCCCGCCCCGTCCCCGCCCTCTCCCCGCGCCACAGGCACCGCCGCCGCCGCAGCCGGGTCCATGCCCGCTGGAGCCCCCGCCTGCCGCCCGCAGCCCCGGCATGGACGTTCGGTTCTACCCCTCCGCCCCGCCCGCCGTGGGCTCCCTGCCCGGCGCAGACCCCGCTTGCCTGGGGCCGCTGGATTATTACCACTGCAACAAGGTACGGGGGGTCCCGCCGCTGCCCCGCGGGGATGGGCACGGGGCAAGAGCGGGGTGGGGGGGGAAAGGGCGAAGGAAAAGTGCCGGCGGCGCCCGGCTGCGGCGGGAGGGAATTTTGAAAAGTGGCGTGGAAGCGGAGCGGGGGCAGCCCGAGCCCCGGGGCGCTGCTCGGCGTGTCCGTGTGTCCGTGGGGAGCGCTCGGCCCCGCAGCGATGCGCGGGGTCGGGGAGAAGGGGGGGTTGTCGTTGTTGTTGTTGTTGTTGCGGTTGTTGTCGGGTACTTTTTCCCCCTGTTGTTCTTCGCTGTGTTGTTGGGGTTTGGTTTTTTTTTGCACCTTCTTCGCGAGCTGAGGAGCCGCCGGGCCGGGTCGCGGCTCCTCCCGAGCCCCGCCGTGCGCTCCCTCGGAGGGGACAGCCAGCCCTGGGTGGGGGGCTCTGTGCGCCCCCAGACCCACGGCACGGACCTCCCTAAGCCGCATTTGCCCCGCTCGCCGCGGCCGCAGAGCGAAGCACCCCCCGCTTGTAACGGGAGAGGGATGCGCAGGGGATATCTGAGAGCGCGGAGGTGCTGGAGGAAATTTCCTTCCATCCTAGAGAAGGCGAAGCGAAGGGGAGAGATGCTCCTTCAGGGATGAGGAGTTCTCTGCGAGTATCGTCTTCCTTGGTGTGGGTAAACAGCGCTGGTGTTTCAGCTACAAAGCCGTGAAATACAGATCCCTTTGGAGGGAGGGGGATCATCCGAGACAGAATCCTTGCTGTTTCCCGGGCCAAATTCGGGACATTGTTTGGAAAAAGTTAATAAAGGGAGAAAATACTCTCCTGCACTGGGACGGCAGCTCGGGATGCTCTCATCTCACTGTTGTGACACTTTGTGATCAAACTCTTACAGGGAAACCCGTGTGGCTTCCAGATAGGGCAAATTAATCTTTATGTATCAAGATACGTGTTTAACTGTTCTCTGCCACTTGGGTTATTTCTCTCTTTTTATTAAGTTGTAGCAAAGCTAATACTTCTCATTTATTTTGACGCGCCAGATGATGCACAAAGGAAACAACTTTTCGTTGTTTGCCGCTGTAGCCGCGCGCTGCTCGTTTCAGGCTGCTTTATTATCCTTGCCGTTGCTCGTAAAATGCGAAATATTCCCTGAAAATACTACCGAGGGCTGGGTCACCCGGGAGCAGGAGCCGTGTCTCCCAAACAGCACCGTGTGAAAGCCCAAATCTGGGATCGTGTGCCCCTGGGAGCTGCGGCTGCCCCCGACACCCTGCTGGCTTTGGGAACTCGGTTTTACCGAGAAGTTGTTCGATGTCAACGCGATGTAGTTTGCCTTGCAGCTCTCCGTGCAGGGGCTGGCGCTCCCGGCCGTGCCGTGGGGCTCTTCGGCCCTGTGTGCCCCCAGCAGCGCCCACCCACCCGAGCCTTGGGGGCCCCACGTCCTGAGCTCATCCGTGGCCTGAATCCCTGAGATTAGTGCCGGGATTAGGCGGTCGCGATGCATCGGCGGGTCCTCGCTGTGCCGCGAACGGGAGGATGGAGGGGATCGCCTCCCGTGGGTCTCCTGCGGGCTCGGCCCGGGCGAGCGAGCGGGGCGATGGGCACTGGAGCTGGCCAGGGTGGATGGGACACCGCAGTACCCCAGGTACTGACCACTGCCACCAGATGCTGCTGTTGTCACTGCTACGGAGGATCTTAAGGCAGCGGGAGAAGAAAGGAAGTGACTTACCCTTTGCTGATATTCTGGGCGCTTCTTCTTCTACTTCTTTATATTTTTTTTTTCTTCCTTCTTTTCTTTTCTGAGTTATCAAATGACATTTGCTTATGCACAGCCGTGCGCCTTTGTCGGCGGGATGAGGCTGCTGGAAGGAAGCCAGAGATGAAATGGTTGGGTTTGTTTTGCCGGCCGAGTGCAGGTATAATGGTCGTAACTTTGGCATCAAACCCTGCATGGTGTGGAGCAGGCAGAGGTGTCTCCTGCTGCCTCTGTGTTGGAGAACTGTGGCTGGAGCAGGGTGGGATACAGCCCAGCATCACCGACAGCACGCTGTTACCTTGTGCCTGCCCTGGAGAGCACTGCCTGAGCCTCGCTGCTTCTGGGAGCCGCATGGGATACTCTGGGAAACCACACACCAGTCCCAACCCATTGCTCCTGTCCGGTGCTGGCAGCTCAGCTCAGAGCTGGGCTGAAACAGCGTCTGCCTCAAAGCATTTCCACTTAAAAAAAGCTACAGAGGAGGGTAGGGTGGACTGGAAAAATCAGAAGTTCTCCCACTATTGCACACAGACATCCCGGATAAAATCCATCTCTGGGAAGGATCCCGGTGAGGAGCACTTACAGGCCCTTTGCTGTCTTCCTGCTTCCCTGAGCCCAGGGAAAGGCTCTAAACATCTTTGATAGAAAGGGCTTATTTTGTCCAGGTTCAGCTTCTTTTTTTCTTTTTCCTTAGGGCTGCTTCATCTGTTTGTTTATTTTGGGGGAGGCAGTGATGCTGGAGGGACCGTGCCATGCCACGGTGCAGAAATAACTCGCTGGGAGCACGGCAGAGCTCTGCCCATCACCATGAGCTCCCAGGGAGATGTGCCTGAGCTCAGAGCACCCTGAAGTGTTAATGGAATTGTTTGGTGCACTTACTGGAGGTGATATTGTTACCAGGGGGTCTCTGATCCCTCCCTGCAATAAGCCACAATTTCTCTTTGCAGCTACAGAGGGGCCTATTGCGCATCAGCAGTTCCATTTCTGAAAGGACACGGAGTGTTCAGAGGGATAATGAAACGGGAACGTAGGTTCAGTTGGGGCCTCCCCTCAAAGAGGGTATTTATACCTTTGCTTTAACCACTTCCTCAGTATCCCTGTTTTCCCTCGAAGGGCTTACCACTGGGTAGGGGATGGAGTGGGGTAGCAAAGGGCTGGACACCCAGGAGGGGATAACAGGATTCCTCCCACCCTGTCAGGCAGGGCGAGAGGGAGCCTTCCTGGCTGCTGACTGTGTTTGGTGAGGAATTCTGAGGCATTGGGAATACTGGTGGCACTGGAGCAGGGGAAAAGGGCTCCCTGTGTAAACCAGTCCCTGTCACCTGATCCTGCATGGAGCAGCCTGCCATGGCAGCTGGGAAGTGGAGCCAACCCCAAACTTCCCAGTGCCTGGGGAGCTGCCTGGAGGACTGAGGTTCCCTGGCAGGATTTTTAGGGCTGCAGTGGCTCAGTGTGAGGTGCAGGGATGACAAGGAGCAGCACCTTTCCGGAGCCACCCGAAAGGACACACTGCAGTGAGGATTTCCCACACCAGGGTGCCAGCCCTGAGCCTCCTTCCTTTGTGCTGCACCCAGGACGTGTTCCATCACCCGGAGTGCACAGCAGGAACACGTCTGGTGTCTGCACAGCAGCCACGAGGGATGGGGAGGTTCAGCTGAAGGTGGTACCATCTCTGCAAGGAGCCCTTGTCCGAACCACGACGCCCGTCTCTGTCATCGGCCACCTGAACCCTGCTGAAGGAAACACCTCTGTTTTGGATTTCTCATTTAAATCTGGGTCTAAATCCCCTTTTTCTGTCCCCTCTGGCCTTTTTCCTGGGGCATTGGTACCTGCTGCAGACCCATTCCTGCTCCCTTGCCGGGAAAGTGGAGCTTTCACGGCATTTCATGCTGCCTGCGTGTTGTGATGGTGTTATAAGTGAGAGGCAGTGTGTTCCTGCACCACCTAAGGGGACTGTTGGGCTGTGGTGGGGTATTCTCACATCCCTCCAGCTGCTTCAAGAAAATTTGGGGATTTTTCCTGCTTAAGCTCTAGAGAGACTCTTCGGCTGTATTTCACAATATGTAAACCACGGGAAAAAACAGGCAGTTTAGAAACAGCGGGGCTCGTTCTGCTCTTAGCAGAGCTTTAGCCACAGTGTGCTGGCTGACACACCAGCATGGAAGGATTTTCCCAGATCCTGAATTGTGTGTGAGAGTCCACAAAGTACAGGAGGGAGTTTTTCCTTCTCAGCTCAGGGAAAATTGCCTTGGCAAGGGTGGTACATGGCAGGAATTTTGCCCGTGTGTGGTACCCTGTGCTCTCTCACACAGGGTGTGCAGTGATGCTGTGATGCAGGAGGAGTGATCCTGCTCCCCAGGGACATCTTTGGGGAGTGAATTAACATCTCTCTATTCTTCCCACAGAAATAAATTTAAATATAAATTCTTCTTAGTCACTTCTGATGTTCCAATGACTTGGTTAGCACAGTGCCCAGTTCCCACCGAGGCCAATGGTTGATGGGGAGGAGGAGGCTCCAGCCTGGGAATGCCAACTCCTTGCAGAGCAGGCACACTGCTGCCATCCTGGCAGTGCCTGTGGTCCTTGGGACCCCCTGTTTTGGGGGGCCCTGTTAGTCCTGCAGCATTTCTGTAGGGTTCAACAAACAGCCCCATCCAACCTTTTCCTGGATCTTTCCAGTGGGACTCTGTGGCTTTGCATCTCCAAACACACCCTCTGCCTTGCCTTTTAGGCCCATAAATTGACAAAAACTATTTTGCCAATGCACCAGCATAAATTATGGATAATTAAAATCTACTAGTCATGAGATGGGTATTAATCTGCAACCAATGGTCTCTTGTTCTTTTAAGAACCCTTCAGAAATGGGATCTGAGCTGCTGGTACGAGCCTGGGTCGATGCAGCAAATGTGTTTCTGTGGAACATTCTGTTTTGACTTTCACAATAAATTGTACATTGCAGTGATAAACATGGTCCCTTTTTCCTTGTTCCAGGATGGCTTTGCCATTCTGGAAGATAAAATATATTCTTTCCCTTTCTACTTTCGAAGCCAGCTCTGTTTTGAAGTAGCATAAATCTTTCTTTGGAGATGGAGGATTTTGGATGGAGAACAAAGTCCAGCAGATTTTTAATTTGAGGCCCGTCTCATTCTCATTTGGCAGGCAGCTCCTGTTGATTTGCAAATGTGGATTTTTATGGGTTTTTTAAGGCCCTGAACATGGGCTAGGGCTTCCTCAGAAAAGTGGTTGAGCTACTCAGTGGGGCAACCCTGTGTTCTCCAGAGCTGTCTGATGGGTTGTGAGCAGAAAATGTTTGAAGCTCCATTTTGCCTTGGGCTTTAAGTCAGAAATTGGGAGCTAAATAATGAATGTCCATCCATTCACAGAAACTGTTCTCTCTGTGTGCAGGGAGGGAAGGCTTTAATCTGGTTGTTTTTGGAACAATGTGAGATGTTTTGAAGACTGGTCTGACTTGTATATAACAGCATGTTTGTTGAGGCTGGTTCTGAATGACCTTGTCAAGGGCCTGATCCACAGCAGTTGCTGTATCAGAAGAGGCATCAAGATACCAAAAATTCAGGATCAAAACTGTACAAGTTTCTCTGATTTATTTATCATTCTTCAAATGGCTTATAAAGTTTGTCCCCTAAACCAGTAGTCCAAAGCCTGTGGGTGTCACACCATCATAACTGTGGGGTAAATCCATGAACAGCTCTGGATTTGGACTTCTGATCTTGCAGGAGGTGCTGGGATCAGTTTGTACATCCATAATTAAGGAAACATCTTGTTCATAAATTGTATTTTGCTTGTACCAGACTGGAGCATGCTATAGCACAGCTGATCCTCATGCCAGGGCAATGGGACAGCACCTGGCTCAGAGCTCTTTCAGTTCATTGTGAGGATGGGCACTGCCAGCTCCTTTCCTGGTGGTTGTTGTATCACTGTCATGATATTTCTGCAGCATTTGAAGAAGAATGTCCATTTTCATTCTGCCCTCACTTTGCATCTCTGTTGCTGGGTGCCAGGAGCGGGAGGTGAGGATGCTCCATGTGGACTGGTTTCACTGGGTGAGGGGAGTGTTATCCCCTCAAGGTGCACAATTTTTCCCTATTACCTTTGTATTCCTCTGTTAGTTTGTTGGTTTTTTTTGTTGTTTTTTTTACAAAACGAGCTCTAAATGCTTTTACCATAAGTTGGGTTATATCTTGCAGTATAAATGAAGCATATAATTGTGTTTTCCTAACAGCTCTACATTAAAAATAAGTTATTGTGTTGCTAATGTGTTTTCCTTGACAATTTTCCATCCGGTGAGTGCAAGGCTTCTGTCTGAACTGCCGTGTCCCAGCCCCTCTGCCTCTTCTTGGTGGCTCACTAGGTATTGCTCAAGTCAGGGTAAAGTGTTAGTGTGGTGAGAGCTTTTAGACTATTAAATCCTAATTGGCGGTTTAAGCTCTAATGTTCTACCTTTGTGATTTTACATGCTTGTTTTAACATAATTAAACTCTATAATATAAGATATTATGTAATATTATACATATATAGAACATATTATATGCTATATTCCATAGTATATACGATCTATTATATCTAATAGTTAATATGTACACTATATATAATTCTATCTATAATATAAATATCTATTTTATAAAATAGATATTACATATAATGTATAGTTGGGGGCACACAGTTCAGCTTCAAGGGAGAGAAATCTCCTAACAAAACTTACTAAAACAAGCACTCATCCAACCACTCGTAAAAAAAAAACACCCCCCAAAAAGTGCTAGAAAACAGCACTAAATTGCCTGATTTTGCACTCACACGACCAGATTTAAATATATTAATTGTCTGCCTCTCCCCCACCTCTTCCTATTGTTTCCCTCTGGAGGTTTTGTTCTGATGGATGCCATTTCTCCTCTGAGCAATGGCCCTGGCTGCCGTGCTGCTGCAGGCGAGATCCGTGCATTCTGCCCCAGAACGTCTCTGCTCCGCCGGCATCTTTTGCACAGATTGCTTGACCTCTGCAGATATAATTAAATCTCTGCCTGGCGACTGTGCCATTGCAGCTCAGCTCGGGAGGGAAGTGTTAAACGGGGCCCCTGGACCAGGAATTCTGCCTGGGGAGGGATTATTTGAGCACTGGTTTGTGCTGGTTGCTGCGCGTGGTTTCGGAGGAAAATTCTGCAGAAATCGGGTGCGTCTTGGTCCGAGGCAGTCCCTTGACATCCAGTTCTAGCCTGGACCTGGACACTGGAGGCTGGATTGGGCCAGTGTTTGAAATGTAGATGTTTTCATTTTTTTCTCTTGGTTTAAGGACTCAGCCTCAGTCTCAGACTCAGACACTTGCTCTCATGCTGCCTCTTTTTGGGTTTTTTTCGGCGTTTTCTAAGGATCTCATGACTTAGTGGGAGCTGGAAAAGGCGGGTGGCAGTGTGAGGACCTGTTCCCCAGCAGGGTGGGTGGGAGAATTTGCTTCTCCCCACTCCTGATGTGCATCTTCTCCCAGGCTGCAGAGACACCCCAGCCCTGTGGAGAAGGTGTGGGACAGCCCTGGCACTGTGGTGTTTAGGGGAGACAGAGGGCAAGCTCTGGATGTGCTGGCAGGTGCCCCCCTCCCCTCTGGTGTCGTGTCACTGTCCTCACTGTCATGCAGATTGTCTCTTCCCTGGCGACCCCATGGATCCTGTTCCACCTTGGCGACGGCAAGGAGCACTTTTTCATCGGATTAGCTGGATCACATTAGCAGGTTTCTCTTCCCACAAAACCCACCGATGACTCAGAGTTTCCATTCCCGTCTGGACTCATCAGGGAGGCTCCATCCCCTTTCTCCTCAGCTCTCTGCCTGTGCACCATGCTCCTCCTCTCCTTTCTGCTTTAGAGTGAGCCATCATCTTCCTCTTCATCTTCTCCCCCATCTGCTGCTTGCAAGGTGGAGCCTGTGCTTGCCAGGGGTCAGGGTTGAGAGGTGAGGGCTGTGTGGTGGCTCTGCCATTTATCCTCTCCATGAACTGGTCTAGGTCTCTGTCTCCAGAAGCAGCAGCTCATTTTGGATACCCCAGGCATTTGGGAGTTATTCTATTAATGTGTTTGAGCCATACTGGTTGCTGAACATCCATTGCAGGAGATCTGGATCCTTGGAGAAGTGCAACCAGAGCCCAGGGCATCCTGGAAGTCTCTTCCAAAGATGTGGATCTCCACATTTATAACTCTTACCTATGTAAGAGTTTCACCTTTCCAGCTGGGTTTGCCCAGTAGTTAATTCCCTGAATATCTTCTCTGTCTCCCTGGGAAGGTGGTAGGTAGGGACCTCCAACATCAGGACAATGTGGAGCTGCAGGGGTGAGTCCAGGAGGCCACAGAGGTGCTCCAAGAGCTGGAGCCCCTCTGCTCTGAGACAGGCTGAGAGAGCTGGGGGGGGTTCACTTGGAGAAGAGAACTCTCCAGGGAGACCTGAGAGCCCCTTCCAGTGCCTAAAGGGGCTCCAGGAGAGCTGGAGAGGGACTTGGGACAAGGGA
>JAWWTY010000048.1:2514618-2527523 GCA_035222235.1 Margarornis squamiger | reverse complement strand
GAGAAGCTGTGGCTGCCCCAGCCCTGGAAGTGCCCAAGGCCAGGTTGGACGGGGCTTGGAGCAACCTGGGCTGGTGGGAGGTGTCCCTGCCCATGGCAGGGGGTGGAACTTAGTGATCTTTAATATCCTTTCCAACCCAAACCATTCTGTGGTTTTGTTTCAGAACTTACTGAACTCTAAATTCATTGTTTTCTCTATCAATGACAGTTTAGATCCATTCCCTGTTTCTCACTTTTCATGGGTATTTCTTCAAGTAGGGGGTTTTCAGACAGTGAGCCATCTCAGTCTGCCTGCAATGGAAGAATGGTGTATTTTTAGGGAATTATATCTCTAGTCCCTCATGTCAGAAGAGGGGCAGCGTGCCCTGGAGCCCTTAACAAAAAGAAAAGGAACTTTGACAGCATGGAAATTTAATTTATGAAAACTTTAGGGGTAGTTTTGTATGGAAACACTTCATTGAATTATCTTGGTTTGTCCCCACTTACGCAATGGGCACAGAAAAGCATTTGGCTCTCATGTGAAGAAGAAAAAGCAGAAATAATAAGGGGGGGTGGGGTGGGTAACATAAAGCACAGAAACTGGAGCTTGTAGCAGTGGAAAATGTTCCCCCTCCCTGATAGGATCCTGCCCTGTTTGTCCACGTTCAACCCAGGGAGGCAGCTTTCCCCCTGCTGCATTATCTTGTCTCTAAATAGCATTCAAAGGGAGAAGAAGAATGTGCTGTTAAAAATATCAAACTTTTGGGAATGGCTGGCAGACTTTAGCACTGATAAGCATTGTTGATTGAAGATCAAACAGCCCTTGAAGCAAAACCTTCCAGCAAGCACCGTGGGCCCAGCCCTGCAGCCAGACAGTGAGGTCAGCCTTCAGTGCGGGGATATTTAGGGACCAGCAGTGGAATGACGGTCTGGGCTCCTCTCCCCCAGACGGATGTTGGCGACACAGTGGTTTAAACGTGATAAATCTGTTCAAGCTGAGAACAGCATTTATGAGATGCCAAGAAAACCAGAGTCGTGGCTGCGTTATTGGGTGGTAGTTTTATATAAATATATTTTTATTCCCTCCCCCCACCCCCCCCCCACTTAAAGAGAAAAAGCTACAGGTCATAATGTGAGCTGAAGACTAGTGGTATTTGTTTTTTAATTAATTGACAAGCTGCATTTCTGTGTCAAGGTGGCAAATTAATAGTGGGTGGCCATCTGTTTGCAAAGCAGATAGTTCTGTCCTGGCTGTGCCAAACGATACTCGTGGAGTATTTAACCATTTGATTGAAATCAAACCAGAGTGTTGGTTTTTTGAAAACTATTTTATATCATTTTTCCCACTTAAGGGTTGGGCTTTGAAAGGAGGAAAAATATCCAAATGATCTTTCTAGCTTCATAGGCTTTTAGCCCTTTAAAAGAGTTGCTTGGCATATACTGGGAGAGGCCAAATCTTGGTGGGAATAACACCATTTAGCTTTGGTCGCCTGTGGAAGGGGGGTATCGAATTTGTGTGAGAGCACCAAAGAAACAAATACATATTTAAAAACATCAAATAGCTGGAAGAGACCTCTGGAAGTGTATTTAAACTAATTCCAATAGCTCCTTCTGGGATTGAGACGGCAGGAGAGAAAAATATCAATAGATTTTCTGCCCTGATACAGTGAGAGTCTCAGCGGTGACGGCTGCAATCAAATGCTAAATAGAAAGTTTGTAATAAAAAGGGCTTTAGATGGAATTAATAAAATGTGAAATGTCTCATTCCTTGGAAAACATGTGGTATTGACTGAGATTTAGAAACACATCCTAGAGGAGCAGGGATGGGGATTGCAGGCTCCAGAGCTGGCTCTGGAATCCTTTCCCTGGGTGTGTTACTATTATTTATTCATTTATTTATATATTTATTATCTTGTTTAATTTTTTTGCCTGGAAAGGTCACCGTGTGCAGATGTGAGAGGAAAGTAGTGAAGAGCTGGAAGAAAGGGCAGCCTTGTACAAAGTTATCATCTGCTTCTCCCAGTCTTGCACCTTCCTGTGCTGTCCATGGCACAAGCTTGTCTTTAGGGTGCCTTCCAACCCAAATCATTCTGTGATTCCAAAATAGGGTCCTTGTGTTACAGGCAGATCCAAGTTTATCATGGAAACTTTTCTGATTGAGTTTGATTTTGAGGCCAGCTATCCAGAGCCTCCCTTCACGAGCTGCATGGGAAATCACAGGTAAAATCCCATTTTCAGGAAAGCAGTGCTTGAATTCTCTGAGAAATGTGGATTTCAGCATCCTCTTGGTCTGAAGAATTGTCTTGTGATGTTCTGAAGCTCAACTGGAGCTTCTTATTTGCCACCAGAGTTGGAAATCTTGGGTAGCTCAGAGCCAGGGAGAGCCTGCTGCTGGAACTGGGGCTTCAGCTTGTGCCACTGTCATCCTGCCCTGAGCATGGGGACAGTGCCAGCTTGGAAGGGACCCTCTGCCTGGCACAAAAGGGTCCTGAGAACAGGCTTAGCACAGTTATAGCAGGGAGGGACTCCTCAAGAGCTGCTGTGGCTCTTCCCATCCCTGGGGCATCAGGCCAGAGTGCTGAGGAACCAGAAGTCCTCAGATGCTGTGGAATAGGGCTGGGGGTTGCCATCCTGCTCCCTGAGTGTGGGCATGCTCATCACAGCTGCACCGTCCCTGAAAGTTCAAAAAATATATAGATATGGTGCTTGGGGACACATTTTAGTGGGGGCTTGGCCGTGCTGGGCTAATGGTTGGACTCGATGACCTTAGAGAGCTTTTCCCACCTTAATGAATCTGTGATTCTTGGTGGCAAGTACAGCAGGACAGGGGCTACCTTGGCCACCTGGAACTGGTGGCCTCATCCCTTTGGCCACAGCTGGAGCCACTAGAGAGGCCAACAGAGAGATCCAGCCTTCTTTGGGGCTTCTGCTTTATTCGCTGGATTTATTTTGGGATTCTTGGTGCTGTCCTGTGCAGGGCCGGGAGCTGAACTTTGATGATCCTTGTGGGTCGCTTCCAGCTCAGAATATGTCATGATTTTGTGATTCTGTGATAAACATAACCTCCCAGCCTGCAGCCCAGCGACATCCAGGCTGAGCTGGGTTAATATGATGAGGTGAGTGCGACTGAAGGTTTCCAAGCACAGCGCTGTGCCGGCGGATCCGGGATCCTCAGGGCTGGTTATCCAGAGTGCTCCATGCCTTGGGTCCCTGCCTGGACACCACTGAGCCCCTCAGTTCGTGGCCCTGGGGCCAGTGGAGGCTGCTCAGCCCTGTGGAGCCCTGCACAACACAGCTTTCCCCGTGCTGTTTGTGTTGCAGGCGCGATGGAGCGCCTTGATGAACACAAAGCGTAGTCCAACAGGGGTGGGAAGGAGGTGACAAAGGGAAGTTTCATACCCTGGCTCATCTCAGCCATCACTCAGGCTTCGCACCCCTTGGAGGAGGCTTCCCCTCTCCCTCCCTGCTGCCCGAGTGCCGCTTCTGTTGCATTTGTTATTTATTCTCCTCTTCGCCCGGGGGCTGCTGCGAGAGGTGTCTCTTTGCTCTGCCGGCTGTTCCTGATGCTTCCTTTGCCTCGCTAATACCAATTGTTTCTGCCAAAATCCTTTGGTGGTGTTATGTAAACCTCGAATCTCAGGCTAACGCTCGGATGCGGGGGCTCCTGAAGGCGCTGGGTGGGATTCGCCCCCGCGCCGGCTCCGCCGCCACCAGGCACATGGCACAGGGGTCCCCCTGGCTCAGCAGCCAAGGGGTGGGATGCCACTGGCCACGACAGCCCCAGCCATCTGAGCCACGTCGCTGTTGTCGCTGGGAGTTTCAGTGGGAGGCTTGAAAGCACGCTCAGGGCTGGGATTTGAGCTGCTTGCAGAGCGCGGTACCCACCTAGCAAAGCTTGATTTTTGGCGCCGGCGCTGGTGGCTCTGCTGGTGGGGGCTGTGGGTGGGGTTCTGTGCCACCACTTGGTGCATCTGCACCCCATCCCTGTCCGTGATCCGGGAAAAGCCTCCCTGTGCTGTCCCAGTGAGACAATGGAATTCCTGCTCCTGGAGCACCTTCGTGGAGATACTCTGTTCCTTCAAGGCTCCTCTTCTACGCCAGATAGCATGGGCCTGCCAGCCAAACCAGTTGTTTACCTGGAAAGTAGTATTAGCAAAACCTGACTGAATTTCCACGTGCTCCTTAATGTGATTTGGCAGCCAGAATTATTTTTTTAAAAAGGGAAATAAGAGGGAGAGAGAGTCACCATTGCTGTGTTTCCAACCTCTTCCCCATCTACTCCAGTGTTTTTGAGAGATTAAAAAGAGGTTAAGTCCTGCTGAGCTGACAGGTGTGCTGATGAATGTTTGGAGGGGATTAGGGTAAATCCATTTCTCCCTCTGATTTAGCTCAAGAGTGGAATTCATTGATAAAATTTGTCCAAGTTTTACCTCTGAAACCTCCTTTGAGCTGGTGAATCTGCAGAGGTGTAAATGAAGGCAGAACTTGTTTCTGGAGCAGAAAGGCTAATAAATAAGCCTTTATAAGGTTGATGAAGTCTTCAGATAACTTTTCATCTATTCCCACTGCAGTGTCCAGTTAATCCACACCTCCAGAGAATTAAAGGATGCCCAGGGTGGCTCTTTTTTTCTGAGGGAAACTGTCCTGATGGCTGTGAGATGCTCTGCACCAGCCAACCTGCCTGTGCAGGATGCTGTTTTCATGTGTCACTCGAGTTTCAGCTAAAAAATGCCATTTCTTAAACTAGAGATGAAGTGGAATGGACACAGCTATGAACTGGGGTTCAGGGGCTGGGTCCAGCCAAAGCTGTCTTGGTGTCCTGGCCACCTTCTGTGGTGGCCTTGCAGTAGGACTGGAGGGTAAAGAGGATGTTCTTGGCAGCCTCCAGGAGATGTTGGACCTTCTGGTGTATCTGCATGCAAGCTGTGGCACAGATACAGGGATGGTGGGCTGGTCTAGTGGAAGATGTCCCTGCCCATGGCAGAGGGGTTGGAAGGAGATGCTCTTTAAGGTCCCTTCCAGCCCAAACCATTGTGGGATCCTGTGAATCCAGAGTGTGTTCCTCTGAAGTGCCCCAGCATCCGAAAGGTTGTCTCCAGAGGGGCACTGAGACCTGCAGTGTTGCCACTTGGGCTGGGGACCAGTGACTGGCACCAGCACCTTGTCATGCCCTGTGCTGGGACTGCAGGAGAGGATTCCAGTTCCAAGGATATTTTGGCACCAAGCAATACTTGTGGAAGAAATAGTCTTCATGTCTGTGTTGCATGTGGTCAAATTAAATCCTTGAGGACCAAGAAGTCCTACTGGCAGCACAGAGATGCAGTGGTGGAGCCTCCACCCTGGCAGGGCTTTATAAACCAGGGCAGGGAATTTCTGCTGGAGCTCTGCACTGCCCATGGGAGATGGTGAGGGGGAGAGGACAAAGCTTTGTGCAAAGCCCCTCCGGTGTTTTTGGCAAAGATCTCCCACCTGCCACCCTTTTTGGAGCCCTTCCCCTGGGACTGCTCATGCCAGAGGGCTGCAGCATGGCTTGGGCACCTCAGGATTTCATCCCACCTTGGTCCCTGTTTCCCTGAATAGAAAGAACCCCCAAAGTGGTAACAGTGGCATCTTTGGGATGCTTCCCAGAAGGTGAGCCTGTGAGCAGCAGGTGTCTTCATGCTGCTTAATAAACCTGATTTAAAAACCTTGAAAGGTGATTTAAAAATCACCTGAATTGCACATCAAAGTGCCAGGTGGACTGATGCTGAGTGTGACCTGTGGCTCCTGAAGGCAGAGATGGTCTGAACAAGCAGTATCGTGGCATGGAGGATACAAGGAGCTCGCCCTGGAGCAAATCTCTTTGCTTCCTCTGAGCTGCTTTGGATTTATCCAGTGATAGCAGCAGACACAACCCCCTCCCAACCCGTACAGTAGCCTGATAGTAGGTCACAGACAACCAGGAATACTTTCAAGAACATAAGAACTGGGAATAATTTAGAAAGAATATTTTTTTTCAGTGGGTCATTGGTATATATATGTTTTTTCTAGAAAGTAGAAGGAAAGGGAGCTTGAAATTAAGCACATTATTAAACAGAGCTTTCTTAACTCTCATTAGGCAAGAGGATTTGGAGGAAAGTGTTTCCCAGTTTCTTATCATGTTGCTGCACGAACCAGTATTTGGTGTTCTTTTCTCCAATTAGAGCAAAAATAGAAGTTAAATTCCCTACATGGTGAAGGAGAATATTTAGTACCCATTTTTTGTGATGATGGTAGTTTGTTTAAAATAAAGTTACCTCTGTATTTGCTTAGTTTAACTCTAAACAGGAAAATAATGGCTGTTGTAATGTCTCTATTAGAGGAATATTGTTTGAAAGCACTTTGGAGTTGCATTAGCTGAGAGAAAAATGAATTCCTGCTCTGGAGCAAATAAACCCCAGTGGGGCTGGATGCTGGAGCTGACAGCGTGATGTGGGGATGTGCATCACACAGGTCTCTGGGGGCTGGTTCTTGATGGAATCCTTCATGCTCCTTCCCCTCCCTCCTCCCTTCCCTCCTCCCTTCCCTCTCCTTAGTGATGCAGCATCTCTCCCCAGCAAATTGGTTAAAGCATTTATATCTGAAACTGGGAGGCACCGGGTGGTTCACAGGGCAGGCAAGAAGGTTTTATAAATGTACCCTCCTCATGTGTCAGCACATGAATAAAGACTTGGGTGAAATGTCTTTTATTTTCTCATCTGAACACCACTTAGACTTGCAGTTTGGAGGTTTCCTGGTTTGGATTTTTTTTTCCTAACTGTACCTAACCCTGACACACGTGATGGGAAGCAGTAGGAAAGTGCTTCGCTGCTGGTGCCATGTGTGTCAGGAATTGCATAAGCAGCTCTTGGGCATGTGGGGTGCCCTGCAGGGGCAGTCACCTGTCACCATGCCCAGCCTGGCACCGAGGGCTCCTGAGCACCCACATCTGAGCCGTGTCCAGAGCCAGCTCCCAGAACTGCCCATGCACACACAGAGGGAGCTGGGACAGCTGGAAACTTGGCACAGGTTGGTTTTCCAGCACCATCCAATGATGTGGATGCCCCATCCCTGGAAGTGTCAAAAGGGCAGGTTGGATGGGGCTTGGAATAACCTGGGCTAGTGGAAGGTGTCCCTGCCCGTGGCAGGGGGTGGAACGAGGTGAGCTTTAATGTCCCTTCCAACCCAAACTCTTCTGTGATTCTCTGTAATATAGCAGGTATGAGGGGAGCAGCACCTGGAGGCTCTGCTGTCTCCATGCTCATTGCAAATAACTGCTCACACCTATGGAAATGTTCCATTTAGTCACATAACTACGGGAGGAGACACACGCAGCCAGGACCACCTGCTTGCCTCTTTTCCTTTCACATAACATAATGAGGACGTTTTCTTCAAAAGCAGCTAAATGCATTAGAAAGAGAAGTCAAGATCTCTTTGTGCAAAGGTGTCAACGTTTTTATTTTAAGCTTAATGTTACATTTAGTTCTTTATCTGCAAATTGTAAAACGCAGCCGGGGATGACTTGGATATCCTGCTGGAGGGATTAGTTCCCCACTGTGGCAGGAGGTGTTTTCTGTGCAGGGTTGTGTGTGATGTGCTGCTGGGACAGGTCTGGATGCTGGAGCTCGGTTCCAGAGCCTGCCCCAGGATGCAGAATTCCAGTGTTGGTTGTGGCAATGCCCCTTCTCTCTCCAGAAGTGAAACAGAGCTCACAGCTGCTGTGAAGCCATGAAACTAGAGGTGGTAAAATGCTGTGCCAGCCCCTGACCTTGTGTATTCAGTAGTAAAGAGGGGCCTGTAAGAAAGATGGGGACAAACTTTTTAGACAAGGCCTGCTGTGATAGGACAGGGGGTGATGGTTTTAGGCTAAAAGAGGGTCAATTTAAACCAGTTATAAGGAATGATGTTTTTTACAATGAGAATGGTAAAACACTGGCACAGGGTGCCCAGAGAAGCTGTGGCTGCCCCATCCCCGAAAGTGTCCAAGGCCAGGTTGGACATGACTTGGAGCAGCCTAGGCTGGTGGAACAAGGAGGCCTTTAAAGTCCCTTCCAAACCAAACCATGTCATGATTCTGTGGTTCTGCCTGGCAAGGCTGTGCCCATAGGATGCAAACCTTCCTGACTGCTTTGCAGGCAAGTGTGTAGTGGTGGCAGTGGGAGAGACCCAGCTCTGCATGAGCAGAGGATACAGATGAGCTCTGCTGACTTCCTTTGTGGCTGCTGTGGGTACAAGGCTTTGTTTAAACTTAGGAGGTTGCAAAAATTTGTTTTGGGTATTGTTGCAAGTACGTGTTGTCCAGCAGAGTTCTCAGGCCCCAGCTGGAATGGGTTCTACTGGGCACTTGGGAAAGGGTGGTCCCTAAAACAAACAGCAAAGGTGGACAAAAAGGGTGGACATGTGGGTATACAAGGGAGAGAGAAATGATGCTGCTACCAGGAGATTTCTTTCCAGGATTATTTTTTTAGGGGAATCTCAGTTCTGTGAGTTCTGCATTACCAGGAATTGTGGCATGTGCTGCCCAAGACTAGAGCACGGTCCTGCCCTGTGTGCTGAGAGAGGCCCATGTCCAACACCAGCCTGGTCCTCCTGTCCTCCTGCTGGGGAAATCAGTGCTCTTGCACAGGCTTGGTGACATTGTGGCTGGGCTGTGGCGTCTCCCTCCACTTTTGATGGGGAGTGTGCACTCTGGGGAATCATTAGATGATCAGAAGAAAGTACAGGTGTGATGCAATTGAGAAAGTGTGGTTTAAGCTCAGCTTTAGCTTGAGAAGACCTCTGAAAACATAGGTATCATCAGCATCCTAAGCTGTGTCACACAGAGTCCGATGCAGCCAGCAGTGGTTTGTGTGAGGCTGCTCTGTGTCAGCAGCACCGACCTTGCAAGAGGCTCTAAAACAAAGGGCACAGGTCAGACATCCCTGGTGGGCTGCAAAAAATGTGACTTCAGACACCAAAAAATCAATTCCCCGGGCTCTATGGTCGATTAATTTGTGGAGTGGGCTCCTCAAGCATGAGGCACGGGGCTTATGGTTTTACCAAAATCATCAAAGCTGAAAAATTCATCAATCCTATTCCTTCCTCCCGGTGACCACACACTTGGCAGAATTCCCCCATTCTTCCTTCCTCTTTCTCTGTGTGTGAAATGCCCCACCTTCTCCTCCAAAAGGCAGCAGGGAACAGGTGGCTGCCTGTGGTATGGGAGCCTCTGGCACTGCTCTGAGCCACGCTGGAGTGGAGCTCCAGCTCTCCAGGCTTGCTCCCTGCTTAGCATGTCATCCTCTTTGGTTTCCTTTCAGAAAACTGGGGGGAAAAATGGTAAAAAAGGAGCTCATGCACTTTCAGGCTCGTTGCCTTGCTCCATTGGTGAGAGGGTTAATGGGAAAGGTGGCCACTGAACTGGTCACCACTGCCCCCATGGGTTTTGATGAGTTCCTAAGCAACAAACTTCAGAGCTGGAGCAAGGTCCATGTTGTTGGTGAATATCATGGATTGCAGGTCTGTCCTGTGTCTGTAAAACTGTGGCTTATGTGGGAAGGATAGTGCTGATTGAGGGAATTTCCCCAGGGAATGGCCAAGTAATGAGCAGTGGCATCACAGGAGGGTCCCCTGGTGCCCCACAGGGGCCAGCACGTGGCTGTTGGCTTGAGTTGGGGTCTCTGCATCTGCCTGGGGACGAGGGAGCTGGGGAGGGGAGGAAGGGGCTGAGATCAATGCAGCCTGTCCAACAGGAGTGAGTGACATGTGAGTGTTCAGACAGACTTCTCTCTTGCATTGTGCTGTTTCCATACAAAGGATTGCAAAGATCAACCCTGGACCAGAGCACAGACTCTACTCCTTTGCCCCTGGGCATTCCTCCCTGGCTCAGAGAAGGTGCACAGACCCCCCTCCTCTGACCCTGGGCATTCCTCCCTGGCTCAGAAAAGGTGTCCAGCCTCCATTCCTGGGGCTGTGTCTTGGGCATCCCTCCATGAAGCCTTCTCTGATACTTTGGAGCTCCAGCTCATGTGACCATCTTCCCTGATCTTGGGCAGCAAGGCGTGTGTGAATGAGGAAAGGAGGCAGTTCCAGTTTGCCCACATTTGTTAAATTTGATATGAGCAGACTTTAAAAAAAAAGAAAGAAAGAACATCTTAAAGCATGAAGCCCCAGAGATGGGTGGATTTAAATGCTATTAAGAGATTACTGGTAATGCCCAGCTGTGTGTGTTGGTTCAGCTGTGAGGCAGCAGCAGCAGTTCAGCAGCACTGTCTCATTGCTCCTGCAAGTTCAGCTCATCCCTGGGCTGCGGAGCCCCATCTCTTCATAGAGAGGGGTGCCTGGTGTCCCCCATTTCCTCTACCCTTTGCCTGTCCCACCAGCTTCATGAGCCCTGCCAGCAGCATCTGCTGGGAGAGGAGGGAAGGTCAGCCTGGGATGTCCTTTCTTTGGTCAAGATGCCACTCACAGTTGGACAAGGACTCACAGCCCCAAAGCTCCTGGTTTTTAGGGGTAAAACAGGTCCTGGCAGTGCCCCTACATGCCTGAGGCTGGGGTGAGGAACCTGAAGGGCATGTGTTTGATCCCTTCACAGTTCCTACCACAGCCCCTCGATGATGATGGGTGGTGCTCTCTCTCATGGGTGGTGAATTAAATCATTGCACCCCCCCCTCCAGCATTCAGTGTTCGGAGCTAAATTAGAATAGGAACCTTTTCAAACCATTCCCTTAATAAAGTATTTAGTTAATAGATGATGCATAGCTCACAAAGCTTGCAAGAATCTGACATGGGGTATCATAATATTATGATATTTAGCAGCAAAACCTACTGCATTATCAACTTACCTCTATAGCATGGAGGAGGCAACAGCTGAGGCATAAAAACTAATGCTTCAGTATGACAGAGCTAAAATTGAACTTGGCAATTACTGCGTGCCTGATTCGCAGTATTGTGAAGTGAAGCTACTATATAAATCAGCTCCAGTAATCACAGGGTTTAAAATTAGTCAGTTACTATTAACTCTGCCAGTGTTAGCATATGCTGAAGCATTATAAAAGTGAAAGGTATGGAATATCTAAAGTACAGGTTTAAAGTAAACCACTTGAACAAGCTCCCAGTGGGAGGATTTGAAGTTCATGCAGAAGTGAGGTTTTGGATACTCTGACAAAGGGTTGTGGAACACATTTAATTGCACATTGCTGTCTAATCTTTTGAATGCTTAACATCCTTTCGAAAGCACCTTTTCATGTTCCCAAGACTTTCACAGTTCACAGAGGGTAGAGTGATGATTGAATTTAATTTTTCCTTCCTCACAGGATTTTTTTTCTTTTTTTTTTTTTTGCAGAGCAGTGCTATTCAAGTAGTTTGTGGAGCTCTTCAATGCCAGGCACAGAAAAAAAGGAAACAGCAGGATAATGTTTTAAAATCATTATGGGGAAGTGAAAGGCTGCTCAGAGCACAGCACAGAAATTAGCAACTGCTATGATTGCTAAATTTTTATTCAATGCAAAATTCATGGCATTTGCTGCTATGAAAAATAAGGGAGTCAAGTTATTTAATAGGATTCTAAATTATGTAGGATGCACAAATATTTCATATGGGGCAGGGAGCTGTGTGTGTTTCTGTAGGAGATGGGGGCTGGGTCATATGGCTGCTGCACTGTCCAGTCCTGTTCCCTCCCTCCTCTTCTTCATGGCAATGTTTTCAACTCAGTTTGTGAACTAACACTGTTTTGGTCTTGGTGACACAGGAGTTGAGTTTACAACCTCTGAAAGCTTGCTGGGAAGGGTGAGGACAGGCAGCTGACTTGCTGCAGGGTCTGTGCCCCTTGCTCTGGGCTTGCTGCTTCAGGGGATGTGTCACCACATGACACCTCGTCTGATCACAGGCACCTCGTGCCTGTGGCTTTTGTTGTCGGGGTTTTGCTGTCCGTGGGTAATTCTGCCTGAGTTGCATCCAGTGTCAGAGGGATAGAGCAGGGGATGGCACAGTCCCCTCAGCTCTGTCAGCCTGCCCTGGGCTGCTCCTAAAGGATGCTCTGGCATTTGGTCTCCTTTCAAATGCTTCCTTCCTTGGTTTCTCCCTCTGTGCATCCCCTCCAGGGAAGGCAGGCTGTGCTCTGATGGAGTTTCCAAGCTGGATGCTTCTCCTTGTTTCTTTACCTCCACCCATAGCTCAGGTTGGGCCCCCTCACCCTGCAGCATCCCTTCCTCACCCTGCAGCATCCCTTCCTCACCCTGCAGCATCCCTTCCTCACCCCACAGCATCCCTGGTGCTCCTGCAAGGCAGTTCCATCCCTGCCTTTGCTCTTTCCATGCCTGACCTTCAAATTCTAACGTTCTGTGGGTTTTCCTTTCCCTTGCCTACCTCCTGTCTGTACTGTTTTGTTTGGTCACAGCCACATCTGCTTTTCCAGAGCAGGCACCTTGTGCCTTGTTTCTAACTCCACTGAAGTGGAAACGTTGCAGCAAATCTGTGCTTCAGTCTTTCTTTACTTTTAGTCCCCCCATGTGTCCTAATTATTTAGTGCAACTTGTTCAGCCAGTGTTTTTGATGATGCTCCTGCTCTGGCAGGGATAAAAATTGGATGAAACTGTTTTTTTCTCTCTTTCTCTCTCTCTCTTTTTCTTTTTTTCTTCTCATTCTTTCTCTTGCCTTTTAAAATAGAGCAACATGAGAAGTGGCACCAGCAGGACCATGTTGGGCTCCTGGTTAATGTGCAAAGAGCATGCAGAAGATGCTTTGTTAATCAAAGTACAGCCTGATCAGATGGAATCGTAGAATCATGGAATGGTTTGGCTTGGAAGGGAGTTTAAAGCTCATCCAGTCCCACCCCCCTGCCATGGGCAGGGACACCTCCCACTAGCCCAGGACACTCCAAGCCCCGTCCAACCTGGCCTTGGACACTTCCAGGGATCCAGGAGCAGCCACAGCTTCTCTGGGCACCCTGTG
>JAWWTY010000048.1:2478158-2514442 GCA_035222235.1 Margarornis squamiger | reverse complement strand
ATGGATGGAGGGATGGATGGATGGATGGCTGGATGGATGGAGGGAAGGATGGATGGATGGATGAATGGATGGAGGGATGGATGGATGGAGGGATGGATGGATGGACAGATGGATGGATGGATGGATGGATGGATGGAGGGATGGATGGATGGATGGAGGAATGGATGGAGGGATGGATGGATGGATGGATAAGCAAACACAGAGAGCTGTTTGGGTGCTGCTCCAGGGCAGCTCTCACATGTGATTACAGAGTTTGTCACCGTGCTCTGTGACAAAGATTGGAGACTGTGAAGGTCACTGTGCACTGATGAGCCTGTTTGCCATCATACTGGGGACTTTGCATTTTGGGAATAGGCTCTGTTATTGATCTCACTCTCAGGAAGGCGTGAGCTTATCAGTCAGAGTTAAACCTTACTGCGTTCCATTAGAGGATTTGGAAATATATAATTTTCAATTGACTGGTGCAGGGTAAATTGCCCCCCATTCTCTCTGCCAATAACTTTAAGATTCATGAAGAATTTATCAGTACATTTAACACTTCCACTGAAACTCTATTTCAGAGGTTATGGAAATGAGCTACAAATGAAAGTCACAACTCAGAAAGCAGGAAACATGCGTCTAAGTGAGGAAAAAGCTGTCACTGGCATTGTGAAGAAAGAGAGGTATAAATAGGGCACTGGGTTAGAAAGCAGGAAATCTGCGTGCTGTGGGTTTTACTTGGAATTTCTTCTGGTGACCCCAGATAAGATTGTTAACCCTTGTCTCTGCAGACGGTTGTACGTGCTCACTCATGGGCTCTGCTTCTGCCTCTTGGGATTGTCTGCAGGAGCTGCCTGTTTGAAAGTGGAGCCACTCCATCAATCATAGCCGCGTGGTTTTCGTGCTTGGGAAGGATCACTTTACCAAAGAGACTGGATTTCTCAATATTTCCTGTAGAGGAACATTTAGGCTTGTGCCCACACTGGAGAGAGGCGAGATCGTGGAGAAGGGTCTGTCCCTGCAGGCAGCAAGAGGTGGGTGGGTAGGTGGGTGTCACAGGTAAAGGGACAATTCCTACTGTGGATGAACTTGGTGCAGTCAATGACCACACTTCATGCTTGGTTTTGTTTTGATAGAGAAAGTGAAATAACATAAATCAGGAGGGACTTTTCTTATCTCCATGACGGACCCAAGAAGCCCCTTCCACGGGACCCAGTGCCGTGGGTGTCCACATGTGTCAGTCCTTGCAGCCTGCACAGAACCCAATGTGAAAGGGCTCCAGTGGTCACACAAAGCTGTGTCCTGGGAGATGTAAAATTCCAGTGCCCAGAAAAGGGCAGGTTTCAGCCCCCCAACACTCTGTGATCTTTCAGTCTCCTACCAGCACTGCTGGGTGTGTAGCGTGTCAGCAGAACGTGATCTGGTGTTTGTCACGTCCTTCGATAGCACTTTGTTCAAAGTGGGAACATTTTTTTTTTTTCCAACATGCACCAGAAAGTCTGGAGGGAAACCCTTGGTGTGAAGAGTTGCAATGGGAAAGCCAAAGGGACAGGACAGATCACTGGCACTGCCTGAGGCTCTGTGCAGCATTGCCCCCCAATAGGGGGTGGGGATGGGCATTGATTACATCATCGAATCACAAAATGGGTTGGGTTGGAAGGGACCTTTAAAATTCATTTAGTCCAACCCCCCTGCAGTGAACAGGGACACCTTCCACTAGACAAGGTTGCTCAGACCCCCATCCCACCTGGCCTTGAGCAGTTCAGGGTTGGGGCATCTTTCACCTTCTTGGGCAACCTCTACGAGTGCTTTACCAGCCTCATTGTGAAAAGCTTTTCTAATATCTAATCTAAATTGACCCTCTGTCTGTGTGAACCCATTCCCCTTGTCCTGTCACTCGAAGTCCTTGTCCAAAGTCCCTCTCCAGCTCTCTTGGGCACTGGAAGGGGCTCTCAGGTCTCCCTTTTCTTCTTCTGCAGGTGAACATCCCCAGCTCTCCCAGCCTGGCTCCAGAGCAGAGGGGCTCCAGCCCTTGGAGCATCTCTGTGGCCCTCTCAGAGGGGACGTGGCTGTGAGAAGAGCCATCCCACCGGGGCATTTCATGCCTTAAAAACATAAAGACACAAACCCAATCCTGTGAGAAGAGGCCTGGCCTCTCTGACAGTGCTGCTTTCAGTTCCCAGGCTGACAGTTCCAGTGCGTGTGCAAGTCAGGGGGGTCATGCAGGTCTTTAATAAAATGACAAGTGGATATGGTAGTTCTGACTGTTGCAAGTTATAAATTTGGCTTGGGGAGTTATTTCAAGCTTGTGCAGCCTAAAATTGTCTCACAGCCTGAAATCACATCTCCAATAGAAATAATAACCTCCAATTGCTCGGATCCCTGTGTGCTCTGTAATAAACAGATGGTGGCTCCCCCAGAGGTGTCATCCCAGGAGCACTGGTGTCGAGGAACACTGATCTCACAGAGGAGATGCAGGAATCAGGATGTTTCCCATGCAGCTCATGACTCTGGAAAACGTGGTAGGAGTGGGCATGTTTTAGTCTTGGCTCTGTTCTCTGAAGGTTGAAACAAAAAGTGATGAATACTTTGTACCTGGGCAAGGGGCCTGATTAGCTCTTGCAAGCTGAATCTGAATCCATCAATGGAAAACATGAAGGATTCCCTGTGTTTTTTATTCTTTGATGCCCCTTATCCCCATCTCACTGTGAATCCCAAAGCTTTCACAGGGAGGCTCCTAGTGCCAAACCTGTGAAATGGTGACTGCACACAGCGAGTCACTTTCCTGCCTTTGACTACAACGAGACCCCCAAAGCTGGGCATATTTGGGAAAGGTCTTGCACAGCTTGCATGGCCCTGTGCAGAAGCTCTGACTGAAACCAGTGGGGCTGGAGCAGTTGCACCCCCGTGTAAGCAAAAGCAGAATTTGTCCTGTCCTTGGGGCGCACAAACATTTGCTCTGTGGGCTCTGCTCTTCTCTGTGCACAGGTTGTTTTGTTTCCTGTGGTGTCTGGGCTGCTGTTGAGGCAGTTCCACGAACCTCCTGTTTCTCCCAGGGCTGTTTGTGTGGCAGGTGTTTGCTGTGATAAAATATTGATGGGGAGGAGGAAGGAAGGCTTCGTGCTCTGCCTGGCCTTATCTCTCGGTATTTTGCAGGTGGGAGGTACAAAAAGGGCCACATCGTGGCTGTAGAATCAGCCAAGGTCAAGATGGGGAATCTGGAGAATTTGTGGAATTTGGGTATAACTGGGTTTTGGTGCAGCTCAGGATAACTCTGTTAAATCCCTGCCTTGGGTAGAAGTTGGGGCTGGACGCTGGCAGGTCTGATTGGGCATGGATAGAGGAGCAGGGTGGAAGAGGCACTGGGATGTCCCGGGATGATTTTGGGTGTACAACAGCATGTGCCAGCCTGTGTCACTGTGCTGAATGTCCCAGCAGCTGAGGTCACCATACTGGTCTTCAAATGGCCCAAAATGCTGCGTGTTCCAGCTCTTGTTGTCTTTGTTGATGCCATCAAACTGTAAGAAAAACTGAAAAAGCATCATAAAAACCGATGGACTCCCTGATGAGTAGATGAGCTCACTGACCTCTGGCCTGCCAGGATCCTCCAGTGCAGGAGGACACCCAATGTGATGCCTGCCCGTGGCATGTGGAGGGCACAGGCTGAGCCTGATCCTTGCCTGGGCACCAGCCTGTGGCAGAAGGGCTGGCAGAAGTGGGAGGGTGTTGGAACATCACCCATTTGGCAGCTGGGCTGCACAAATGGGAGCTGGTTGCACATCTGCAGGACGGGGTTCCTGAAAGCCCAGCCTGTGGCAGGACTCAGATAGAGGAGCAGGCAGTGTTGAGGCAGGGAGATGGAAAATGGGGGCTGGGACAAGAAGCTGCATTTGCTTTCCTTTCAGACTCATCACGTTGCTGCTTTTGTGCTCTTGCCCAACCCTCTTCCTGCCTTTTCTTCCTGCCAGTTCCCATTTTCTTCCCCTACAGGCTGAGGCTTCCCCAGGTGCAACTGTAGATGGAGCACAGTGTGTGTGAGGTGATTTCTCCTTCAGCAGAGATGCTGAGTGTTTAATACCAACCTGTAACCTGCAAGCAACAGAGCTTCTCCCCTCTCACCACGCTGTGGGTGGCAGGTTGGGCAGCAGGACCTCACTCCATCACATTTGTCTGTTTCTTCCTATAAAGAAATATATTGAATGCTCCTTCCCCCTTCCCAAAAGAGAAGAAACCCTGGTGCTTCTGGACCTGCTTCGTGGGGTATTGAGCAACATCCATGTGACTGTGGTGAAATTGGGAGTAAAGGGGAGAAAAGCAGAGGACACAAGTACAGGGTTGGAGAGTCTGCTCTGGCAGGGGAGGTGGAACCTGCTGCAACAAATGCAAGACTGAAAGGGTTTTGAGGAACTGTGGAAGTGTTGCACATATCAGGGCAGCCTCCAGTAAAGCTCCCTGAGTGGCTGTGCCTTCAGGCTGCCCACCCAGTGCAGGGCTCAGCAGGTTGGCCTTTGGCCTTGTATTTCTAATACAGACCTGAAAAAAACATGCCTTTGTCTTAATTGAAACAAAAACAGGAGGTGAATGCCCCAGAAACTTCACTGTGCACAAGCTTTAAGTGGCTGTGGTTTTTGTTTCTAGCTCCTTATAACTATCTGATGAACCGTTTCTCTTGGGTTTGGTTTTTTTCTCTTTTCTCTTTTTCCTTTTTCTATCTTCCCTGCAGAAAGGAAGGCAGAAATTCTTCTGGCCAGTTTGTAACTCTGCTGTTCCAGGCTTTTGCCAGGAGCAGCCGTGCTGGTCGTGGTGGAAGCAAGCTGCTCCAAATCCCCGTGCACGTGCCAGGTCTGAATGTGACCTCCAGCCAGGATATTAAAAGACACTAAAAGCCTTTCTGCAGCACTGTGTGTGTAGCACACCCTGGGTTTGGGGTTGGTATTGACTGATGGCAACAATATGAGCTGCAGGGTGAGGGTTGTGGGTTGTCATGCACGGACAGCTGGGTTGGGATTTCAAAATGCTGGTGGGAGCCAAGCACCTCCTGTATGGGCACAAGGTGCTGTCCAGACTTCTGTGTCCTGGTTTTGACTGGGACAGAGATGATTTTCTTCTTAGCAGGACAAAACAGTGCTGTGTGTTGGGGTTAGTGTGCCTGCAGTGTTGATAACACCCTGGTGTTTCAGTTATTGCTAAGTAGTGCTTACCCTAAATCAAGGACTTCTCAGTTTCCCAATCTCTGCCAGCGAGCAGGAGGAAGCACAGCTGGGACAGCTGACCCAAACTGGCCAGAGGGAGAGTCCATACCATAAACTGCCATGCCCAATGTAGAAACTGGGGGTTGTAACCAGGAGGGAGAGTTGCTGCTGAGGGATGGGCTGGGCAATGGGCAGTGGCTGGTGAGCAGCTGTATTGGCCATCACTTGTCTTTCTTGGGTTTCATTCCTTTCTCTCTCTGTCTCTCCTGTTCATTACAAGTATTATTATTATTATTACACTTTGCTTTATTTCAATTATTAATCTGTTCTTAGTTTGCTGTATCTCAACCCATGGGTTTTACCCTTTTCCTGATGCTCTCCCCATCCCACTGGGAAGGGGCAGTGAGGCAGCAGTAACACAATGCTGAGTTTCTGGCTGGGGTTAAGCCACCACATTCTGCCAATAATAAATATCTGTTAAGAGTTAATCTCTCCCAAGGGTTAAATGTCTGCTAAGAATTAAATAAATGTTCACACACTCTTAGTAATAAAGAGGGACATACCTGTGCTCAGCTCAAAGGGACAAACCAGTAACTGATGTGTGGGTTTGGGGTTTATTTTTGGTTGTTACAGTGAACACTTCATACTTTTTTTTCCTCATTTCTTTGTACATTTGTTCCTGTTCCTTGTCACTCATGAACTGTCCTGCCCAGGGACTGTTACACCCCAGCAAGGGCTTGTCAGAGCTGATGATGCTGTTTCATCCCTTTGCATCCCTTAGGAAATATGTGGGTTTAATTTATGTCATTATGCAGGCATCTTGGCTTCTCCTATGGGGTGTTTGAAGGGATTTTTTGAAGTTTCCCAACACAATGGTTATTTCCAAAGAAAAGGTGTTGGCCTAATTGGTCTGAGCAGCTGCAGCAGATCCTACAGTGCAGGATTACGTGAAACTAGAATGCTATGACTGCTTGGCTAAGTTGCCATGTGGGTGTTGAGAGTAAATCCTATAGAAGGGAGGAGGATGAAATTCAAGGTCAGCTGTAGCTGGGAAATGGGAGACACATGCTCTCCTCAACATTTTCCTGTTAAATGATGGTAACAAGGTGATGCTCTTTACTGGAAGAAAGGGAAATGCAAGAAGTGTTTACCTGGTTGCAACCTTAGATCTTGTTGAGAAAGGGGTTTGGCAGCTTTTGCTGGTTCAGGGAAGTGATAACATGGCTGAGGTTGTCCTTACAAGATGACTTAGCTCTCTCTACCTTGCACAGTCTTTAAGTCACAATATCCAACTATCAGCATAATAAAAAATTTATTAAAAATGCCTAAGTCTTGTCTAAATATTTGAGTCTGGTATTCATAGAGTCACAGAATGGCTTGGGTTGAAAGGGACCCTAAAGACCATCTCATTTCACCCCCTGCCATGGGCAGAGACACTTTCCATTAGCCCAGGTTGCTCCAAGCTCCCCCTGGCCTTAGACACTTCCAGGGATGGGGCAGCCACAGCTTCTCTGGGCACCCTGTGCCAGGGCCTGCCCACCCTCACAGTAAAGAATATCTAATTGAAATCTCTCCTTTCTTAGTTTAAAACCATATTGCCAGCAACTAATGGAACATTGACTCAGTTTAATATTTCTAACATTTGGTTCTGTTTGCTGCACTTATTCTGGCCTTATTCTGCGGGGACGTGCTCAGTGCTGGTCATTACTCGTGGTTGGCACTGAAAGAGGCTCGAGGAGAAGCTGCTGGTTGGTTTGGTGGTGGTTCTGCTCCTATGACACTTCACCTCTGTGTGCCTTGCAGGGCCAGGGAGATCCCCTCCGAAGGTAGGCATGTCCCCACAGCATGGGGACCTCTGTGTCCTGCCCTCTGCTCAAGGCCAGGTCACCCCTGGGGCAGCGTGTTCTGCTGCCTCTCTTTGTGCTCACCCCGAGAGATGCCAGCCTGCCGTCACTGGCATCTCCTTACAGAGAAATGTATCTGCGCCTTATCAGATAAACGGGAGAACATTTCTGATAAAGATACAAAGACAAAGCTCTTAGATAAGATTCGTGTGAATTATGAGGTCTCTGAAAATAGCTTATTCTTAAAGGTTTTCAACCACAGCTCTCGTGTGATGCAAGACAGAGTCCTCGTGCGTCAGCCCCGCAGCAGATGTCAGCTGAAGGACGTGCTGAACTACGGGGTTGGTCCATGTGCCAGGAGAACGGGCCAAGCCTGGGACTGGGGATGAGGTCCCTGTGCAACTGATTCTTCTGCCTGTCCACAAATCGGGTGTCGATGCTGTTACACTTCACGGAATGCGTGTTGTTTGAGGAGCAGTTTTGTGTGGCTGAGTTGCAACCTGTTGGATGTTTGCAAGCAGTTTGGCGTGGTTATTTATTGGGGTTTTTGTGTGGCTTGTTTGTAGCTGAATAAAGGAACACTCATTCCTTCAAGGGTTTGCACGAAGCAGCTCAGAGCCAGCTTGAATGAGCAGCCTCAGCTCTCCTGGGCTGCATCAGGAGAGGGGAAAGCAAAGTCCCTTCTTGCAAAGGGAAGAGGAGGAAATAGCTGTCTCATTAATAAATCTTGTTGGCAATTTTATGTCATTTTTTTAAGCTTTATTTGAAGGCTCCTGACACAGCTTACCACTTCTGCAGACCTGGCTGGCCTTTTCTGGCATGCCCACTGTGGTCAGAGGTGTGTTGCTGCCAGGCTGGGTCATGACTGTTCCCTCAGCCAGCTCAGGATGTGGGGGTCAGCACTGACAGCTGTGGCAGGTCCCACTCAGTGTATATCAGTTCTGTACCACTCCTGAGAGCAGTAGCTGTGTGTGTTGGCCCCACGAAGCTTCTCTTAATGGAAATGCTGTTTATTACACAAAATAATAAGTTAAACTTAGTCATAAGACCATCACGTTATGTATATGCCCATCCTTGTCTTGCTCATCCCACCCGTTAGGTCCCCTCTTCCTCGTAGCCACTGAGATCTGAGTCTGGCTGACACAGCTCTGATCCCTTCACTCACAAACAACTTGTCCTCCTTGTTCAAAGCTACCTGTGCTACCTGGATCCTGGAGCAGGGGCCCATTGTAATTGCCTGTGCCCTGCTGGGCTCTTCAGGTGTGAGCCCTGACAGAGCTCTGTGTCCCTCCAGCTCATGGTGCAGAAGCACAGGGGTGCCTTGTGGTTACTTTCTTCTGTGCTCTCTCTCAGTGGGAAGGATGCACCCTTCGAGGGGCCAGGGCACAGCACCCTCATTGTTTTGGCCACCACACACCCCAAACCCTTGAAGTCATCACTTGCAGATCGTTATCCTGTAGTCCTATCATGTGTAAGCACCTTCCTCTTCCGATCGCAAGAGCACGAGCACAGTGCAAGAACTGCTGGTGAAGGGCAGTCATTTCCCAAGCAGAGAGTTTGATGCTTTCAAGACAATTAGCTTTGATATTTCTGTGTATGGCGTGGGGCTCTGGACCAGCACGGGACTGGGAGGGCAGCAGCCTCTCAGCTGGGCAGCATTTTGTTGTTGATTTAGTCCTTCCCATAAGGCATGAGGTGTTTGCCATTTGTTGATTTAACAAACATTTGGAGTGATTGCTGCCCTTGGAGCCACGCTAGGATAACTACATCCCCTCGGGCAGGCAGGTCAGCATCCACACTGAGGAGTGGGAGGGCAAGGAGGGCATCCCTGCCTGAGCAGAGAGGAATGAAATGATGCTGAAACCCATGTGTGGTGGGCTCCTCCCTGGGCTGAGCTCCGGGTGAGCTTGTGGCACGACTGGTGCTGGATGAGACACAGCAGCACAGTCTCGGTTAGCAAAGCCTACAAAGAGCACATGTATTACTTATTTATGCAGCCCGGATCCTGGTGTGACAGAGAGCGGCACAAAAGCTAAAATGACAGTAATTAGAATGGATCTGCACTCGGTGACCCAGAGAAAAGCGAAAACCCAGGAAGATAATCATGAGCGAAAGAGGCAACACGCACCAGAAAACGGCGACTGTTACAATTTGAATGAGGAAACGAGCTCCTAAAGCAAACTAGCTCCTGGAAATCCCATTAACGCTGACAAATATCCAGCTGCAGGACTCGGGAAGCATCACAGTGAACATCTGTTCAGGTAAATAATGAGGACGAGCCCAGTGGCTGGTGGGAAGCGCCGCCTGCTCCCCTGCCTGAGGTGAGGCGGGTAAGGCACACACTGCCTGGGAAAGCCGCTCGTGCTCGTTACGGAGCTGACAATGATCATGTTCTCTGTGCTCGGGGATTATGGAACACCTGGCTCCCACATTGACAACCCACGGCCTTCGCACCGAGGGGGGATGGATTGCCAGAGCAGAGCTGGGGGAGCGGCGTAAAGCAAAAGAGGAGACATTTACATTAGACAGCATGAAGAAATTCTTTACTCGGAAGGTGGGCAGGCCCTGGCACAGGGTGGTGCCCAGAGAAGCTGTGGCTGCCCCAGCCCTGGGAGTGTCCAAGGCCAGGTTGGACGGGGCTTGGAGCAACCTGGGCTGGTGGAAGGTGTCCCTGCCCATGGCAGGGGAGTGGAACAAGATGATCTTTAAGGTTCCTTCCGACCCAAACCATTCTGGGACTTTATGATTCTATGAAAATGAGTGAGGTTCCAGTAAATTTAAATCTGATTTCTCCAGACTGCAAAGCACTAGAGGTCATGGTGCTCTGTGCTTCGTGCTCACTTGGCTTCCAAGAGCCTTAATCCCAGCAAGCATTTAAACAACAACAAATTCAAGTTCTGATTTGCTCACTGCTCCATCCAACTGTTTGAGGTCAGGTTTTTCTGGGCCAATTTCATCCTCTGTTTGTTTTACTTTTCATGAGAAGGTCCAGCTCATGAGCTGAAAAAGTCCTGAAAGAGAACTGAAGAGAACTTTGCACTCAGTTGGGTGGAGGGACTAATTCAGCACCACCATTTTGCAGTCATCCAGCATAAACAATTTATAGCCATAAAAACAGCCCTGAAAAAGAGCTCTGCTCATCCAGGAGGGCTGGAAACATCACACTGGCTTTGGACTGGGTAGTTCTGTGGACTCTCTGAGGTGTTCTGGTTGGCTTTGAGTTTTGTGAAGATAACTGAAGGTGGATGAGACTCCCAACTCCTCCAAGGACACTTGGGATCTGTATGCTTTTGGAGGACCAGCTCGCAGCCTTGCCTCCTGCATCCTTTGGGCTACACCGAGTGGCATGTCTTGGCCATGGGAAAATAACAATAATTTGGTCCGAGTTGTCTCTTGGCCAGAGGACTGGGCTGTAACTGGATGGGGATTCCACACTGCTCTGCATGTACAGAGGGTGATGGTTGATCAGGGCTGCCTCAGATGCTTTTCCAGGGCTTTATTCATGTGTGAGGCCCATTCATGTGTAAAGGAAATCAGTGTTGCACTGGCAGTGCTGTGTGTGAGTCGAGTGCCCCAACACTCCCATCTCTTTGCCTCTGCTTGGATAGTCCTGCCCCCCACCCTGTGAGAATCACAAACCTTTTGGGGATAAAAACTGCTGCTTTTCAGAGTGCCAGTGAGAGAAGGCTACCCGAGCTTTGAGCCAGAAGTTGACTCCTGTTTCATTTTCTCCATTGTTAGTCCTGGTGCTGAGGGGCTTGTGTGTCCATCCTTGGTGGCCCCAGCATCCCTGCCATGGTGGTTTTCACCAGGGGAAGGCAAGTTTGGCCTTCTTGGCCATGATGAGCAACCCAACAGCAATGATCAGTGGGTCTAAATCAACCAGGATGAGAGAGCACTAGGGACACATGAGTTGGGCTGGGTTGTATCCCCTTATCCAAAGGCCCACAATGTGTGAACGTGTGTTAAGAAAGAGAGATGGTGGGTGGAAGAGGGTAGTGATAGGACAAGAGGGAATGGCTTCAAACTGGCAGAAGGCAGAGTTAGATGGAATTTTGGAAAGAAATTCTTCCCTGTGAGGGTGGGCAGGCCCTGGCACAGGGTGCCCAGAGAACCTGTGGCTGCCCCAGCCCTGGAAGTGTCCAAGGCCAGGTTGGAAGGTGCTTGGAGCACCCTGGGCTAGTGGAAGGTGTCCCTGCCCATGGCAGGGGGTGGAACGAGATGAGCTTTAATGTTCTTCCATCCTAAACTATCCCATGATTCTATGATAAACTGCAATGAAGGGACACAGATAAACAGGGAAGGCTTTTTCCTGGGTTGAGCTGTTTTGGCTGGAGCCTGGTGTGCAGGAACCAGCTCAGAATGAGCAAGGTGGGATCACTTTGATCCCCAGAGCATGGGGGGCTGCATTTCTAGGACCTGATGCCATCCCTGTGCAGACAGAGCCTTCTTGGCACCCTCTGTGGGGTTCTTTGCCTGCAACAAGACTCTGAGATTTCTCTCTTGGCTCTATTTGCTCCCCAAAGGCAGTGGGTGCATCAGCACAAACTGCAGGAAGGAAGAGCTGGAAGAGATCCTGCTTATTTTCTATTGTCTTATGCTTGTAGTAGGAATTCTTTTTTTTTTAATGTAAAGTGTGTTAAATGTTTCAGAAGTGACAGGGCTGGGATGGGACCCAACACACATGGAGAACAAAGCTTGTCAGCAAGTGCCTTGTCTCCGGGCTGGCTGACAACCCTCTGTTCTGGCTAATTTTTGGTGTCATCAATCACAAGTACCAAGACAGCAGCCTCCCGGTGCCCTGTGTGCACCGCAGAGAGCTCATTGAGTGACCTATTAGTGCTTCCAGTTAATTCTGGTGACATATTTATAGCAGGGAGATCTACAGCACCGATTTCCTACAGGACACGTCACCGTTTGACATCAGATTAAGTTATAGAGTACCTTTTCCTGGCTGGATCAATAGGCAGAGTCAAACAGAGCCTCGTCTACATGCAGATGAGGAGGATTAGATTTAAATCGGCGAATACAAGTAATGGCTGTTTTTCCCACCATGGGAAGAATAGGCAAGGGAAAATTTCCATCATTAATAATTGAAGTTTATAGACAGGGGGGGGAAAAAAATGAAGGTATCATATACCTCTCCTGCAGATAACAGGGCCCCGCTTCTGCTGATAATTCTGTCTGGCAGACAAGTGCTAAAAAATTATTATGATTATCCCTGGGTTTCTGAATCTGTTATGAGTCTTCTGCAGTCGGGGAATGTTTTAACAAATGCCCTTTTGTAGCACAGCTGAAAATACTATCGGTAGCACAAAAGTGTCCATAGAAAAATACGGACAAAATAGTTGGAAATGAGAGTTGGTATAATTTGCCTGAATGAAGAGAATAACAAATTCTGGGGTGGACTTTGTGGAGCAGGGTGACTGGAGTGGGTGGGCACCTCCCTTGCCCGCTCCCAGCTCTGGAGGATGCAGAAGGGCTCTGATGAGAAATCCTTCTCCAGTCCCCTGGCAGAGCCCTGGGGACTTGCTGGGTGTCACCGTGGTGCTCCGAGAGGCTGAGGCTGCCCAGGGGTGAGCAAAAACCTCCAAAAGCAGCTAGAAAAGAGCTTTTTATATCTATTTGCAGTGCAGTGTGTGAAAATGCAGAAGCTGTATTTCTGCAGGCTTGAGAAGGAGTTTTCTGCTCTTTTTTTTATATTTTCAGGGAAGGCTCCCAGTGGTAGCACAGGGTTTACATGTGCAAGCTGTACCCGTTGATCGTGCTGGCAGGGACCCACATCCCCATCATATGTCCATAAAACATTTTGGTTCTTCTTCACTCCTGCTACTCTTTAAGCTGCTGATAATTTCTCCAGACTGCAAAGCACTAGAGGTCGTGGTGCTCTGTTTCCAAGAGCCTTAATCCCAGCAAGCATTCAAACAACAACAGCACATGTAAATCACGCAGGAAATAATACATGGAAAGGAGTCAGCATGAATTTCTAATTAACTGAATTTGCAACTGGTGCACACGAGTTAAAGGGCATGTGATTTATCACCTGTCAGTAAAAATATTGGTTGTAGCCTGTGCTTCCAGTCCTGTAGTGTGTGCAGGGCTCAGCTGGGGAGTTAAAGGGCATCTGATTTATCACCTGACACCAACCATACTGGTTAGAGCCATCAGGGCTGGGGTGGCACAGACACCACGTTCCCTTTTTCACCAAATAGCTGTTGGCTTGGTTGTTGCTCCAGCAGAGAGATGTGTGAAGGGCTTTGTTTGGATAAATACTTCAGTAAAAGGAAGTTACAGTAAGAGCTGCTTTACCCACTTGAAAGGGAGCACTGGAGAGCAGTCAGTTTGGCACAATGGGCTGTCCTCAAGGGTGTTGGTGTTGGTTGCATCTCTGGAAGTGTTCAAGGCCAGGTTGAATGAAGCTTGGAGCAACCTGGCCCCAAGGAAGGTGTCCTTGCCCATGAGAGGGGGTGGAATGAGATGATCTTTAAGGTCCCTTCCAACCCAAACCCTTCTATGATGATTCTATGAGTTAACTCTTCTTTTTTGTGCCTGGAGGTTTAACTGAGTTTGCTGAGACCAGACTTTGGGAAACCCCTTTAATTCCAAGCTCTTTCCTAGATGTTAGGAACTTTGGTTGTGCTTGTGGGCCTGAGCAGAGCTTAAACTTTTAGCACTTTAGGAAAACTAGTTCCTTCTTATTGCTAGCAAAAAGATGGGCAGGCTCACCCAAGCTGCACTTTGTAGAGTAGACAAAACAGACCATTCCCTGTTGGATACCAGAATCCTGGATTAGATGCAGAAAGTTCAGTGCAAGTTTAGCATGACCAAATCAGGCCAGTTGTCTCCATAAAGCAGAGGCCAGTTTCCAAGGGACTGTGAAGAAATCTGTGGGAATCAAGTGTTCATTGTGCATGGAAGGTTGGCCAAACTGGATTCCACCCTTTGGTATGAGCAGATACCTTCTATTGTCACCCCATATTCTTGTGTCTGTGGTTTCCCCTTTTTTCATCAAGACTCAAGGAAAGTGTTGAGTTTTACATTCTTTTCTTGACTATTAGATGCCCTTTGAGAAAAAGCAGGTGTATCTAGAAGTGGAATAGATGAGTGTCTGTTCTTCCTTGTGAGCCCACACTGTGCTGCTGGAGAGGACTAGCTGTGAAATGCTCCTTCCCAGCTCCTTGTGACAGGCACGGCACCCTTTGGGTAACCCATCACCTTCCTGGGCTTGGTGTGATCTGCCAGTGTCCCCATCAGGTTTAGTGATTGGTGGTGTGAGAAATTACACCAACACCATTCACACAGTTGGGGTCCACCAGAACATCAACCAACAGCTTGTTGTGTCTGGGTCTTTCTAATCCTGGCTTGCCATTCAGTGTTAAGATAGATTGGGGTGGGGGTTTTGTATTTGTGTGTGTGATATGACAGGTTTTGGAGCACCTAATGTAAAATACTGAGAACCCCTCTCTAAATGTTTGTGTGTGCAGTCACTGCTGTTGGCTACATCAGCAGAAGATCAGTGAGAAAGCTCTATGGACCACAAAAACCTCATTACATAATGTCTGGAAATACAAGACATATATGAGTTCAAGTAGGAGCTACAGTAAATCACGAGGCTCTTGAGGATGGAGGAAATTTTTTTAAGTGAGCTTTAATTACCAAGCTTAAAAAACCTCCCAACCCGATGCCGAGTAGAAGCTGGAGCTGACTGGAAAGGTTGGGTGCTGAACCTCATGTTTTCAGCTGAATCAGTTCCTGGATGAGGCCTCCAAAATGCCCTTAGACTATGAGAAGGTCAGGGTGGTGGGAAACTGTTCCTCACCTTGCTCCTCCCCATCCTGTGGCCACAAGTGGGTTAGAACAGTACCAACAACTCTTCTCCTGGGCTCTCTGTAGTCTTGTCCTTGTTCCACCTTTTTCCTATGTCCATCTGATTCTTAGGTTTGGTCCTTGTTCTTCCTGTGACCCACATGTCAAGATTTAGTTGCTATGGGGTGTCTTTTTCTTGTTTGTTTGTTTTTTAAAGTTTTTAGTCTTGCTCTTTCTTTGTGCTCCTCTTCCAAGCGTTTTGCAAATCTGGGCAATTGATTGTCAGGGCAACCAAAGTGCCCTGCTAGCAAGGGAAATACTCCATCAGCTTTGTATCTTTTCTGCATGAAAATAAAAGTCTGATGGGGTCTTTCAGGTATCCAGGGTCTCAGAGGGAGTGAAAGAATGAAAAATGGGCCATGCAATAGTGTTTTGCCACTGCCTCAGCTGGAGGATGGAAGGAATCAAGGGAACACATTTGTTTGACAGGGAGTACATTGTGTACTTGTGTAATTTGTTGATCTGAAAATTAAATCACTTTCGTCTTCATCTTCCGTGCCATTGATCTCGGAGTCATTAGTGAAAGCACGAGGTGTCACAGTGACATGTCCCCTGCCTCTCACAGCCCTCACGCAGCACAACAGGCATCAGCAGATGACTTTATTCCTGGGAGTAAAACATGGGTTGTGCTTGTCCCAGACCGTGTTAACTACAAGCAGAAAAAAAAGGAGAGGGGCTGGAAGACTCTTAAATTTTATTTATTTTCCCTAATAGTTCCCTTTTGCCTGTTTTTTGGAGCTGACTGCCACACAGTGGGGTCTGCCCTGCTGCCCGTGAGGTTTGTGGTTTTCCAGCTGGGTGCCTGTGGCTGGGAGGGGTGGGGGGAATTGGGACTGTTTTGGGGTGCAGGAGGCTGCCCATGCAGAGCAGCACTCAGCTGGCCCCAGGGCTCCTGCATTCCCAACCCTGTGCCAGAACAGGAATACAGCAGGAGGGGCACACACTGAGACTGGGGGCTCAATGTATGTGAACACCTATTTGGTTATGTTTGGGGGGCTATGGTGTCATATTTGTATGTGGATATAAATAAGTAACTATATAATCCTAAGTGTGTGTGTGAATTTGTGTGTGTGCATAGTATGTGTATATAATTTCCACATCATTTTAGCTCTGGTCAGCCTCACAGTGTTTTCTGGTCATAGAAACACAATCCATTTGTGCTTTAGAGATGCAGGGGAAAATGAAAATTGGAGAAAGTCCACTGGAAAACCTGAGGAATTGCTCTATTTAAACATTTGCTCTGCAAACAGGATTCAAGGTGACCTTATAGTTAGATTATATTATATTTGGGTATTTAGATTTAAAAGAGGGAGTTTTAGATTAGATATAAGCAAGTTCTTTACTCAGAGTGTGGTGAGACCCTGGCACAGGTTGCCCAGAGAGGCTGTGGATGCTGCACATTGTTCAAAGCCAGGTCAGATGGGGCTTTGAGCAACCAGATTTCATGGAAGGTGTGAAGGACATGGTTTTGGGAGAAACAGTCCCAGCCTTGCCATCCATGGTGGCAGGACTGGCCATGGGCACCTTGCCACCACCTCCTCCTGGGCCTGGCACTCTCTCCCAGCATGTCTGCTCTCAGCTTTCCAGAGAGCAGCTTTTGTGCTGCTAAAGCTGTTATTTAGAGCCCTCTTCTGTTGGTTTATGCCAGCTGTGAGAGGTCCCTTAGAAATTCCAGTGGGATGTTTGCCCATGAGTGCTTTTGGGATGAAGGCAACGTGAGACCTGAGCATGGCCAGGGACTGATGCACCATAGACGGGAATAGATGAAAGGAAGGTGGGTATTGAAGACGTTGACCAAAATAACACAGCACGTGGGATTTAGGATTGAATCCCCCAGCTGCCTTCCTGTTGTTTTATTGCATTTACTCCCTGTCCCACAGGAATGGACACTACCATAAACCATCCCCACCGTGCTTCCCCTGCACCATCACCCTCCTGAGCTCCCAGCTGGATTTCCTCTGTTGAGCAGGTGCCAGGTGACCAGGGACCAAAAAGCAGCCCCCTGTCCTGCTGGTGCAGGTCATTGCCCTGGGAAGCAGGGCAGGCAGTGAGCACATCCCACGCTGCCACCACGGGGCTCGGTGTCTCCCATCGCTGGGAGGGATGAAGAGAAGGGGAGATGAAAGGAACAATAATATTTTTACACTTACTGTAACTCGGGTTCAGTTTCATATTTCATTAATTATTGTTTTGTCATGTTGGGAGCCTGGGGAGGAAAATATTAATCACAGGTTTTGCTGAGTGCTGTTTCAGTAAGTAAATTAATTTCAGACAGGAAACTTGTTTGTGGATGTTTGGCTCCTTCCCATTGTCAGCAGGCGAGCTCGCCGTGCTCCCCAGCACCCCACCAGCCATCCCCTGCCTCACAGGCTTTTTGGCACATTTTGGTCACAGCATTCACTGTCACCACAGGTCCCCTGGGGTTTTGTTTCACTTGGTTTTGTTTGCTTTTTTTCTCTAAGAACTTCTGGCAGAAGCCAAGGCAAAGAGGTGCCATGTGTGGCTGGAGCAGGAGGTGGGAGCAGCCTTGGGATGCTGGAAAGATCCAAAGTGGTCTGTACCAAACTCCTCTGGCCCGAGGCAGCTGCGTGGGAGGAATCTAACAGGCAGGAAGGAGCATGGCCCATTGCTCCTTGTCCCTCTCCATCCTCTCCATCCCGAATCACTGCTCACCACATCCCTCTCCAGGCACGGGTCTGCACCAGGGCTGTTCCCTTCTGTGCACCACTCATGGCACTGGGGAAATCCCAGTGACACATTTCCATCTTTTTTATAAATCAAAGCCAGCATTTCTTTGTCAAGGAAGAGAGCCCTGAGGTAGATCTGATTCATGGCACACAGTGTGTTCCCCCCACCAGAGATTATTCCCTCCCTGTCTTAGAAGCAAGAGCTGTGTTGTCTGAGCATGGATCAGAGCAGTTACATCTCAGCTACTCAAAGCAAACCTCCCAGGTGCTTATTTTGGGAGAGGGCTTTGCATCCTTTCTCACTTCTGAAGCCCGTGACCCCAGACAAAAATAAATACCACCTAACTGCTCCTGCTCTGGGTTATTTCTGGCAGCATCGCCAAGTAACTGAATTTCAGAGGGCTGGGAGTGTGTGAGTGTGTGTGTGTGTGTGTGTGTAAACCAGTAGATCTCAGTAAGATAATCAATTATATGCAAGAGGAAACCAGAACTTTTTCCATTGGTTTTATCAGATATTGTGGTCAGTTGAGGCAATTCAGAGCAACTCGGAACCCGATTACATTCATTCTTCCTATAATCACTCCATCTCTGTTTACCATATTCAGTTAAAGTGGCTTGTTCGCTACATCCGCTCTGCTGCCAAAATAACCTCATTTACTCTTTGCAAACGGCTTCTGCTGCTGCTGCTGAGTGTTCCTGCATTGCAAATATATTCTTGGCCACAGCCCTGAGGTTTGGATATACCGTTCTTTGAATCCTGCCGGGGACTTGATTGGTTGGCATCTCATTCACTTTCAAATATCATTTGAATGACAGGAGGTTGGGTTGGTTTTTTTGGAAACACGGGCTTTGCTTTCACCTGCTGTGGAGCTGAGCAGCCTCTGAGCTCTGGGCTGCTTCCTTGGGGTGTTGGTGCTTTGTTTTTTCTTTTTTGTTTTTTTTTTGTGGTTGCCATTGTTTTTGTTGGTTTTGCAAATTTAATCTTCAAACAGAAGAGTCTGTTAAAAATACTCCGGTTGCTGCTCAGTGGAAAGTTGGAGCCGGAGCTGGCAGGAGCCTGCTCTGCCTGCAGCAGTGGATGCAAGGGAAGGGTTTGCCTGCACAGTGTGAAATCAGCACTGAGATCAGCCAGTGAGCAGCCTCTGCTCTGGGGAGCTGTGACATTCCCCTCCTCTCCTCCTGGCCCTTGTTCTTGCTGCAGTCACGTGCATGAAGCCCCTCTGAGATGGGTCAGTTTGGTGCGAGGTGTTTGGGGTGATGCTGGAAAAGCTGTCCCATTCTGGGAAATCCTAGGATGGTTTGGGTTGGAAGGGACCTCAAAATTCACCTTATTCCACCCCCTGCCATGGGCAGGGACACCTTCCACTAGCCCAGGTTGCTCCAAGCCCTGTCCAACCTGGCCTTGGACACTTCCAGGGATCCAGGGGCAGCCACAGGTTCTCTGGGCACCCTGTGCCAGGGCCTGCCCACCCTCCCAGGGAGGAATTTCTTATTATCTAACCTAAATATACCCTCCTTCAGCTTAAAGCCCTTGCCCCTGGTCTTGTCACTACCAGCCTTTGTCCCAAGTCCCTCTCCAGCTCTCTTGGAGCCCATTTAGGCACTGGAAGGGGCTCTCAGGTCTCCCTGGAGCCTTCTCTTCTCCAGGCTGAACAAGCCCAACTTTCTCAGCCTGTCTTCATGGGGAGGAGAGGAATAAAACCTGGCCAAAATGGCCAAGACCCGGGGTTTTGCTGTGTGTTCTCTGTCTTTGCTGTGGCTCAGCCCTTGCCCTTCACCCTGGAATGTCGAGTGAACCTGCATGAACATTGTTGGCCCAACCACAAATACCTTGGTCCAGCAGCTCCCTGGTCCCCAAGGACCATTGATGAGGATGGATGGGACTCTGAGCAACCTGGTCTAGTAGAAGGTGTCCTTACCCATGGCAGGGGGGTTGGGGTGAGGTGGTCTTTAAGGTCCCTCCCTACCCAAACAAGTCCAGGATTCTGATGTGACCATGTGCTTCTTTCAGCACACATGGGATGGGGAGAAGCACCTGGTGCTGAGCACCAGGAGGCTGGACCTCACGGTGGGACTTCATGTCTCCTTGCTGGGCTCCTGGATTTTTTCCTCTCCCTTCTAGCCAGGCTTTTTTCCCCTATGTGAGGCAATTGAGGTGCACCATCACTTGGTGGGAAGGAAGAGCTTTGTCTCCTCGAAGCTCAGGAAACCACTGCAAAAACAAAGCCCCCAAAACAACCCAAAGCAGGGATGGTTTTTATGGTGCTTATGAGTTTCTCACGCTTCTTGGCTCAGAATGTGATTTTAGTGCTCTGAAACGAAACTGTCTTGAAAACATTGTGGGGTTTTTTTTGCTTGTTTCAGTGGGGGGAGTGAAACTTCTCATAGCTATAAATCTACAGCCAGACGTGAATTTGTCCCCTTTTGTTTTCCTATAAGTATTACCTTCTGCTTCAAGATACAGAAGCATTTTTTCAGCCTGGTGTGCTGTGAAATCCTGCTTTCAGTGATCAAAGCCCTGATTTGTTTCACTATGAATCGTGGGTCCCACCCAGCCCCGAGTGGGAGCTGCATCTGGGTTCCAAAATCGATTATTTGGAGCTACGAGGCTGGAGTGGCGGGACAGGGGGTTGTTTGCAGAGAGGTTCTCCTTCCAGGGGGTGAAATGTCTCATTGCCATGCCACGGATGAGCCTGATTATCTGTACTTTACCTGTGGGGACTTCAGTACCCTCCAAATGAGCCCGTTTTGGGTGAAATTAGAGCAGTTTCTCGTGCGGCACGGGGGGTCCCACCAGCTCCTGCCACTGTGCTTTCCCAGGGAGCTCCTATGCTGGGGACTCACCTCCCTGCTTTGAATGATTTGCCAAAGTTAATGATTTTATACATTGTCATCAGCTCTCTTCCACCTCCTTTTTTGACAAAACAAGGCCTTTTCCTTTTTTCTGCCATAAAATACTTCCATGTTTCAAATGTCCTCTCTTGCCCCAGGGCTTTGGTTTCCCATCTTTCTTCCCCTTGTTTTGCCATGTCTCTCTGCTGAGAAGGGGAGGGAGCAGAGCTGAATTCAGCACCTGAAGCAAGTGTGTGCTGACAGTTTGGATAACAACACTACAGGATTTTCTGTGTTCTTTTCTGACCTGTTATTTCTGCTATCCATCATTTGGATACTGCAGTGCTTTCCATGGAGGTTTGCATGGGGCAGCTGACATGAGAGTTGGTCTTACCACTTAACGCTCAGTTAATTTAACCCCTGCTAAAGTCTAGAAGGATTTCAAACCCCTCCTCGCTGCACAGACTGTTCTGGATTTGTCAGTGCAGGATCTCTCCTGCTCTGATATTCCCTTCTGCTTGGTTAGGTGGCTCTGAAATTCCCAAGACTTCCTCACTTGTAATTAACCTAAATAATGTTCTTTTCATCTGCAAACTTTGTTTCACTCTGCAGCCTACTTTTCAGATCATTAATAAAGCTACTGAGCAACAGGAGACCTGCTTAAATACTGCTCTTGGTGTGTTGTTCATTATTTCTGTCTTGAAAAATAAGTCATGGCCATAGTTTTGTCGTGGCCCTGAGCAGCGTCAGGTCTGTGAACAGCGTCACCCACATCTAAAGCTCAGTTTGGTTAAACTAAAGCACGGCTTTCTATGGGAACTCTTCACACAGTTGAGATCAGGCTTATAATAATTCAGGCCCAAGTCAGTTCCTCACAGAACAGCTGTATTTAAAAGAGATTTCAGTTGAGAGCATCCACAGCAGTGGAAGTTACGACGAAAACACACCTTTATTGAAATGGGCTGAAACTCGAATTGAGGTGGGTTCAAAGCTTTACATTTTCTTTGTAGAAAGCTCTGAGAAGAAACCTTGGAAAGCAGCAACACGCCTGAGCAGCAGGTTCTCCTGTAACCCTGGGTGGTTGAGGCTGATCTGCAGGATGTTGTATGGGACCATCAGGATCTCTTACCCTCCTCCTGGTCTGTTTTGTTGTCACCAGTCTCCTTCGCCCTACAATAAGGCTTAAGTTGTCCCAGTTTACAGATTTACTTTCCAAGTCCCTCTCAGGGAAACTGCAGCATTTACCAACCCAGAGCTGCTGGTTTTCCTGGTGATTTTGTGCCTGTCCCATTTTATAGGCTCCTTTGGGACTGTTGTGCTTGGAGAGGCAAAGCTGCGACATAAGCTGGAGTTTAAGCTGTTGATAAAATGATTGTCCTGATGGGATGGTTGGGGTAGCTGGTCTGAACTCACAGATCCTGTGCCCCAAAATCCTGGGAAGCCCTGGATGGGAAGCCTCAGAGAAGAGCAGAGGGATGTGACTGATGCCAGCCCCTTTGCTGGTTGATGGGACTGTGTCTTAGCAGTGGTGGGAGAGCAGAAGCTCCCTGGGAAGGACACAGGGAGCCTGATTTCTGAATTCAGAGAATAATGAAATGCACTCAGCTGTCCTGCTGGGTCTGGGGACTGTCAGGTGCAGGCAGGGCTTGGTGAGCAACATGTCCCAGGCTGTTGTGAGACCCAGGAGATGGACAGGTGGATGGATGGGAATGATGTACCAAAACGATGCTTTCTGTGCTGTCTGCAGTAAATATCTCCACGGGGTCTGAAATGACAGCCCTGGCTCAAGCAAAGGTAAATGTGATTTGGGGTTGTCTGTGTCAGCACTCGCAGCCTCCTTCAGATCCAACCACCTTGCATGTTTGTTTCCTCTGTGACTTGCAAAGATTTGTATATAAATTTTTAGACTTAATACACTAATCCACTTCTTTTCCAAGAAACACAAACTATGAGCTTCCCGCTCTCTGGGAGATTCATTATGTTTTGTTTAAGGGAACCAAACTTGTTTTCCTTTCCAATGAGCACACAAGTGTCTGGCCCCACTCACCGACTGGAGAAGGTGATTAATTCCTCTGTTTTTGTAGTCAGCAGTGAAACATGGTCTGATGATACATAACCACCCTGCAGCCTCGCTGGGGCTGAATTATCTGGCACAATGAAGCCTATAATTAGCAGGTGGAGAAGATGCTGCACGTGGAGCATGAGAGGATCACAGAGGGACAGGTTGCAGGGCAACCGAGGGAAACAAGAGATTATAGCCAGGCAGTAACAAATTAAGTGTTTTCATCTCTCCAGGATGCTGAAATCTTTATAATACAAACTCAAATAAAGAGAACCTTCATTGATGTGGAGGAGTTCAACCGAAGCGGAGTCTGTGGCTGTTGTACCATGTAGCACTGGTATAGTTCCTGCTGCTCCCTCTGTGGGCTCAGAACAAGGAGGATTCTTTCTCTTAACAGTTAGGAAAAATTTGAAAGTCAAGGGAAAAAAGGTATCTTTTATATCTTTTATAGAGGTGAGGCTCAAATACAAATGAATCATGTATGCTGGAGGGCCTGAAATCTTGATGTGACTTCCCGAATTGGGATGCAGTGTTGGTGGAAATCACTTTCCCCCACTAGATGCTTTTGGAGAAAGCATGGAAGAATAGTCATGTTAGCTAGTAAATGTGATCTTTTCTAGATGTCTGACTTGGGCACCATGAGGACCTGAGCAGAGGGTCACAGTCTCTGGAAACATGGAGTTCAAAATGATCTCCTGAGTTGTCAAAGCTGAACTTGAGTATCATCTCACCGAACCCTTGATCTGGAGGGTTTTAACAGAGCATCTTTTCATTCTGCAGAGGACAATGAAACCCCTCTCAAGGCTTCAAGCAGCCTGGCTGTGAGGTGGTGCCCATCCTGTGAGGTGGCACCCATCCCTTGTGTGGCCCTGACTGGGCATCACAACAGTTTGGGAAGCAACAGGACTGGGTGCAGCTCTGCTGGTTGTCCTTGTTGGCACAGCCACTTCTGCATTCAGACAATTGTGGAGTGGCATGTAAGGAGGTCTCTTGGCTCCCACTGTGCCATGGCAAGGAAGGAAAAATGGATTCTCCAGATTCTCCTACTCATACCTTGACCTTGTGGGCATCTTCTTGCCCAAGGCCATGTTTCATGGCAGCAATGCAGATAACTGCTCCTTTGTGAGCTCTTTGATCAGTGGATCGAGCCTTCCTGGGCTGGATGTGCCTTTGGAGACACACTCTTGATCCTGGGGCTCAGGAAGGAATTGCAGCCCAGGAAGAGGGAGAAGCTGCTGGTGGTGCCCTGTGCCAGCTTACCTGGTCACCTGGGCCACTCTGGGTTTGACCAGCAGTTAAGAACGAGTCTCAAAACTCTGTCTAGAAGGGTTTATCACTTTGTGCAGTGCCTGGCAAAGTCTTTCTGGTGCTTGGCTGGAGTGGGGCAATCCATGAACACACCAGTTATGGGACAATCCATGAACACACCAGTTGTGGGACAGTCCATGAACACACCAGTTATGGGACAGTCCATGAACACACCAGTTGTGGGACAGTCCATGAACACACCAGTTATGGGACAGTCCATGAACACACCAGTTATGGGGCAGATGAACACAGCAGTGATGGGACAGCCCCTGCTGCTCAACCCCACAGGTCCAAGCGGGGTGGACAGCCTGGGAGGTGTGCAGTGGGGCTGGGTACCCAATCCTCAGGCTTCTCATGGTGCCTGGCCTTACAACCCCTGTGTGAAGGTGTTGACTGAAGGTGTGCTTGGGGCCAGGATCCATCCCAGGACTGGAAAGTGTGCTTATGTGGATGGAACCTGGATCCAGGGGATCCATACACAGCATCCCTGTGCCGGTGGGACGTGCCTCATGATGAGGAGGGCTGCTTGCAAGGACCCAGCCCTGCAGTCCCTTTGGCTCATGTTTTCTCCTCTGGAGAGGGGATGAAGCCCATGCAGGAGCTACAACCCCCACGATCATGGCCAGAGAGCTCCATAATACCCCTCACAATCGTTCCTTTAACAGGCGTTGCTTGGATTATGTTCGAGAATTACTAAATATTAGAGTGGATTTAAGAAAGTGGATTTAAGAAAACCCTTTGGCATTGGGAATTGTGACTGGCAGCCAGCACAGAGACGTGATGGCAGCCCCCAGCAGCCAGCACAGCTCCTCTGTGTGTCCTGCAGGCTGAGCATGAGCTTCTCCTCCTGTAAAGCCTGTGCTGGACTCCTCAGGGCCATTCTGGTGGCAGCTCCAGTTTCACAGGAGGGATGCAGAGTGCTGGAGCACAGGGATCTCAACAGGGGCTAACGCTTCCCTTTGCTTCGTTAGTGAGGCCGTGCTAATTAGTGACTGCACCCCTGCAAGTGATAACGGGCAGGCCATGGGGGTCCCTCCCCGTGGCAAATACAGCAGGTCAGACTGGGGAGTTTCAACAGGCCTGGAAGGGGTAGCACAGCCATAAATCCTGCGTGATCCGAGGGTGAGGGAGGTGGGAGGAAAGTGGAAACTCAGCTTGTCAGGGGAGTTTTTACATTTTCCCTTCGTCAGCGGGCATTAATGTTGAACAGGGCAAATCCTTCCCCCCAGAAGGAGCCTGGTGAGACCTTCCTTGTGAATATATGAATAGCACTTTGGTAAACAGTGCATCTGAATTTATGAATGATCTGACACTGACAGGCTGAAACGAACTCTGTAATTTTATTGTGGTAGATTTAGTAGGTCAGACAATATACATGCCAAGTCAAAATGACCTAGAAAACCTTTCTAGGTCAAACTATTGCTTGAAAAGTTGTCTTTTTCAAAGGCAAGGCCATAAGTTTTCATGCTTACTCTGACACATTTTCCTTCTAACAGTGCAACATGAGTCTTCAGGACATGATTTGTCATGTCCTACACTGAGAAGAGAGAAAGGACCATGAACAAGGGGGAGTACTACTTTCTTAATGAGTCAAGGCTTCTTCTGGCCACCTCTCCTGTCCTGATATAGCATGTTGGATGCTTGACCTGCAGGAGTTCAAGGTAGAAATTACAACACCAACTGTATTACCATCGTGCTGTTTCCAGCAGTGCTCAAACCTTGCAAGCTTCTGGGTCCAGCCCACCCTTGGAGCCCTAACCCTTAATTAGGAATTAAGTAATTTATTAGGAGCCTTTTCTCCCCTGAAGGGGCTCAGGGAAGGCTGGTGAGGTTTGTCTGTGATGACATTCATCACTGAAGAGATGGCATGGGGCTTCTCCTGACCTAGACACCACAGCCTGGGAGTCACAGGTGTGGGTGAAGTTGGAAGGACCGAGGATGGAAAGACCCATAACCTTGATGTCATCCTGCAGCTCCTGCCTCCTCTGGTAACATCTTGCAGTCTGAGCAACCGCAGCTTTAGTGCTGTTAGGAGGAAGCCTGAGCTTCTAATAAAAGCTCGTCTGTTTTTGTGGGTTACCTGTTTTCAGAGTGCAGACATGACCAGGGCTCCAACGAGAAGTGTAAAGGGCTCCCCACCACCCTCAGTTGGTTTGGGGTGGACTGAAATGTTTTTGTCCTGTGGTGCTTGTGGTGGTGCTGTGAGATGTGGCTGGATGAGGACCCGGGATTGGGGTTAGCAGAACCTGCCAGATGCTGGGCTGAGCTGAAAAGAGGGCTGGAAAAGATCTCTGAGGTCATCAAGTTCAACCTTCAACCAAATACCACCATGCCCACTAAACCATATCGCAAAGTGCCACATCTGCTTGGGTTTTGAGCAGTTCCAAGGATGGTGACTCCACCACTGGGCAGCCTGTTCCCAGGAACAACTCCCAAGCAGAAGTCCTGCTTCCTGACCATAGCTGAAGGTGAACAGCTTCCCCTCACTGGCTTTAATCCCCATGAAGGGTGGGCATCCATCCCATCTCCTTTCCCATGCCCAGGGCTCCACACTGCTCCCCTCCACCTGCTCAAGGCAGTGGGGTTGGAAATAGGTGATCTCTAAGAGTCCCTTCCAGCCCAAACCATTCTCTCAGTGATTCTGTGAACTGGAGGATCCCTAAAAGTCCTTCCAACCCAAACCATTCTCTCATTGATTCTGTGAACTGGAGGATCCCTAAAAGTCCTTCCAACCCAAACCATTCTATCATTGATTCTGTGAACTAGAGGATTCCTAAAAGTCCTTTCCAACCCAAACCATTCTGTCATTGATTCTGTGAACTGGAGGATCCCTAAAAGTCCTTTCCAACCCAAACCATTCTATCAATGATTCTATGAACTAGAGGATCTCTTAAGGTCCCTTCCAACCCAAACCACTCTACCAGCCTACGATAACCCCACAAACAGGGCTGGGTGCAGGTGGGTACCATCACAGGGGACATTCCCCCTGCCAACAATCCCACCAGAGCAGCACGACCCAAACTCCACAGGTTGCCAACAGTTGGTTCAGCTGAGCCGTGACCTACTTGAAAGTAGCTTTTGCCATGGCAGGGAAGTGGGTAATGGGAGGCTGCAGTGCCTTCGGAACAATTACAGCTCACAGCAGTCCAAATGAAAATGTTTGTTGAAAACAACATGTGCATAATTAAGGCTTAATGAGCCCTTGTCTGTTTGGAATCTGCAATTAGATTTATAATAGAAAATACCAGCAAATGCCAAATAGCTTTAAAAGAAGACGAGATAAAAGATAATTTTGCTGCAAATCTATAGTAATACTGTAATTTAATGAGCTGGAAGTGGTGCAGAGAAAGACTGTAAAAGCTTTGGACAAGTTTGTATTGTGCATGTTTATCTTATCTGCCCATTTCCCTATCTATAAAGCTGTCAGTCTTGCTTTTAACTGCTTGGAAAAAGGCAGGACTTTGCTAAAATCAAGAAGACTCCCTTTGTTTATTTTTATTTAAGTCATTAATTAGTCAGGCAAAGCTGCTCTTTTCTCTTTCTCATCAACATGCTTTAAACTTCTTGTTAGGGTTAATAATAGTAATAATTATAATAGTAATAATAATATCTTTATTCAATTATTTACAGTGAGACAAGGGCATAATAATAATAATCAGAGGTGCTTCTTTCGGATTAGTTTCATTAATTTTAATGAGTTTTTAACTGGTTTTTTAAGATGTTGAGAATTTTCAGCACTAAGGGAGATATGAGTAAACCTGAGGCCAAGTTGTCTGCAGTAAGCACAAAATACTAATGAAAAGGTTACATGGCAGTAAAATCTGGTGGAAAGACATCACATGAGCTGAAAGAGGTAGGAAAAGGAAACCAAAAGGAAACAAAAGAGCTCGAGAGAAATACTTTGGGGGGGAGGGGGTTGTGCTCAGTGGTTGAGGTTGGGAACGAGGTGGCACCAGCTTTGGGTGCAACACCTGGCCCGAGGGAATGAGGGTCAGGGTGATGGGGTGGCAGGGCTGTGACATGCACAACGCCCTGGGAAGGCAGCCCAGCAGCTTTGGGTGCCAAACCTAACTCAGCACTTCCTAGAACAGGAGGTACAAGGATGTGGTGCTGCTGCACCTTTCCGATGTGACGTTGCTGCGCGTGTGAAGCGGTGCTGAGCTCCAGCCTCTGGCAGACCCTGGCTTTGCACGCCCCAGCGTGTGAAGCTGCTGGGGCTGCGTTTGCAGCTCGGGCTGTGCAGCACCTGCAGAGCTCTGGGCTCTCTCCCTGTCACCCCCCAGCCAGCAGGTTTCAGCTCCAGCCTCTGCCTTTGCAGTGCCAATGGGTGCCTGTGCACCCTGTGCATCTGCATCTTCTCAGGGATGTGAAACCTCATGGTCAGAGCAGCCCCACCATCAGCAGGGACACCTCCCTCTGTGTCAGGTTGTCCCATCCAACCCAACCTCGTAACTTCAGGAATTTCCTTCCTGTTGTTCTAGTTTGGAGTTTATTTTTTCCCTTTAAAGGAGATCTCACTTTTCATTAGCTTTGCTCTTTTAGACCCATGTCTAAGTATAAAAGGTGAAACTGTGAAATGGATTTTACTTTGTCAGCCCTTTATTTTTTTGCAAGTCATACTATGGAGGGCACATTTGCATACAGAGTGGAGGGCAGAACCACAGAAAGCAGGTTTTTACTGGTGCCAAATATCTGTGTATTGGAAACTATTTTCTAAATGACTGGCATGGAAGATCTCTGATTTATTTTTTCCCCCCTCCCAGCTAGGTGGTTTTTCATAGTGCTTCATAATGTCTTGAAAATTGATTATTCTTCCACCTTATGCTTTGCAACAGTAGAAAATACACATGATCCTGAATTCTGCAGGGCAGAGATGTACTTTTGCTTGGGAAAAGGTTTGGTTTGGAAGGGATCTTAAAGTTCCAACACCCTGCCATGGGCAGGGACACCTTCCACTAGCCCAGGCTGCTCCAAGCCTTATCCAGTCTGCCCTTGGTCACTTCCAGGGCTGGGGCAGCCACAGCTTCTCTGGGCACCCTGTGCCAGGGCCCCACTACCCTCTGAGTAAAGAATTCCCTCCTAATATCTAATCAGAAACTACCCTCTTTTAGTTTAAAACCATTGCTTCATGTCCAATCACTCTCTGCCTGTGTAAAAATTCACTCTTCTCTTTTTTATAAGCCCCATTTAGGCCCTGGAAGGGGCTCTCAGTTCTCCCTGGAGTCTTCTCTTCTCCAGGTGAACTCCTCCAGCTCTCCCAGCCTGGCTCCAGAGCAGAGGGGCTCCAGCCCTTGGAGCATCTCCACAACCACCTCTGGACTCATTCCAATAGATCCATGTCTTTCTTCTGCTCTAGGTGCTATGTTGTAGGGAATTTAGGGGAGGGAAGTACCTAGAGAAGTACTTGTGCCTGCAGGTGAAGTGTCTGCCCTGGGCTGTGCTTCAGGTTGGCTGTGCTGAAAGAACAGGGGCTGTAGAGTGAATTCAAGTCACTATTTGTCTTTGTGAGTGTCAGTTTGAGTAGCACGTGTGATTTTATGAATTATTGGAGGGAGTTAGGAGATACTTGGGAGCCGGGTTGCTCACCTGCACAGCTGTCAGCACGGCATCGGGGTGGGAAGCATGATAAAGGGTCTTAAAAAGCAAAGAGCTCTGAGCCATCTCCCGCTGGCTCCTCTGACAGCTCCGCTCCTCTCTGCGACGTGCACTTCTGGGCTTGCTTATTTATTTGCTTTGCAGCTGAGAAAAGATAAATAGAGATTTCCAAAACCCATTCCCCAGCGTCACCCAGGGGCTGTGTGTGCTGGCGGCTGCCACCCTCGCTCCCCGGGGAGCTGCCTCTATTCCATCCAGGAATTCCCTTTGGGTGTGCAAAGGGGGCAGAGTTATAGAGTGGGAAAACTTTCTTTATTCCCAGCTGCTGCCTGGTGTCCTCCTTGGCTGTTCCAGTGGCCACATGTAGCCCCTCTCAGTGGTACCTCTGCTTGCAGCCAGGGCTGTTGCTCTGCTGCCGAAATCAGCATCTCTAGGCAAGGCTCCCAGAGCAGAGCCTTGCTTGGAGCTGTTTCCGAGGCAGACAGGTAGAAGCTCTATTTTTATCTCAGCCCTGGGGTTTTATCTCGCAGAAAACAATGTTTTCCCGGTGCCTTTGACGCTGGCACTGTTCTAGCACAGAGCCTCCGTGGCTTCTTTCAGATCTTTGTGTGTTTTCTGCCTCCCTTAGTTTCCTGTGAATTGCAAGTGTTGCTGGTGGAGCAGGCAGTGCAGTTAATTCTCGTTTTTTCTCTGCCATTTACTGTATTTAATTCAGACTGTCTGAACATCAGGCCAGTGCCAGGAATGTGCTGCATCCCTGTACCCCCCTCCCTGCCTAGGAGGGCATGGGGTGCCTTCAGCTCTCCTGCTGCTTCAGCTGCTGAGGGCTGAAGGACCAGCTTAGCAAGGACCTGGTGTTTATTTTTTTGGCAGATAAACTCCTCGAACACCTGCGATAAACAACTCAGGATGTGCTTGTTGTTTGGTTTCGAAAAGGAAGCGATGTACATGCCCGAGCCTTGCAGCAGCATCGCTGCAAAATAAACAGCATGGAGCTGGTCAGAGATGGGCTGGGGAGGCCCTGGCTGAGAGCAGGGGGTGCTGCTCCCCTCCCAGCAGCCTGTTTGCCTTATCCATGCCCAGGCTTGGAGATAAAAGGGGAAGGGTTTGGTTTGGCCAGAGCTGCAGGTGCCGAGGAAGAGGGGGATGGAGATCTCCTGAGCGCGCAGTGCATCGGGGCTGCTCCGAGCCCCAGCAGCACCTCTCCCTTGCAGCAGGCTAAAAGCTAAACACAGTCATCTGAACACAGTCCAAAGGTATTAGATCAAGATCTGCCCTCGGGGGCAAAACCTGCTAAGCTGAAAAGCCCAGCCCCTCCTCCACGCACAGTGGAGGTGGAAGTGTGAGCAACTCTGGCCTTGAAATTAATGCTCCTTTCTCTGAGCATCCTTCCCCTCCTCACTGCAGCTGGCTGGAGCAGAGGAGGCTGGATGGAGGCTGAGCTGCTCTGGGCTGCCTGCTCTTCTTTTCAGAGCTGCACGTGAAAGGGTTAAGCAGAATTTTGATCTCGGCAATATTTTCATGCTTATACATTCTGTTTCTCATTTCCATGACAAAGATGGTAGGAAGAGCAGAATAAGGTACAGAATTTGCAGAGCAATTTTAAGACTGTAATGAGAACAGAAAATAGTAGGGGGAGAAGAATTGTAATTAGAATATGAAATGGGAAAAAAAATTAATCTATTTCCATGTCAGTCTTAAGACTAAATTCTGCTGCTCCCTGTAGCTTTCAGGGGATGGATTTTTTGTGTGTGCATGTGAAGAGCTCGAACTCCTTTGCAGGCTCTGAAAGACCCAGGTAAATGAGTTTAAGTCCTCATTCCCCCCCAAATAATGTAATAACAATAATTTTGTGTGCAGTGCTCATGGAAAACCAGCCAGTCTCTTAGATAAATGACTGCTGTCACTTGAATAGTGGTGGCATTTGAGATCTCTCCAGCCTCGAGCTCAGGAGAATGAAAGGGGATGCTGAAGATGCTCCTGGGGTTGGGGTCAGTGCAGCTGGCTGGGTGACCACCACATAATCACATATCACAGAAGCACCCAAACCCCAAATATTGCCAGTTGTGAGGGACATCTCTGTGTCCCAGTCCCCCAGGCAAAGCTGGGACCCCCAGGTGGGACTGGGCAGCACCTGGTCCAGCTGAGCTCTGAGTATCTCCAGGGATGGAGATCCCACAACCTCATGGTTTAATATCTGACCACTCACGTGCTGGGAAAGGTTTTTCCTGATGTCCAGTGAGGTTCTATCTACCCACAGAGCTTCCAGCAGCCCACAGGCCAGGGTTTGAATTTGCTATTCCCTTCTCATTTGTATAGTTGCTGTTCTGGATCCTTCTAGGCCACAGCATCCTGCTGTTTTGTTGTTGGGCTCAGTAGGAAGAGCTTCTCTGTAAGGTGTTTAATTCCACTTGCTAATGATTTCTGTGTCCACCTCCTTGGTTTTAGGCTGTGAAAAGCAGAGAAGAGACATTGTCTGTTCTCATCTCATGAGTTCATGTACATCTTTGTTGAGACCTTCCATCACCCTTCTGTCCCTCTATCACCCCTTTTTCCTCATCCATGTACACCATCCCACACCGTGGATTCCCCCTGTAATTCCCCTCTCTCCTTCTTCTAACTGTGCAGATGATAAAATAATACTTGATCTTTTACCCTTTGTTCTTTTCCTAATTGTTTCTAAAGCACAAATGGCAGTTTTGGCAGCTGATGATGACTGAGCAAGAGTTGTGAGTGAGCTCTCCAGAACAGTTTCTCTTCTGGACAGGAGCAGCTATTTTAAGGCTCATTGTCATGTCTGTAGAGTTGGGATTGCTTTTCTCCAGTGCATTACTTTGCATTTATTGACATTAAATTTAATCTTCCATTTCCTCAGTGCCACTTAGTGCTGCAAGAGTCCTAATGCAGAGCTATTCAAAGTCTCTTTTAGTTTGGCTAGCCTGAATAATTTTTGTCTCATTAATAAACTGAATCCTTCTAGAGCAGTTATATTATGAACTGGAGAGATTTGAGTGCAGATGGATCATGGGCCTGATATGCCACTTGCTAAAACCTACTGGGTATCTCTTCACTGGCTCTGAGCAACAGCCAGTTCCTCTGGGTCCTGTGACAAATTGGGGCTTGGGTTTTAGAGCTGTTTTTTGAGGAACATTGAGAGATGTTCAGCCAGAGAGAACCCTTCATCTTTTCTGGGTGCTTGTTGACCCTTCAGTAAATGCTAAAGTGGATTGTGAGGCACAACATCCCTCATCTTGGATCCCTCCTTGCTCCTTGGTGGTGTGTTGGAGCTCCAGATGGTTTCACACAGAGGGAGCTGGACATGCTGGGCTGGCACCTTCCCCTTCCCACTCTGGTTTGTTTGGGAGTGGAGGCAGAAGGTTTTGCACTGCAGTCAGAATCATTGAATCATTAAGTTTGGAAAAGGCCTCTAAGGTCATCGAGTCCAATCATTAACCCAGCACTGCCAAGGCCACCACTAAACCATGTCCCCAAGTGCCGCATCTACATAGCTTTTAAATCCCTCCAGGGATAGGGACTCCACCACTGCCCTGAGCAGCCCCTTCCAAAACCAAAGTGAAGAAATTTTCCCTAATATCCATTCCAAACCTCCTCTGGCCCATCCTGAGGCCATTCCCTCTGCTCCTGTCCCTGTTCCCTGGGAGCAGAGCCCAATTCCCACCTGGCTCCCCCCTCCTGGCAGGGACTTGCAGAGCCAGAAGGTCCCCCCTGAGCCTCCTTTTCTCCAGGCTGAGCCCCCCCAGCTCCCTCAGCCCCTCCAGCTGCTCCAGCCCCTTCCCCAGCCCTGTTCCCTTCTCTGGACATGCTCCAGCCCCTCAATGTCATGAGGCCCCCAAGGTTCCCTCTCACTGCTTTGGAGCAGGTGGGTGAATGTCACTTGGCCATGGGGATTCCTTAGGATTTTCTTTGTTTGTTTTATATGTTTTCCTACTGGCCATCCCCGTGTCAGAGCTGATCAGGTGGGTCTTTCCAGTTTGGGAACTCCTGAGTCCTCACTCCATCAGTGTCCACGCTGATCATTCCTGTCTTTCCCACCCTTTTAGTTTCTTGGGCAGCCTTGGCACCACCATCTCTGCCGTTTTCCTGCTCCTGGTGCATTTGAGAAATAACTTCTGTTAGGCTTTTACCCTGCTCATAAGTTGTTCTTAAAACAAACAGATCAACCAAACAAACCACGTTCTACTCTAACACTTTCAGCCTTAAGGCTTCAGCTATATCCGTCTGACTTCACCCTGGGATAATACACGATGATTCTGACTGTGTGCAGAAAACCCAGCCCCTTAAGCCCTGGTGGCTCTGGTGGAAGCCAGGCTTGTGTTGTACCACTGACACCTGCTGTGGGGTCGTGCTCCCTGTTAATGGCATTTGTCCCGCAGCAAATCCCAGGGCATGGCCAGCCGTGGCTGGGGTGGAGATGCCGAGCTCGCCTTGCCGGGAGCTCCTGGGGGGAGCCGTAAATCTGGCGCTGAACTCCTGACCCTTTTTGACAGGATCAACCGAGGGGCCATCCAAGCATTTCAGCAGACAAATAAATAATGCTAAGTAGATCACTTCGGGCCAGAGGTTGTGTAAAGACCTTAATGGGGAAAGTGCAGTTAAAGAGATTAAGCCAACCTCAGCCATGTATTCCCTGAAGAGGCGTGATGTGAAATTACTCCTGTAGGAATCGTGGCAGCGGCTCAGCCAGCAGTGCTGGCAGGGACAGGGCTGAAACAACTATTGCACATCCCAGGGAACAGGCAGAAATTGTTCTGGGAAAGAGGATCCTTGCCAGAGCCAGGATCCTTGGGTTTGGAAGTGGGTGCCCAGCACACCCATAGAGCTGAGCCTGGTGGGCAGGATGCAGGGCTGGAAGTGCCACGGCCAAAATGCACCTAGAGCAGAATGTGGTTCTGCCCCTCAAATGATGCTGATAGAAATGAACTGTGGACAAAACTGCTTCTGGAACACTTTCTAAGGAAGAGTTATATTTCGCAGTGCTGGGCAGGGTGCCTTCAGAGGCAGCTGAATGAACCCCAGCAACACATGGGCTGCAATTCTTTTATTATTATTATTATTTTTAAATGAGGAGTATTAAACATGGCATTTGCTGTGTTCTACAAGTTTTCTTGTGTTCTAATTCTTTTATCACTAAAAACCTAAAGGCATTTCTTGCATGGCATTATTGTGGGTCACTCTGTGCCTCGATGGTAGAGGTGATGGAGGTGCAGCTCACTGGACACCAAAACCAGCTACACTCCAAGCATCTCTGGTGAGAGGTGGTATCCCCAGGGCACCCAGCTTGGAAATGAGGATGTCATGAGAGGGAACCTGCTGCCCATCTCCTGTGTCCTGGTCCAAGATGTTTTCTGTCTTTTGGAGGTAAATTTCTGTTCTGGAATCCATCCAAGACTCCTCGCAGGCATCTCCTGAAGCCTTTTCACATCTCCTCTTAGGAGCCCAGGTAGCAGCCCCAGACTCCTCCAGGGAAGCTTCCCCAGATGTTTTTGGACTTCTGGTTATTCTGGGATCCACCTGAGACTCTTCTTGGCAGCTCCCAGAGCCTTTTCATCTCATTTAGGCCCTTGATATCCCAGGCAGCAGTCCCAGCCTCCTCCAAGGAAGGCACCCAAGATGATTTTTCTCTTTTCATGAAACCTTCTGCGTCCTGGCGCAAGGAGATAAAACTGAGAGGCAAATGCTTACAGCTCTGAGCAGTTGGAACCACTTGGAAGCATCCACTTGGTTCTTCACTGGTCATTTAGTAGCTCCTGGAAGATGATGACTTCTAGTTACTGGTGGATTGTTATTAACAGGCCATGTTTTCAAGCTCCAGATCCTCAGTGAACTCTCAGTTAAGGTGCTCTGCTTCAGTGTTGCCAACAATGAGTGTCAAAATGTAGGTAAGAGCCCCTAAAAAAACCCCCCCAAAACCCCAAGCCCACCACACATAAATTAAAATAAATAAATAAATAAAAAGTTTGGAAGGCTTTTGAGACCTCACAGGTATCACAGAATCCATTCTGGCATGAGTTCTGCCAACATCTTTCTTACAGCGTCGAGGTTTTCATCGCAGCTCGTGGCTCTCAGGAAATAAAAGGATGTGATGAGATTCATAATAAATTGTACAAGCTGGCAGTGCCATCCCTGAAAAAGTAACACCTTGTCGGAATCTTGGCAGGAGGTTGTGTTTCTTTCCACTGGGCCCTTCCCAGTTAGCAAACATTTGTTCTCCATGTTTGCACAGAGCCAGAGATCCCACAGCTGCTTTGGGGTCTGTCCCAACTTGCTGCCTGCCTTTATTTTCCTTACTCGTTTTCGTCTTGCGAACACGGGACCCGTGTGACCTCTGGGCACATTGACACGTTTGAAAATAAAGTCGTAGATCAAAAATAACAAACCAAAGGGTGTCTAGAAAAGCAATAAAAATTTAAAAAGTGCTCTGTGCAACAACGTCTGAATTGAGCTCCCTGGATGGGCTGAGCCCTGCAACGCCAGCTACAGCTCCTCTGGAAGAGCTGTAGTAAAAGAATTATATTTTAAAGTAAATTCTCTGTGAATAAAACTAAATTTCAGGGGGTCTTTTCTCACCGAACAGAGCTGCCCTTTTACCCTTTTTTTGGACCCAAAATCCATGGTAGCAGGTCCCTGGGAGAGGTGCAGCTGTGGAGGCACAGCTTGGTGTCCGTCACCCTGATGTCCTTGGGGCTCCCTCTCTGAATGGGGTTGGCAGCACCCATGGGCTTATCCATCCGTGCCAGGCAAAGTCACCTCCTATGGCACGAGATCAGCCCTTGCCTGTTCTTTGGGTTGGAGTTTGTCCCCTGCAATGAAAGGCATTTTGGTGGTGTTGGTTTGACTTTGTTGCCAGAATCTGGGCACATTCCTCTGAGGGTCCCTTCCCCGTCCCCGGGGGGGTCCC